>JAJGRX010000602.1:0-600000 GCA_025461125.1 Carex kokanica
TCAATAATTTGTATATATATTTATACTTTTGAATTCTCATATAAAATTATACTACAGTAATTTATGCAACGTTTTCAATTTTTAATTTTGAATTTTCTAATGAGTAGAACTAGGGTGTGATGTGCTCACCAAACTCTTTGGTGAGCACAACTCTACATAAACTATTGGATTTACTTCAAACGAGATGAATCCAACCGTTGAAACCGATGTACTTTACGAGTGATGCACGTACATGCAAAATTTTGAATTTTTTGAATTCATTTAGTCTCAAGTCAAGTGGTCAAAATTGATGAAAAATGAATGATCCAAAATGAAGTTGTTTTAATGCATTCAAAAAATTCTCAATTTTGATCACTTGACTTGAGACTAAATGAATTCAAAAAATTCAAAATTTTGCATGTACGCCCATCACTCGTAAAGTACATCGGTTTCAACGGTTGGATTAATCTCGTTTGAAGTGAATCCGATAGTTTATATAGAGTTGTGCTCACCAAAGAGTTTGGTGAGCACATCACCCCCTAGTTCTACTCTTTTCTAATTCCGCTGCCGTGTGCTTATCAAAGAGATCAAAGTGACACGAAATTTCCATCCCATATATTACTAATTAAAAGAGAAGAATGGATACGCACAGTTACAGCAGATTGCATGCTAAATAAACAAGTCACTGCATGCCTGATATCTTTCATATTATTCCCCTTCTGGCTGACAATGGAACTTAAAAAAAATCTCCCAACTTATAGTGGCTGCTGGAAGGACCTTATTAATGTATGAGGTACAACAGCATTCCGACAAAATTTATCATTTATGTATGTTAATTAATTCCTGGTGCTTGTAAGGTGTCAGCTCAATCTGGCTCTCTCTATCTCATTGGTGTTATTCGGTAAAGAGAGATTAAGCTTCTTTAACTACTTAATTTTACCGAACACCTGTTCTTTAGTGTGAATTAAGATCACCTCATTTAATCTCTTTTTGTTTGGATTTTAATTTTTTATTTGATACTTAAGACATTTTAACTCCTTTTTTTTTAACTTATTTAGTTTTCACCCACAGATTAAGGCAACCGAACATCGGTTCTTTTAACGCAAATTAAAATTTAATTCTAGTTGTGTTGCATATCAAATTAACAATTCAACGTTCAATTTGACAACATGCACACGCTTGATGCATTTAGGTTGCATGCAGAGCACGAAGCTTGGAAACCCACAACAAGAAATTGGCCCAATTAGGGACAAAAGGGTAACATGCACTCCAAAAGGTCAATTATAGGGTCCTACAAAAGGCTGTAATAAAATATTTGCATGATACTTTTGACTGGTTTTTTTCATGATAAGATATAAGAACCCTACTATCTAGTATCATGATAATGGAGATAGACTAATGTGCTTTCGGTAGCACTTCGGCCGAAGTGCTACCGATTCAAAATTAGATTTTTAAAGTTCAAATGGTCGATCCGAACCGTTTAAGTTGTTCTCCATATTGAAATCTACTTGGATACCAAATTTTACATTTTTTGGAATTTTTTTACTATTTATTAAGCCACTTTGAAAATTGCTGATGCGGGTGAACAGTAAAAAAAGTGCAACCAAATTCTGGACCATGTGATCAGCAATTTTCAAAGTGGCTTAATAAATAGTAAAAAAATTCCAAAAAATGTAAAATTTGGTCTCCAAGCAGATTTCAATATGGAGAACAACTTGAACGGTTTGGATCGACCATTTGGACTTTGAAAATCCGATTTTGAATCGGTAGCACTTCGGCCGAAGTGCTACCGAAAGCACATTAGTCTATCTCCATGATAATGTAGTGAAGTTGGTAATAATTACTGTACCTCTACCATAGTTGCGCCTCTCTGTCTTTCGACTGGACCTGAATTACGATCAAAGGTTCCAGCGCACAAAGTTGGAGCTGCTTTACCAATGCATAAACATTGGAGATTTATTTGATCTAGTTCACTAGTGCGTTATTTTCATGTTACTTTTTTTCATGTACGAACCTTACCCTGCATGCGCAATGACATAAACCTTAGTTGATCTATCTTTTGATTGTTTTATCTCTCAATTTCTTTGTTTTATTTTTCTTAGATAACAGTGTCAGTTTGTTCTTGTTGAAGGCCAGATAGCGGTAGATTTTTTTTATTATAATTAAGAGCAAGTTTTTGTAATGCACAGATTGGTTCGTGTTATGGATCTATATCTCTGTTTTTTTGAAGTTCAAAACAGTTCAATGTGTTCTTCATATGAAAATGTATTTATTGGTCGAATATTATTATTTTTTAGAATTTTATATGGGTAGAAAATCACTTTTGAGTGATTTAGAATCTTCAAATTAGGTTATTTTCTACCTATTTAAAAATAAAAAAGTTTTAAAAATTGTAAAATTTGATCTCTGAGTATATTTTTATACGAAAATCATGTTGAACGGTTCAAATAACTGTTTGAACCCTAAAACAAAACAAAATACGTATTGCAAATTACCATAGCCTCACTAAAAAAATCTTAATTTGTGTCCAGCGAACACAATATAGTAAAGAATATTCTTCGTCATGCAAAATAATGTAAATGACTATAGCGGATCATCTGATCGATCATTTACTCTGTTAGTTTTTTTTTTTTTTGAGGAAGAAACTGGGGTCACGCCCTCATTTTCATTATAATGGTAGAACATGTTACAAAAGCTTTGTAACCAAGGAAACGTAATAAAAAAAAGAACAAGAAAAATCCTACAATAAGCTATCCTAAAAACCAAAAAGCAAACTTATCCTAATCAGTGCCAGTAAATGGTCCTGGGCTCATGATTCATATAGAAAATAAATAATAAAAACTAAAAGCTAAGAAAATGCAATCAAAAAGCAAAAGAAAGAAGATTTTTTTGTTTCAAAATTGGTATCAGAAGTGAGCGATGTGCCTCATCCCTATAGCTTGTACCAGTTGCTAAGGTTTGACTGTCGATTTTCACATCCGGCTCAAAGTGAACTGCTCTTGTATTTCTTGTACCAGTTGTTGTACCTGTTTTTGCTTGTCCGTGAATATCCGTGTACATCTTTCACGCCATATTACAAATTGAGCAATCAGCAGTGTTTCTTTGGTACTCCTTTCATGTCGGTTGTGTACCAGTACCCGTATCGCATCTTTCACACCATTTACTCTGTTAGTTTTATTGGAACAAAAGTTAATTTCTGAAAAACAGAATATATACTATCTGGTTTATTCATTGAAGCAGTTGCGTTGAATCAAAGATGTTTCCCTTTTGTAATTGCATTGCATATTGAATTTGATTTTGCTCCCCAAATTTTTATTTGAAATTCTTCTCAAGTAGAGGCGTGCTATTTATGTATTATTTATTTATTTAATGTTTGTTCTCAATATCTGATTATTTATTGAATATTAGCTGAAACAATAGTGATTTTAAAGTGTTAGGTACTCATGAATATGCAATGCAAATCGGAAATAATGAAGTCAACTAATTAGTAAGAATGGTGCAAATGGCCTCAGTTGTTTGAGATAACCTGTTAAGCATTCAGACAAGGTTTTGTACAAATATATATGGTCTATTATCAACAAAACTGAAATCCAGCACTTAAATGGAACATTTTTTTGTGTAATAATTTGGGCCTAAAAGTTTCTGGTTTTAAATTAGTCGTATAACATTGAGATTACTGGGCCTTCTGGAGTTATATCTCTGATGAATCCAAGAAGCAGGCCGAAATAATTAAAATGAAATATATCCAAGTCAAGTGTGAGTGGTAGGTAAATCAATTTTATAAGCATCCTGAATCTAAGTAAAATCGCACCAAAGATCCAGTATATATATTGGAAAGACTTAAAATGGTTTTGGGCCGTAATTGGGCCTAATCTATATCCCTTGAAAGATTGGTAAGGAACAAAGTGTTCCTTAAAAAAGTTTGCATACTTTCGATTCAGATAATGATAATTACAAGGTTAATTTCATCACCAATATGCACGCACAGGAAAAAAAAAAAAACAGCATCTTCCTATATTTATACTTCTATTTTTGAAAAAAAAAAAAAAAATTTGACAACCCAAAAACAATATTTTTGTACCTTTCTATTAGCTTAGGATTTTAACTAAAAGAAATATATAAAATATCAAGTTTATCAGATGGCAGTCTCCATCAAGTTTACTGATTGTTCTGACATTTCTGCGCTTAATAGGGATCAAAAGAAGAGAAGGTTTTTCAAAAGTGTGCTCTCTTTCAACCAACGAGCGGATAAGGTTTTGAGGATTCTCCAACAGGAACAGAAGAGAAGCCACACAAAATAGAATCTGATTTTTGACCGTGACTTGTTCCTTGCTTGTATTACCATGCCTCCTCGAGGGTATCACGAGAAATGTTTCTCTATCATTCTCCAAATAATGGTACCACAATATACCTCCAAAAACATGCCACCATTATTATTTGAACAACGCATTGGAGCCGGGGCGGATCTAAAGTCATTCAAAAAGTGACTAAGCCATCTCTATAATTTTAAAACTTTAGTTATATATATTAAAATTTAACTAAATTTTTTTTTTTTTTTAAACCATTTATATATTTCAGCCCCCCTCATATATCTACACATGTTCACTTGTAGTCTAATAGTAAAAGCTTATGTAGTGATTGTGGAGAGCTTGGGTTCAATTTTCAATAGTTACAATTTGTGTATTTTAATTTTTAGCCTCCTCTATCGAGATTTTCTAGTTTCATCCCTAATTGGAGCATCCAGCTAGAGATAGACAAATTTCTAACAGGAGATGATGTCCAAACCTGAATCTATACAAAACGATTTTTGTAGAGTGTCAAGATTCAAAAATGAAACAAATGTTATGCCAATCAATTAATAATCCAATCAGTGGCAATGACATCCTCCTTGTAGAAGGTTGCGGGATCGAAATCTGAATGAGAGAATTATTTATAAATATTAAATAGTTGAATGACTTGACCTCAGAGAACTAATAATCCAATATGTTTCAAATCTAATATGCAATTGACGTAAAAATATATCTCGATACATTGAACTTAGACTGAACCCAAGTGGACCAAAAAGGAAAAATGAAATTGTAACACCAAATCAGGAATTACATTTTCTTAATGGTAACTCTATGTTTTGTTAGCAAACTAATAAATGTGTCTAAATTTTTTATGTTATTTCTAAAGAGATGTTGCGTATAAGTGTGTGAAGACATCAATTTTGAATACAGGCGCTCTGATTTTATGTATGAATACATATTCATAGATATGTCATGCTAAAGAGGTTCAGGAAAAAATAATTGACATAGAAAAATGAAGGTCTAGACTTTCAACTTCAATTTAATGTTCATAATGAACTCTCTCATGTAGGTTTTGAACCCACAACCTCTCACACATACGGTGTTATCTTTTGACACTAAACCAATAACATGTTCTTCTAAATAAAATGTAAGTTCTTACCTTTTGCTTAGGCAAACTGTAAATTCTTTTATCATTACCACTTGATCAAACACCCAAAAACATGTTCAGCAGCAAAAATCCAAACACAGATGTTGATCTGAAATGATATGTCCGATGACAATGCAAGGATCCAATGAAAAAAAAAACTCAGAAGCATGAACACAATGTGGTACCTAATTTTGATACTGAAAAGGTTCTCTGGTTAAATAAGTGCTGTTTTTTTTAAATGAAGAGATGAGATCAAGACGTCAAATTTTTATTGAAATAACACCAGATGTATTTTGGTTACAAAGTGAAAAGTTATTGTATATGAAGTTAATTCAGTGGAAGGCGTGCACTATACAAAGTATTTGCTTGGGTGCTTCAACCACACCAACACATTGCTTGGTTGAATCAAACGCAAAGCACTGCTGCACCTAAACTAACCGAAAGGTTGAGCTCTGGTTTTGTCTTCCTTGTTTCCACGCTTTGCCTAGAATTTAATTGCTACCTAACCAAACTAAAAAAACTAGGGAAAAATTGGAATAAGTTATGTTAATGTATAGTCTAAATTGAATGGTTTGCATTACATCATAACATTTGTTTTTTTAAGTTTTCAACTAGGATATTTATAATTCCATATTTTCTTTGTTTATCATGTTTACGCAATTAGGGAATTAGTAATGAAATTTTAAAACTCGATATATATACAACAATCTCTCTCTGGACTCAGCCCCGTTTTACTAAGATAAATGTGAATTTTTCAAGTTTATTTTTTATTTTATTTACGAGGCTTGAATTTTATTTCGTAGAATGTTTCACGAAATTTTTAAAAATTGACGGACATGAATGATTTTTATATATTTTTATATTATTTAGTAGCAATAATCATTAAAGTAAATTAAAGTGCTGCAATCTTATCTATGTATGGAGACATATTTAAACCTTGCTCATATTTCCAGCTCTTGTGGCAGTTCAGTTTCATGTCAAAATTGGCAAATTGCCAAATAACACCTATACTTTCGATAAATACAATCATAATACAATGTCAATTATTATTTAATTGAAACCACATGGTCTTATCTTGGTAATTATATTTCGATGTTCTGCACGCAAAATTAAACATAAAAGATGTTAGCAAATATTTTTTTTCATATAAATTGATGAGATGCAATCAGTCCCATGTGCACCAACCATCAGTTGCTTCCCCAGATAAGGCAACGACTAACCACACCACACAGATATTTTGCAATCACATATTTATACTCTGGTACCTACATTGGATGCTAGTACGCTTCTTCATTTTACCATCTCTAGTTCTCTACAACGCATCCAAACCACTTTTCCCTGTCCCCCCTTTGCTTCTCTCTATTTACTTCATCATTGAAATCTATAAAAAAAAACTTCTAAAAAAAAGGATGGAAGAAACCATGCAAAAGAAGAAATGAGGCCACAATAATTGAACCTTTTTGACAACCCTCGCACATTGCTCTTGCAAACATAGTGACAATGTCCGCGTATAATACCTGAATTATACCCGAATAATTCGTTTTTTTGGTGATGCCGAACCGAACGCCGAATTATTCGGTTGACCGAACTTTGACCGAATTATACCCGAATAATTCGTGAATTTTACGAACTTTTCCCGAATTTTACGAATTATTCGCGAATTTTTCCCGAATTTTTCCCAGAAATTTGTTTTTTTGTTTTTTTTTGCTTCCTTGTAGGACTGAGATCTCTGATCCGGATTATTCCGAATCATTCCCGAATTATACCCGAATTATTCCCGAATTACGAATTTTTGACCTCGCCGAATTTTTCCCGAACAATTAATTTGTCACTATGCTTGCAAAGTACAAGAAGGATTACACGCAAAACTATTTGACCTTGTTAAAAAAAACAAAGTAGATCTACACTTGCAAGAAATATTTCCTCACAACTTGCAGTAAAATTCCATGATGTGACACACTTAGCTATATCAAGGTTACATTTGGATCACACAATTTTTTCTTATATAATTCTTTTAATTTCGTACTTAATTAGCAACTACAAATATCTGGTGATTAAATTGAGTTCATGTCAAACAAATGAAGTTTTGAGTTGAGTTCATTTCTTTAAGTATGATTGTTCATTCATATTAACATATATTATATCAGAGGTTGTACTGGTCATTCTTTTTATTTATTAATCCAAGAAGCAACAAAAGTATCTTTCACATTAAGAAGAGAAAGAAATTGGATGAATGGAGAGTTTGGACAAATTTAAACTAACAAGCTTTTAAACTAAACAAATAACATGTGGGGATATGTTTATCACTTTTCTAGTGCTTCACAATTATTAGAATTAAAAATTATTTATAATTCTCACAATTGGATATGGTTTCCCTTCTCTCTACGGAAGCCCAAAGGGTTGTCAAGTCAAAACAACATGATGACCCAATCAGAGGCCCACATAATTCATGGCATTTGCTTGGTATTGACATTATTGCCCCTCTGCGAGACCATTGCTTCTCTCCTCTTTGTGGCTCTCCACTACTTCCTTTTAGTAACTTCAATTTTATGCAGAGATATTTATACAAAAATAATAAAAGTAAAATTATACAAATAGTGCATAAAGTATCGTTTTTTATCACTTTAGCTTTTAAAGTACTAAATTATCATTTTGATTCCTAAGTTATTAATTTGTATCTAACTAATCATACGATTAAAATATGTTAAAAATTAATGAATTATGTGTTTGTAAGATAACATGAATGTTGATGTTAATATTCACATCACCAATGTCTGATCTGGATGATAACATATTGTTGCCATCCTTACTTTGGTGACAATACCATTGTATATTAAACTTTTCATTTACATTAGAATCCATGCCATGAAATCAACATGATTATGATATGGTGATGCAAAGTCCGTTAATTCCTCATGGATAAAAGAAGCTTCTGAGTTCTGATTCATTCATTAAACCATGAAGAAATCAAAGAAGATCCATTAAAAAGAAAAGAAAAAAATGAAGTCGCTTCAACAATAGTGAGTTAAGCTGCATTGTCTTATTCAATTTCCATTTAACCAATGAGTTTTTTTTTTATCCGAGTAAAATTTGAAGTCAAGCCATCTAACAAGTTTAATATCCACATGAAATTCACCATTTAAGTTTCGAACTACAAGAATACGTAAGTATTTAAAGGGTAAAAAAATAACTATTACCGAGAATAAACCAACATAAATTGTTATTTTCAAAATCACTATTACCGACAGGAGTATCTATGACGATACCGACTCTATTAAACACTTTTACTCTCGCGAATACTCACAAATTATTGTAATAATCTGTGACATGTCATGCAGAGTATAATTGCATTACCTTTGTCACTCGATTAGTGGTTTTTCATTTAACCAATGAGTTATACCTTAGTATAGAGGTTGTCATTCAGTTCATTACTTTAATATTTAAATCAATGGAAAATTTTGCGCCATTATAGCGGAACCAAGTTCTTAGGTCGACTACTAATTGATAGCGAAAAATTTACAAACACGGATGAAACAGTGAAAAAAAAATATATTTATTAATAATATAGTAAACCGTGAAAAATAAAAAATAAATATTCGTATTACTTCTATCATCAGTTTTTATTCTTTTTTTCAACGAAAATGAATAGAAAACTGAGTATGAACAGTGATTAAGTAGGCGTCAATAAAAAGTTAGTTTCAAATGTGAATTTTTTACTTCAAATAATTAAAACAAGACTGATCGATTGAATATTTTATAAATATTACACTATGCCAAAAAAAAAAAAATTGCATCATTTCATCTTTATTTTGGTATGCAATATGCACCGATATCTAACAAAATGAATAGACCGAATTTTCATTTTTTTTTTGCATTTTTAGGTGGCTATTTGAACGAGGCCTAAATATCGTACAAATTTTAATATGCATATTTGTAATGCCGTGTAATTTGAGTTACTATCTAATTGAATAATTATATATCAAAAATGTAATGCTACGTAATTGAAAATACTAAATTAAGATACGACGTAAACAATTGATATATATTTATTCTTCTATTTTATTTTATTTTTCTTCTGACCGCATTTAAATAAATCAATTTGAACAAATTAACCAAATTAAAATACCGTGAATAGAAAACCCATATGCTCCAATTCATACTATGAAATTACTAGTCCGTATAATGGACCATAGAAATTTTAAACAAAAGAAGCCCAATTTAACCAATTGATTCAATACCTGTTGGAATTCCAAATTGAGAGAACAAGGTATTCGATCCTATGTTCAATTATTTTAACCTAGATATTATTTCTCATAGATCATATAAGCGGTTTGATCTATAATATTCTGTTCAAATAGTTTGATTTGACAATCTTTTATATTCACCCATTTGATAAGATTTCTTATACTTATTATTCGATATAATATCTAGGTTATATTTATTTATTTGATAAAAATTCTTGAAAATTAAATAATTTCTGAAAATTATTTATTTTATGAGATTCATTATATTTATTATTTGATAAAATCTCTAGATCATATAATTGGTGGAATTTAAGATGGGTTTCGATTGTCAGAAACTTATGAAATTTCATAAATTAATTTGTTAAACAATAATCAAATATTTTATATATTCATATTTTTATCCGTTTTCATTTTATTTCAGAATCGGCAATATTATTTCGATCTATCTAACTTACTTTTATCATTAATATCTTTATATCTGACTTGAAATTGACTCATTTTGATGTATCTCCACTATTCAAACAATCTGGCCGTATAAAAAGGTAATTGAACATTTGGAATTAAGTTGTTTATACTCAGATCGTGTTAATCATAAAATGATTCTAATTAGGTTATTTTATTATATGGTAATTTTTCATCGATAAACCTAAAGTTAATTTTGTTACAAATAAGTATATTCTAAAAAGTTATCAACAATTTAATCCTATTACTCATGAAAAACAATTTCCATTTTATTTATCTGATCGAATAGTAACAGATATAATTATGTTTAAATCTTATGAATGATATTCGGATTTTGTACTTAGACAAAAATTTGTTTAGTGACAGGAATGGTCTAGGTCCGAGTTCTGAAGTAAGAAGTAACATAGAGGCAAGAGTGAACTACTCCACGACAACAGGTACGGATTTTTTAGACATTGTCAAATTGTTACTTACCGTTTTGTTTGTATTTATTTATTTATGGAATTATGCATGTTGAATCGAAAGATTCTTTTGGCTTTGTTTAGAGAATACTAGGATGTGATTATTCATTTGATCAATGGACATATAGGATGTGTTGTGTTGAGCATGACCTTTGTGTGATTAAACGAAATGAACATGGAAAGTAATTGATAAGTTTAAGAAAAGGGCCAATGTGCGTTGAACGCGTGTTGGAATGTATACATTGGGTCTAGTATTCGATTGGACCCCTCCTTAACGTGGCGTTGGTTGGACTTTCCGTCACGGGTCAATATCTTGCGGTGGTTCGAGTCCCCGTGGAGTGAGACAGTTGAACTAGTGGTGGTTCTAGTCCCCCTAGTGAGACGCCAATAACTTGGGTGTTCGAGTCCCCCTGGTGAGGCAAAGAAGATCTAGCGGTGGTACGAGTCCTCGTCTAGTGGCACAGCCAAGATCTAGTGGGGTTTGAGTCCCCATGGTGAGATAGTTGAAAACTTGTAAGATAACTAAAGAAGTGTGTGTGCGCGCGCACGCGCGCTTTAAATATTACATAGCATGTGAGGATATAATTTAATATCCTGTTTGTGTTAATAAGTGAATCTGACAAATTTCAGGACTGGAACTAAATTCTGTACTGAGAGACTGTTCGATCTCTCACCCGTTCCACTTTTACATGAGTTCCAGAAAATGACAAGGCTGACAATGAGTACGAATAGAAGAGACATGGATCAGGAAGTCAATGAGCCGAGATAATGAAGAAGAGGCGCCTAAGCAAAGATCATGAGTAAGAGCAAAAGCAAGCGGAAGGATCTATATGTTTGATTAAATGTCACTTGTGTTTATTTTTAATTTCGTATATTTATTTTTCAGTAAATTTGATACATTTGAACAAGCATGGTTGTTGCCGTATTTCGAACCATATTTGTTGTATCATTGTTGTAAGACTTTTATATTGTGAAATTAATGTGGCATTTATAGATGTTATTGATAATGTATGTGATGTGCACACGTCTTACGTGTAAATACGTGGCAGATTGTCTCGGGTGTAACAATATTGGTGAGGTATTATGAAATACATCTTACAAGCTAAGTTTGTTACTCTATGTATTAATTACAAAATTGACACCATTAAATACTAATAACTATAAATTCTAATGAATATTTACCCGCATTATAGTTGCAATTCCTTATTTCTCTTCGGTCTTCTTTATTTAAAAATTTGCTTTGGCCAACTCGTTGTTCAAAGAATACCTTGCAATCATTTTTCTTATATTTTTTTTTAAATCATGGGTTGGAGGTCAAACCACCTAACACACTTTCAAACTTTTATGTATATTATAGAAGATTTTTTCATTTTGTGAGTTTCGAACTCATGACTTCTCACATGAGAGTCATATGTCTTTGCCACTAGACCAAAAACAAATTCTTCTTATATTTTATTTTTATTTGACTAACAATTGGATTGTGAACGAATAGTTCATTTGCTCAATTTCAGGCAGAAGCAAACATGTTTTGTTACTTTGGGTTGCACATTTGAGTTTTTATAATCTTTTCTTTTTCTTTAAGCTAGGTAGTTGACATTTATAATTATCCAAGTTGAGATTGAATTAGATTTTTGTTAAGATGTGCCTTATTTTGTAAGCTGCTCTCGGCCAGTTATCTTTGTTCTCCAATCTCCATGATAAGCACATATCTCAGTCGAAATTTAAACAACTAGAAACCAATTAATGAAGAAAAAAAAGCTGCTGAGAAGATTAAAAATAAAAATAACTTGGTAGTCACTACCAAGGATTTGAAAAAAAAAAAAAAATTAAAAAATAAATATAAATTTAGTAATTTCGGCCAGTTTTGCATTGCTAAGTCTATGCAAATATACACCCAGACCGCTGACGCGGCTACAATGAGCACATGGAAAGTAAGAGAATGCTTCCGTGTATATTATATATAATTAAATACCAAATAGTTAAATTTCAGATTAACAGCGTTAGGCTCCACTAATTTACTTTTTCCTGCGCTGGTTTAATAGTAGAATCTGTTAGGCAAAGGATAACTCACTCATGAGGGATTTATTGGTTGTCAGAAAGTTTGTCATTTCTCTTCAGTTTGTCTGTTTTAGCTTGAACATGCAGGTCCGAATATATAATTAAAAGTAAAAAAAAAACATGGATAGTTCGATACATTCGTATAAATATATAATCATTCGTATACTAAATTTACTATAATTTATATTTTTGGGGTTCAATTATAAAATAAACGATCATCAAAGAAATCTAATATTGAACTCATTTAGTTTAAAAAATAAATCATCTAAAAAATAGAAAAATATTACAATACGTAAGAGACTTGTTTTACTTCACGTTTATATCTCCATTTTTAAAGTCCAAACTGCTCAACATAATATCCATATTGAAATGTGCTTAGAGACCAAATATAATATATTTTTTCGAAATTTTTTACTATTTTTTTGGATGGGTAGAAAATTGTTGTTTTTGGATGGATTATGGACCATAAAAAAACAGTGATTTTAAAAAAAATCTTGAAAAATACTACATTTTTTCCAAGAAATGTAAAATTTGATCTCCTAGCATATTTCAATATGTAGATCATGTTGAGCGGTTCGGATCGACTATTTGAACTTTGAAATATAGAAAATATGGACGTCAAGTAACAACAAGTCTCTTACTTCGCAACTCACCATAGTCTATCTGTGTGTGTGTGTGTGTGTGTGAGAGTGTGAGAGAGAGAGAGAGAGGAGGGTTTCAATACCTCATGTTTTCCATACCTCATCATGCCTCATATTTAATATCTTTGTTTTCAAAGCCTAATTTGTCGATCCGAACTGCTCAGCATGATATCCATATTAAAATATGCTTGAAAACCAAATTTTGGAATTTTTGGAATTTTTTTACTATTTTTTTACATAGGTGCAAAATCACTATTTGTGAACGGTCCAAAAACAATGATTTTGTACGTATCTTAAAAAATAGTAAAAAAATTTCAAAAATTATAAAAATTGGTCTCCAAGCATATTTTAATATGGATATCATGTTGAGCGGTTCGGATCGACAATTTAGGCTTTGAAAATAAAAATATTAAATAGGAGGCATGATGAGGAACGAAAAACATGAGGTATTGGAACCTTCCTCTATATATATAGAGTTGAGCTATGGTGCATTGCAATGTATATGCCATCTTGACATTGGACTATAAGTCATTGAATTCGAAGTTCAAACAGTCGATCTATAGGACTCAACACGTTCTTCATATTAAAAATAGTGATTTATTATTCATCACTTTTTTTCTCTATTATTTTGCTCCGGCCTGCTGAGACGGAACTAAAAAATTAAAATTGAGAGGTTGAATAAATTATTGTAGTATAATTTTATTTTATAAGAACCGCAAAGTGTAATACTTGCAAAAATTATAGGATACAAAGAATTAAAATGCTAGTTTTTAATTTAATTAACACTTAGATCCACCCTGCCGAATTGATTCGGAAGTAGATATGTTGAAACAGAGATTAGCGATCACAATAGGTCAAAATTTAATGGACGGATGATATTAGCGCGTGACGTCTAAAAACTATTCAAGACTAGTTTATGGATTGATCAGTTTGGTGTTAGACTTTTACATTCAATTTTAGATTGGATCGATCAGTTCATTATTCAATTTTACAACGTGGTGCGCGTTTATTAATAGGATATCTACTTGCTTACAACTCGTCTACTAATAAACACACAATACTGCCTACGGGTTGAAATTAAAAAAAAAAAAAAAAACACAATACATACTCCGCAAGTAAGACTTTTTTCTTTTTTTTTTATCAAATATGACTTGTGTGTATAAAATTTAACACAGGTAATGCTAATATTTGCATGCGATCGACATAATGTGCATTGTTGGTTGACAAGTGCAAAGATATTTGTAGTTTTAGATTTAGAAAAAATTTCACAAATTATCAGAAATATATGTGAGATTGAACGGAAAACAAAAAGAAAAAGGTTGATGATGAAAAAAAAAAAAAAATTTTTGCTGGGAGATAAAGTAATTTCAAAAAAAGAAAAGTGAATTTGGGGTGCATATTGGATGATTGATGTCTCAAGGTCAATTATTCTTAAAATTTGTTTTATCTTATTAAACATTTTGACACATGTATTGTGAGAACGCACAGTGAAGAAAGAATTAAGTTTGGAAGCAGGGTGCGTTTGATGGACATACGATCCAAATTAATCTAATGTTCACTTAGAACCGTCAGATTCCCTTATAATTCGTGCACACTCAATTTACACAAATATTAAAGCAACACACGAATTATAAAGTGAATCGGACATTTTCAAACAGATATCGAACCCATTTGAATCCGACGTCGAGAGAATGCGCCCCATTTCATATTCAAGCAACATATCGGCTGTCCTTTGAAGTTGGCCTTGGATAGCTCTTATGACGAGGTATCTAAGGAAAGATAGTGAGAGAATTGAAAGATTAAATTTCAAACCATTTACCCGAATTGGTATCCTAATCACTAGAAAGTTCAAATTTTGTTTTGGATGTCAGAACCATCGGACAAAGAAAGAGGACCCCCAAAGAGTACTGAACGTGGCAGCCTCAGAGACATATCGAACTTTTAGTTGACATGTGAGAAATCCGGATCATTCGTTTATTTACACAAATCTCAAAGCACAATAATACTAGTTCATTCTATTTCAAATAGGCACCAAAAAGGAAATTTGACCCGGCTGATAAACTGAAAATTAAGATGTCTCAGAGGATACGGACTCCTAAATGTGGCTTTAAAAAGAGGTGGGGTTGATTTTCCTTGATTTTCCATTATTTTCTAGTGAAATGCAAATCAAGATAAAAATGGGATAAATCTAACTACCCCTTTGCCATATAATAAGAATGAGAATATGGTAATATACATATTACAGATTGATTCGTACTATGGATTTTATTTTTATTTTTAAAATTCAAACAGTCGATCTAAAATTTCAAATCGTTAAACATGATCTCCATATAAAAATATACTTATAGACTAAATTTTTCATTTTTTAGCATTTTCTTACTGTTTTTTTTATATAGGTGGAGAAAATTATTACTTTCGGATGGTTCATAATTTTTAGATAAAATGATTTTCTATCTATTTAAAAATAATAAAAAAGATTATTTTTTAATATTTAATTTGTAAATACATTTTCATATGCAGGTTATTGAGCATATAAATATGGGTTGTTTGAACTTGAAAAACAAATATACAGATTCATAGTACACTGCTTTGTAATATACATATTGCCGTAACCTCACTCCTATAAGAATGGCCAGTTTATACCGGTCTAGCAACAGGCGATAGCCGTTCTAAGTTCTAACTGGCAATCAATCCGATAATATTGCAAGAAAAAGAAAAGGACAAAAAAAAAAAAAAAAGTAAAAGGGGAAGCATGAGAAAATACTGAACTTGAGAATTCAATATAGGGGTAGACAATGAAGTGAAGGAAGAAAGTTTCTAAGAAAACAAAAAGAAAACGACAGAATAAGAAGCGGCAAAGAGAGTGTATATTGTACAGGAAAGTTCATCAAAAAAAATATATATATATATATAGGAAAGAAAAGCGGCTCAAATTAAAATGCAAAAGAGGAAGGAGTGTTTGTGTAACGACTTCCTGTGGATGGATACATGCATTGCGAATTTTGAGATCTCAAGCAGACGACTTACAACTATCGGGAGTACTTTGCAATATAATTTGGATCACTGAGACACTGACAGTATCGTGAAAGAGAACCTATTAGAATTAGTGAATCTGGATTGTTCTTTTAATTTGGCACAAATTTTAAAGAAGATTATACATTTTCAATAGGCACCAGATTAAGTTAGGTCTAACTGAGAGGATATTTGTTCTTTGTAATTTAAGAGTTTGTAGTTTTTTTTAACACATTCATAACTTAACTATTGGTTGACACTAAAAAGCTCGTTTCGAGCCAACATAGTCCATCCATCTATGATCTGCACAGTTAAGTTATGACCATCCAGATCATGTGGGCATGAGATTCGATCCCAAATTCAAGGACTTTAGTGTTGTACAGACATGATGTCTCATATTTGTAGTGTCATATTTAAATTAGTTCGGAATATGTTGTCTTCTTAACACAAAAAAATAAATAACATTGTGTGGTGCAATATAAAAAATAAACACAATACGAATATTGAGAAAACACAAATTAGTTAAACACGTGTGTTGGATTATTGTTTTTCTTTTATTTTCGTTTTTACTTTTCTGTAAAATGAGAAAAAAAAAAACGTTTAGAAAATAGTTATAAAATGTAAAAAAAATGAAAAAATATTCAAGAAAAATAAGTAATAAATTCAAGTTACCTTTTTCACAAGTTCTAATTTTTCCGAACATTATTTTCCAGGTTAGGAATTTTTGTAGTATTTTTTGTGTTTTGTATAAATCGTAAAAATTTAATTGGCAAATAAACAGAAAAAAATATAAATAATATCATAAAAATTGTGAATACATCTCGAAAATACTTATTTTGGTAATTATAAATTATTTTCACATATACAATTTGTCCTCGAAAATGGATTAATTCATTAACAAAACATTTCTGTTATACATACGCATATTTATTACTCTATTAATGTTTTATTTTTTTAATAAAGGATAAAATGAGTGCTTTATAATTTAAATTGAGTTTTAATAAAAAGCCAATAAACCGGATAATTTGGTGATTTTTTATAATTTAGAAAGGTAAATATAATATTTTGAAGGCATTTGTTTCGGTGGACATAAGGACCTATTTGTAAAATGAGTCCTATTTTCATTTTCAAAGTTCAAACAGTCGATCCGACCGTTCAACATTATCTCCATATTAAAATGTACTTGGAGGTCAAATTTTACATTTTTTTGAATTTTTTACTATTTATTAAGTATTTTACAAAAACTAGTCAAATTCAGACCATTGAATTTGTAAAATACTTTATAAATAGTAAAAAATTCAAAAAAATGTAAATTTGACCTCCAAGTACATTTTAATATGGAGATAATGTTGAACGGTCGGATCGATTGTTTGAACTTTGAAAATATAAATAGGACTTATTTTACAAATAGATCCTTATGTCCACCGAAGCATTCCTCTATTTTGAATATTAGAGTAAAAATACATAATATCGAGATTTTTGAAGGGTATATGTGAAATTTCCCTAAAAGAAATAGGAACCATTGTGCTGCTATTGTCCTCCAACACAAAACTTTTTACTTTTGTTTGTCCACACGCTAAATTGTGCTCAACTTTTTGAGGTTCCCGGTTTATCGAGATAAGCTTTCTGAATAGGGTAGCCCTTGACATAAAGGAGGGAGGATAAACAGAAACGGGGACGTAAATGTAACTTGTAGAAATAACAAGGGGTAATATCGTCCATAGAATTTACAAAAAGATTGTTGATGCGCTCCAGCTGTAAGCGTGACGCAATCTTTGCTCGTTCCCCATACGGCGTGGGAAACATTTTGTACGTAATTTCCTATTTACCCTCGACAGACGACTATACAATGTTGAGATACTTATTGTAATACAAGGAATTAAATAAGGGCTTTTCCGTCTTTTATCCAAAAGACGTTTCTCTTGGTAAATTAAGATCAGTACGTTTCCGCATCCTTTTGCTTTCTACTACGAGAGTTGAACAAACGCTTCTCACACACTATGCATAGTTTTACACTAATAGCCCCGAAAAAAAAATTCAATCTATACAAACCATCATGTATGTTCCGATTATAGTATCTAAAATGTCGGACAAATTAAATTATTTAGAAAAATATTGAATCACCCCATTTAAGGAAATTAATTGTTAGTATACAGTTACTGATTCATAAAAGGAGGCTGTAGAATCTAATGTATCCGCAAGGGTGACTTTAGGAGGGGGTTTGGGATCTTAGCCCTCATATAATTTCTAAAATTGTAAATTTTATGAATATTTTATGTTACTTTTAACAAATTTATATAATTTTTCACTCTTATTAATATAACATTTGTTTAATATAGTGAAAATTATGTCTCGTTCTAAATATATTTTGATAAATATAATTTATCAAATTTAGTTCACACTGATAATTTTTTGGTTCCATCATTGTGTATTCCATGTTGAGTTCATCACAATAAATAATTCCACACCTTATTAATATGCATGGTTTTTTTTTTTTTGCAAACTCAAAATGTAATTTTTTTTAAAATTTTGCAGTATAGAATAAAATTATGAAAATGTTTTAAATGGCTTAAGTGCAAAATTGCTGATGGAAATAATAAAAAACTAGAAGAAAAAAAAAAGTAGTATGCAGCCATGCAGGTATGTACTGTCTGCTCAAGACATTTTGACCTTCATACCCTTTTTAAAAATCTTTTTCAAGGTTGCCCCCTCCCACTTCGCCAGCTGCCGCATTTTTTTGTCCTTCTCTCAATTTGTAAAATAATCTTATTAGTTCCATCAAACAAAAAAATATAAAGAACCATTATTTTTTTCGAATTAAATAAATGCGTCAAAGGCAGTGCAAAGAGCTTGAGTCTGTCTTACGCAACAGCCTTATAAAACCCCCAAAACCTTTTGCCTTACACCCACCTCTCTCTCTCTCGCTTCATCGCACTAGTTTCTCGCTTTTACTTCTCTTTGTTTTTCATCTTTTCTTCTACTAGGAAGAAAAATGGAAGATGGGTTTTCTTTGGAATAACCCATCTTGAGTAGAGACAGTGTTAATATTCAAACTAATTTGGGAGTTTAAAGCACCGTTTAAAGTTGAGATATAACACAACTCTATTTCAATTTTCCCGTATAATTATTGTAAAAATGGAGAAGAGAGAGGTGATAAAGCTGCCCCCTGGATTTAGGTTTCATCCAACAGATGAAGAATTGGTGGTACAATACCTGAGAAGGAAGGCTTTGTCGTACCCGTTGCCAGCTGCGATTATACCAGAGATTGATCTCTTGAAATTCAACCCTTGGGATTTACCTGGTAAGTTCTCGCTCTCTCTGTGTTTTTTTTTTTTTTTCTTTCTAAACCAATTTAAGCTCGAGTACTGGAAAGCTCCCTTTTATTCCAGAATTTTGTTCTTTGTAAATTTGCACGTTCCAAGGGCTTATTCATTAATAGTGCTAAACCGAGAGAACCTATTCTTGGAAAGTCAACTTAAGTAAGCGCAATCAATTCTAAAGAGTAGGTTTTCAAAATGTATGTAGGCTTACACTGTAACACGTTTGAAAACATAATGTGGAATGAACAATAGTATACAATTATTTCTCTTACTCGTTAAGTAACAATCAAACACCTGTTATTAGTTTTATTTCTTGCTTTGAGAAATTGCTTTTTTTGTGTCAGAAACTTTTCAGAGAGCAATAATATTGGTTGATTGTGTCTTTATAGGATACCTTTTGGGACTTCTACTTTGTCAGACGTTCATCGAATTGTAGTCACGAGTTGCTAATATGTTACACTTATTTGAACCTAATTACCAAATTGACATAATTGCAATATGCAATAAGTATACTTAATTTATGATATTTTGGGACATCAATGTTTCCTTAATTCAATTTCCAAGATAAGATAGCAATCTCTGAGTTGAGTTTTTTTTTTTTTAAGAAAATAAAATAAAATACAGGTGGCCTTGGAGAATATATTTGTCTATTTTTATCCTCAAGAAAAGCTATTTTGCAGTACTAAGTTAATATTATTGGGCTGTGTTACATTAAAAAAGATAATAACCAATTTAACAGTTGCTCATGTTAGTTTGCTAACCTTTTATTTTGAGTGCTGTTAAGTCCCTCAATTAAAATTTTCCAAGTTCACCCAACTGTATGAAGTGTGATTGTGTGAACCCTTTGTTAATTAAACTTATATGTTCACTTTTGGTAAAATAATATAACTTATATCTCAAGCCTAGACTTAATTGAGTCACATCCTATGTATAATTAAAGTATCAATCTACTTGTTGACAATTAAAGCTGGATTATCTCTTTGGTCCTTCACCAAACATCATAATATCTCTGATTAGAATTTAATTATACATTAGTTCTCCCTTTATGTTATTCCTGAAGCAGCTTTTATTTTCTTCTCTTCTTTTTTTGAAGTAGAAGGCAATTTGCCTGCTAGATTTTCATTAATCATTATTCCTGGCACAACTTTAGCTTGACAAATTTAAGCTCAATTTATTTATGAATATTCTTTTAATCTCATTAGGTGGGTTTGGAGAGAATAAATATTTCTTCAACCTAAATGAGGCCAAGTACATGAGTGGCAGTAGATCTAACCGCGCAACTAGTCAGGGCTATTGGAAGGCGACTGGTAAAGAAAAGCAAATTTTAACGGCTAACTCGAGGGGTAACCCGGTTGTTGTGGGGTTGAAGAAGGTGCTGGTGTTCTACCAAGGCCGGCCACCTCGTGGGGCCCGTACTGACTGGGTCATGCATGAGTACCGCCTTCCTTGCGCGGCTCCTACCAAACACTCAACTTCCATTGTAAGAACTACCAAAAAGTTTCTCATGTGCATATGTGGCTTTCCAAAAAATTTCATGTTTGCCTCTGCATGACCACTAAAACAAAAATGTTAAATTTAAAATATTTACTCTACGTGTAAAATTTGAACAAAACTCCCCTCATTGATTCATCCTAAACTGGAGGGAAGAGTAAAGATGGTGTACTATTTTGTAGGGGTGTTTTCGATTTCCATTTTTTTAGGAGCCCTGGGATATTTTTCATTATGCATAATAAGTTCCATATAGCAAGTTTGTTGCTGTATGAATATTTTGTTGGTAACTTGTAAATTAACCTCCAATAACATAGGTATAAGCAGAGGAAGAAAAAAAATTGAACAAAGCACCTAACCCATGTGAGAATTTATCTTCTCTGGTTGGTATATGACATGAATATAGCAATATTAAGCGTACAAGTACCTTCTACCTTTGTACATGTTGCACATATGCAATATATTAAAGGAGTTGGAGACACCCATGTGACTCTGTTGCAATATTTTTTAGTTTACCTTCCTCTCCTTGCCTTTCTTAGATTGGCATACCTATAAAGCGCTAAGCTTTGAACCATATTACAAAATCTATAAATGGCACAATAAAAGACCTTAATTGCTTGTCAGAAACTCACAATAGACTTGAATAATTTGAACCACCACTCCACGAGTCATTTTGGTTGTTGCCCTTCAAGAACACCACAAGCATTAATTACTTTTGCAGTTGTGTAGTTGAGGAGAAACAACAATTTAAAGGTATAACTATAATAACTATCACACAGACAACTCATGCTGGGGTAAAATTATTAATCACACTTTTTATTATTATTTATATATGTAGAACTCCATGGCTACAACCAATGGATGGGTGCTCTGTCGCATTTTTAAGAAGAAGAGAACCTCCAAAATGGATGTTGAGGCCGAAGATGAACAAGAACCCGAGAAGGAGACCGGTGCCAGAAATCACACTTTTATTGATTTCTTTGGGCAAAGAGAGAATGGGAATATCCGCACCTCTCAATCTATTTCATCGGATTCATGTGTTACCGAGGCATTAGAGGAATCTAGCAAAGGGGAAGAGACTACAAGCAGAGGTTTTACCCTGCACTCTAGCGAGGATGAGAGGTCTTAAGAATAATTAGGGAAGGATTAATTGGCCTAATTCCAAGTATAACCGTGAGGTCTAAGTTCTCTTTCTCGGCTGGATCTGGTAGTACTTTGAGTTTAGGGATAAGTAGTTTATTCCATCAATGTATCATGCCCTTTTGTTTTATTTATCGCTCTAACAAGTAGATGCACAGTTGCAAATGCAAGAGAGCTGTAATGCAAAGTGTAAGGAATTGTTGCTTAAAATGTGATGCTGTGCCCAAATTTCAACCTTAATTATTCAAGAAAATTATCTCAAAAACCTGTAAGCGTATGGCAGTTTGAATTATGTGCTATGCTAATTATGCTCTTCTTTGTGTCATTGATAAGCTCTATGTCATAAAATACTATAATCACATATTTTAGTCTTTCTACTAAGGTGCTATCTTTATTCAATGGACAACTTGTGAGCGGGATCCAAAATCGGATACTAATTAAGAAAGTAAAATAAAATTACCGATCTTTATTAGTTTGTAAAATAGACATGTCATACTTTCTAATACTAAAAAAATGGATTTAATAAAAAACATTACTCTATATATTTCTTGGTGCAAACTTTCAAAAATAATTATCACTAATTCTTTAATCTTAATTCCGAACGTACCTACTTCCAAATAATTATTTGGATTTGAATCAACATAGAATTTCAAACAACAAGGTTTGTCTGATAATCTTCTAAGATGTCAATTGCAGCACTATCAAATTGACGTGAAGTCATTTGGGGAGGTTCCACTCAGCAATTACTATTAGGGTGCGTTTGGATCATTCAAGAATAAAGTTAATTTTGAATTAGTTCTACTATTCTCAAACTTTGATGATTCAAACACAAATTAGCAAATTGGGTTAGCTCAAGAATAGCTATTTTACTAACCCATAAAAATGATGAGCTAGCAAGAATAGAGCTAGTGGGGTTAGTGATATTAATAAAATATTTGATTCCTCTCAATTATAGTTAGTTTAAATATTTAATTAGTATTATATAAATATAATATTATATTAAATTAGTATTAAAGAAATATAATATTATATTAAAATAGTATTAAAGAAAATATTAGTTTAAATATTAAATGTAATATAATATTAATTTAAATAGATTAGTATTAATAAATATAATATCAGATTAGATTAGTATTAAATAAAATGTTAGATTAAATATAATATAATATTAGTTTACATATTAGATTAGTATTGAATATAATATAGATTAGATTAGTATTAAATAAAATATTAGTTTAAATATTAAATGTAATATAATGTTAATTTAAATATTAGATTAGTATTAAATAAATATAATATCAAATTAGATTAATATTAAATAAAATGTTAGATTAAATATAATATAATATTATTTTAAGAATTTAATGTAATATAATATTAGTGTAAATGTTAAGTGTTGAATGTAATATAATATTAGTTTAAATATTCGATTAGTATTAAATAAATATATATCATATTAGATTAAATATAATATAATATTAGTTTAAATATTAAATATAATATAATATTAATTTAAATATGAAATGTAATATAATATTACTTTAAATATTATATTAGTATTAAATAAAATATTATATTAAATATAAAAATAATATTAGTGTAAATATTAAAAGTAATATAATATTAGGAGTAGAACTAGGGTGCTCCTAAGCTCACCAAGCCCTTCGTGAGCACGACTCTAAAACCTATCGACTTGACTTCAAACGACATTTTCAAACCGTTAGATGTTCAATCTATATTAAAATGTGCTTGGAGACCAAATTTTACATTTTTTGGAATTTTTTTACTATTTATTAAGATGGTTTGAAAATAGCTGTTTTTATCAAAATTCTGCACCATTGGAAAACAGCGATTTTCAAACCATCTTAATAAATAGTAAAAAAATTTCAAAAAATGTAAAATTTGGTCTCCAAGTACATTTTAATATAGATTGAACATCTAACGGTTTGAAAATGTCGTTTGAAGTCAAGTCGATAGGTTTTAGAGTCGCGCTCACGGAAGAGCTTGGTGAGCTTAGGAGCACCCTAGTTCTACTCTAATATTAGATTAAATGTTAAATGTAATATAATATTAGTTTAAATATTATATTAGTATTAAATACAATATTATATTAGTATTAAAAATATTAATTTAAATATTAAATATAATATAATATTAGTTTAAATATTAGATTAGTTTAATCATTATTTTATTCATTCTCTCCATCGTTATTCCAAATATACAATCCAAACGACATTTTTATTAACCCAAATAGTTCAAAGTTAGCGCTATTCTCAAACCACTCGGGTTAGTACTATTCTCAGCCACTAATCCAAAAATCGCTATTCTAGTACTAATTCTTGCACGATCCAAACGTACCCTAATATTTAAACTAATATTATATTACATTTAATATTTAGAATTTATGTCAAGAACTAGCAAAAATTGGAAAATCAGACAGTTCCTAGTAGATGATTTTGCAGAGATGAAAGGTAGAAGGATTCACTTATCTTTAGTTGACAGCTACTGCTCCATTATTATTATTTTTTAGTCAAATATGCAGTTTTATAATTTTTTACATTAAATTTTTTACTTGTATGATATCATGTACCAAAAACTCGTATGTCTTTAATTGATTGTTAATCATAATTATATTTTTGTAAACCATCTGTTTAATTTTTAATAAAGGTTTTTGTATCATTATTCTATTATCGGCCTCCAATAATAAATTTCTGACTTCGTTCTTCATTGAATGCTTGAAATAAAAAAGCAAATTATCTCTGAACTTTGCAAATTATCACTAAAGCAAATTAAATCAGTTCTCGAACCTTAATTTTTTAAGTCTTAACGGAATGATTTGACTATTATTGGTGAGAACTGGATGCATAATTTGGGTAAGGTTTATAGAATGTCAAACACAAACGATTCAATATTTATATCAGGCAGAGGCGTACAGGAGCGTAGTTAGAATTTTTATCTGAGATTAGGTATAAAAAAATTACTGGACTACTAGATGTTGTCTCTAACAACATCTAGAAGGGGTGAATATAGTGTTTTAAAGAACTTTAATGTTTTTCGTGATGGTGGATAATACAAACAAACAACCGTAATCAATTAATAATGAAAATAAAAAGATAGAGTAAGAGATATTGACATGCAGGATGTTAACGGAATTCGCCTTAAATATCTACGTCTCCGAGGCAACACTACCTCGTCGGTGCATCTTTCTTATTATTCAATGAAAGAAATGATACAACTCGTGACATGTGACTACGTGAGCCCAACATACGTGGGAAGTCACGGCCTAACTCGTGTACAAGATTGAGCCTAGAAGCTCTAGTTGGAGAGTCCTATGAAGAGGATCGTCACACAACTAGAAGCTCGAGTTCGAGCTGGTGAGCCCTTAATGCCCTACAAGTGGGAAGTCACACGGCTATTCGAATGAAGCACTAAAGTAGATCTCCACACTATAGAACAACGAACCAACATTCTAACTAAATTTAGAAGTAGATTAGTCAAGTGGATTTGAGATTATCAAAGGAGTATCGAGAGTATTGAAGTTTTGGCTCTCTCAAAAGTGGAAGCTCTCAAGAACACAAAATTAGTGTTTTTTGAAATTTAAAGACAGCTAATCTTCCAGGTATTTGAACCAATCCGTTCAGTACGGTAATCTTCCATTCGAACGGATAGTGCAAATATATTTGAAATTAGGGTTTTTTGCCTTTTTTAATTATATACTAATCATTCGGTACGATTATTTCCGTACAGAACAGATAATATATTTCATCTCAATTCTGTGTAACTTGAATAGTGTACAGTACGGTTAGCATCCGTTCGGAACGGAAGCTATCTGGAAATTCCCTTTAATGAAAGGAACTTTCCGTTCTAAACGGTTGCCAACCGGAACCATTTATTCCATATTGAAACGCTTCTCTATCCGTCCGGTATCTTTTAATACATTATGTACTAAACAGTTTGCTTCTGTACCGAACGAATAGTTTCAGAAATTAACAATATCAAATTCAATTTACTTCTTTATTTGATATTACAATTTATGATCTTAATTTATCTTGTTGATTTCTTCAGTTTTTCAAACTTAATCTTACAAGTATAATGTTTTTGAACCTGCAAACTCACTCATATAAAGTAATTGTTAAATTTAATAATTATATATTTTGCAAATTAGTTAAATAACATAATTACAATATTGCATAAAACAACACTAATTGGTTATGAACATTTGTGAATTAACTAATTCAAACTGTGAATTGTTGAGAGATAAGTAAAATTTTCTCTAGAGGTAGGCAACAACTCCATTATACTGTGACTTTTCAAAGTCCATAAATAGATAGTTACCTACTATTCAAGATGGGTCCATCACTTATTTCGGACCTGTTCGTCATTTACTGTTCACGTGGGGAAAAAAAATTAACTCTGAGTGAATTTTTTTTCCCCACGTGAACAGTAAAAATCAGTTCAAAAATTTGTCTTTCCTGTGCCCATTTTCCAGCCCACACTGCAACCAAACAGGCTCTTCAGGAGAGGTTCAGATTTTATCTTTAAACTCCTTTCTTTTTCCTACAATAAATCGATTTTTGAACTAGAAAAAAACGTAGCCCTTGAGTTTCTTTACAGCAAACATGTTAGTCCTTCCATTAGTCTACAAAAGAACATAGTTTTTTTTTCTAGAGAAGTGGAATGACAAACTTATTTATTTTATTTCAAAAATTGACTGCTAAATAAAAAGTTAAGGAACAGATTTTCTCTTTCAAGGACCATTTTTGAATGTTTTTATGTTAAAAACTTAGACAAATTTAAAGCAAATTAAAGTTTGGAAACGGATTTATTTTTTTAGATCATTTAAAGAATTAATTTTCATTTTTTTTCCTTAATTTTATTAGCGTTATCCTGACTTAAACCAATGTAAACTTAACAAAACTCAAGAAACATGTGATTTTGTCTCCAATGTGGAGACTAAATTCTAAAGGAGATTCCCATTCAATTTGTTCAAGTAGGCGCTATAATTGAGAAAGAAAGCATGCGTGACTCAAACTCTGTAATTGGCGTTAAAATTGACATAAAGTGCTTTCGGTTTTAAAATATTTGTAATTGGCCCGAAATGCTTGACCGGGGTAAATATATGATAACCATCTAGAAATTCAAACATATAAAAAGAAACATTTAAATCTGAAGAAAATAATAACTATCGCATTAAATTTCCCGTGCAAACAATACGGTATATTATATTATATACACTTATATTTGCATAAACATTATTAAAAAATATTTTCACCGCCTAGAAAAAATTTGAAATTTTATTTAGAAATTAAGAAAATCAAATTTTCGGAGAAGGGATTAATTAATTTTTTTGTTCTTAAAATAGATGAAACCGTACCAATGCTAGGTTTCTAGAACCGCACCAATAGTGCAGTTACATTATTTTTCAGACATTAAACCCCATCCTAACCACATATTTGTTTGAAAACTAATATTTGCCCAAAAATTGTTGGGACCACACTATCGATGCAGTTCCATTAGTCTGTCTTTGGTGGAACCACATTATTGGTGGAGTTTCATCCAGGACAGATGCAAGACTTTCATAAGAATAGAGCAAGAAATTATCGAATTAGATTTAAACAGCTAATCAGATTCACACCTATTAATAATTCATGTACCAATTAGGGTTATAAGACAAAATAAATCAATATACGAATCACAAAATCAATCTACCAATTATTAGGGCTATAAGACCTAAAAATTCAATCTACCAATTACAAATTTAATCTAACAATCAATAAGAATTCGAAGACCTATTCAATTTAAAATTTTAAACCCTAATTTACAATTTCATAAAACTAACAAATATAATAAAAATGCTAATTTACACTAAGTGCAGAGAGAGAGGCGAGGAGGTGAGTAGATGCATTGCGGACAGAGAGTGAAGTCTTTTTTTATTTATTTAAGAGAGCAGAGACTCTCTGTGTCGCGAAGAGATTCAGAGAGCGTTTTTTGTTTTTTTTTTTTTCTGTGTCGCGGAGAGTTAGAGAGAGCGGAGACTAGAAAACCACAAAAATGATTTTATTTTTTTGTTGGGTCGGTAAGTAGGTTATGTCTCCAATTAATTTTATTTTCTTTGGAGTCCGGACTTTTGGTTGCTGTAAATTATGGACTTACAGAGTAGGACAAGAGCTCAAAACCTAATTTTGGATTTTTCAAAATAGAACAGTTGTTCTACACCTGCAGTACATTTGGTCCGCCACTGTTCATCTATTTCTTAGAAAAAATTAATTAATTCTTTTTTCGAAGGTTTAATTAAAAATCAAAACATTTGTGTATTTTTATCAGCTTTGTCGATATAAATGTGTCGGCAACCTGACGCTTGACTAAAGTTTTGTTGGTAATTGTTGATTGCTAATATCCGTGCTGACTTGTAATTATTTATAAAAAGATCTAGAGATTCTACGCTTGTCATGCTGACAAATATTTGTTTAGAAGTTACTGTTGTAATTGTTTACTTCAAGTACACAAGTACAAATGCACGAATTGATAAATTTCGCCTTCTTAGAAAGTATACAATTGTTTCTTGGAGTTAGCCCTGCCAAAAATAATAGGAAAATGTTTCAAAATTAATGGTTTATTTATGATGCAATATCTATATAAGAGTATGTGATGCAAGAAGTAGACTGTGGTTACCATTAACTTGAGTGTAGTAACTAGTAAGGTTTTCTTCTTTTTTGTAAGTGTTTCAACAAGTTTTCCTATTGAACTCCTTACCTTTGGTTCAATGCTCTGAAGTCTGAATTTCTCACACAAATCAAGTTGCCAAAACTTTTCACAAACAATATATGTACATTGATAAAATAAGGTTTGAAATACGTTTTCATATAAATTTGAAAATTAAAAATTACATTTTTTTATTACAGTAAAACCCCGTATTTCTTTATATTATTTAAAATTAACTCTGATTGTTTTTTTAGTATAAATACGGATGTGTTGCCTTCTGAGTTCTGACTCCAACAGGATTAATAATCCTTTTTTTTTTTTTTGGGAATTGAAACTTTACGCTTTAGCAGCTAATCAAGTAAATCAACAAAAAGGTTACATATATGAATTCATTTTTTTTTTTTTTTGGTAAATGCCCGTAAGCATATCTAGAAGCGCGCAAATCTAAAGCTTAATTAGATGTAATTAAATCATTTCTATTATTAACAATTAATAATTTTGTTAATTATATTTTATAATTTTTTAAGTATCTATACCTTTAGTCCCTCTTATATAATAAAATTACATTATTTAAACTAATTTAGTATTTTTAATCTCAATTTTCTAGTTCCGCTTGCTTCAGATAGCGTCCGAATATATCTGAATTCATAGTTACTAACAACATGTAATATGTTTTGCAACTTATCCACAATATCTCCTTTTAGTCTCTCCTTGACGGACATGTCACAGCTTGACAGCAGGCGTTAAGTAGATGGTTACCCGGCAGTGCGTTTAACCACCTGTGTTGCACATGTACCAAAAAGTAAACCCTATTTTCATGTAGAAAAGAAAAAGAGGATCCGATGCTTGGAAAAGAGAGATGAGAAAGCAAGAAAGAATGAAAGAGATGCTTGTGGTCTCCCAGCCGAGAGCCTTAGCTGAAACAGCTGTGTGGGACCCAATACAATCTAACTAGGGTTGAATAGTCAAAGGCATCTGGGCCCTATTTGATTGAGGCCTATCTTGGGCTAGAATATTTGCATAGATTTTGTGCTTGATATGGCACTCCCAGAGAAAAAGAGGTGTCACAGTCCCATCTGACTAAGACACCATGATTAGGATGTGGTTGTTGGTAACTTGGGGTTCATTGACTTGGTCAAACAAGGTGAGTGCTGCTGACGTCAGCTTTATATTTCAAACAAATTTGTTGGAGTTTCGAAATGCTATTATACTTCTCTATAAGCAATTATTACTTTTTTGTTTTAAAAAAATATACATTTGATAAGAATGAATTCGATTGTTTGGGATATCTAAAGACAAATATATTAGTTCGTACTATTTTAATTTGTTGTTTGAAGTCTGATCTGACAAATTAAAAGTTAAAAATGAACCGTTTTAATAGTTTTTAAGTTAAAAGAAAATTTACTATTGTCTGTGTATATGAGTGGACCATATATATACAAAAAAAGACAAGGATTTTTTTAAATGACACTGTACAACAAGTTCGAAAAAGGATGTCGTTAGCATATTTGTTTTGGGTACAAAATGTCACATGCTCAAATCTTGTCATTTCTACCTGTTACTTTCGCTATGAGAACTTGAGAAGTGAAGAGAACTTCATTAAAGATTGTGGATTTGGTACGTTTGGATCGAGCAAGGATAAGTATAATAATAGTGAAAGTGGAATTAATAGATGAGAATAGAGAGAAAATATTAATTTTTTTCAAGGTTCTAAATAGTGTTTATAGTGTCATAGCGGGAAGGCTACAAAAAAAGCTATAGCGAATAGCGTCGCTATAGCGGAAGCTATGCTACATATCATTTTTTTTTTACATTCCGTATATTCAATATTTTTACTAAATATCAACATATCTAAAGTCTCATAGAACAATAAATAACACCAAAGTAATTAAGAAATTATAATATTCATATTGAACCCGTACAAAATCCAAATTGCGGTTCAAAATATCCATAGTAATATCATAAACTATCGATTTTTTCTATTAAAAATATCTTAAGCATCATGATTCATGACATAATCTATTTTTTTTTCTATTCAAATTTCAATTTCGGTTTGGACTTTTTTTCTATTCAAATTTCAATTTATATTCCCAATTTCAAATTGATTTATCTGTAGCAAGTAGCAACAAATTCAATTTCGGTTTGAGTTTTTTTTTGTCTTTATTTAAAGCCCATATAAATTGCTTAAAAAAGCCCATATTGTATAGCGGCCGTAATGCAAATAGCGGACTGCTATAGCGCTATAGCGGACCGCTATCACTGCTATAGCGGCCGTAGCGCAAATAACGCATTTTGATGTCATAGCTTAGCGTTTGGGGTCCAAAAACGCTATAGCGGCGCTATTTAGAACACTGATTTTTTTATTAGTGTGAAATAGTATAATATGGTGCTATTTGAATTTGTAAAAATATTGTTTAGATTGTACATTTGAAATAGTGAATAGCTATAACTGAGACAAAATATGGTGTTAATGAAAAGAAAAGATAGGAAAGTGAAGTCTGAAACAAATAGTCACAACGTGGAGATGACAAAAACATCATCAATTTTGCTAGATTAGAGCTATGTTAGCAGAAATTTGAAAAAAAAAAAAATGTTTATATCTCTCTTCACACACACACAAGAATAGTCACTATTTCAGCATTTACAAGGAATAGGGAGAACTAGCGTTGTTTTATCCCAAATAGCAAAAAGTGTTGCTTGGATACTCATAGCTATTTTGAATAGTAACTATTTTCAAATTTGCTACTATTTTCATCAATCCAAACATATATCTATAAGAAATGTGTTAGGATAGAAATAAATAGATACTTTGTAGAGTGCGAATCGGTCCATATATGGATCTATATTTTCATTTTTTAAATTCAAATAGTCAATATGAATCATTCTACGCGATCTCCATATGAAAAAGTACTTGAGAGACCTATTTTGTGCACTTTTTACTATTTTTAAGGTAGATAGAAAATCACTACTTTCGAATGGTCCAAAAAATTTAGATCAAGTGACTTTCTACATATAAAAAAATAGTAATAAAATTCTAAAAAATATATAAATTTTGGTCTCCTAATACTTTTTCATATGAATATCATGTTGAGCAATTTCGGATTGAAACTACTTGAACTTTGAAAATAAAAATATAAATTCATAGCACGAACTAACCCACGTTTGCAAATTACCATGGCCTCACTCAATTTATTTTTATTTTTTTGGTTAAGTAAACAATTAAAAATACATGCTGTATAAATCTGATATTGATCTTAATGTTGAATAGGTTCCAGGATTATACCCATTGTTACCTTTTTATTTAAAAATAAATAAATTGACCATCAAGAAGCTTAATTTCGGACTGTTAATTGCAGTCACTTGATGGAAGGTGACACATACACTAACCTACATCATATTTTTGATATACACATGATATGATCTGAATAATATAGATAAGTCGTGTAATATTGAGTTCCAAATTGAAAATTTATTTTTGAAAATTATTATCAAATTGAACAATTATCAAATATTTCCCTCTTACACAATATTTATAAAAAAATAAAACTATAGTTCTGTTTATCTATTAAGTTAGATTTTTTATATTTTTATGACAATGGAACTCGAGTGTTAAAGCAGAGGAAATTTGCACCTGGTGACAGCGACTAAGGAAACTGGTTTTTAGTGTTTGTTCTTTTGCATCAATACTTTGACTTGATTAACTTCGTATTATGCAACTTATATATACTTTATGAATCATACATATTAGCCCGCTCTTTTGATTTAATTCTTTTCCTATGTTCAAGCAGGGGCGGATCCAGGATTTTCGTCCGGGAGGCAAAAAAATATCGAATCGGGTTTAAATCTATTAACCAATTGGATACTCGATAAAAAAACAATTTTTTTTAACTTATACTTTTCAATGCTTTGACTTGTAATTTCTGATTCTCTGACTTATAATTCTAATTACCAATCAAAATTCAACAAATTTATTTCAATTTTAATCCTAAATTTAATCCGAATTACAAATCAAACTTTCAGAGGAGGAAAAAAAAAATTCAGAAAGAGACAAAATCGATCAGAACCGATAAATCTTCACTAAAACTCAAAATTCAGAAGGGGGCAACACTGGGTCCGCCCCTGTGTTCAAGAGTGGGGAATTCAGATCACCGACCGTACTGTAAAATATAATCTATTAGAATTAGAGACGTTCTATTAACCTGGTACAAATTTTGAAGGGAACTCCTACATTTTCAGTAGACCATAAAATTGTAGGTCCCACTTTACAATTCCTAAGAGGATATTTGTTCGGTGGGGGTAAGAAAAAATATGAGAAAATTGTTTATAATTCTTTTCAAATTTATTTCTGTAAAGAAAAAAGTATATTTGAAAAAAACATATATAAGTTGTTAAATTGTTTAATTTGTACAAAGAAAATCTTAAATTCTGTAATTATTGAACAATAATAAAAAAAATTCAAATGATAAAGATTACGTATAATGAAAAATAGCATGATAAGTTGTGCAAGAATTATTTTAGATGAACATAGAAATAGTTGTATTGTTTAAATATTTAGTTGCTTCTTGAGCATCTCAAAGATTTGTCTTAAAATGAGGAAAGAAACATGTAAAAACGTAATCATTCAATCATATAAGAAAAGGTATATGATCCGACGATTGAGAACATACGTAATGTTATGTATTTTTTAATTTTTTTTTTCTTTTGAAGAAAAAAATCTAACCTTAGAAAGCACTTAAATCCCAATTGGACACATGTTGTGCTTTTTTTCTAACGAGGAACTTATTAATATACACATCAAAATTTTCATTATTGAATATTTATAAGTTTAAAGCTCAGTATTTACTACCTAAATATCCAAAGTCAAAAGCCTTATAGTTATCAACAATTCTGAATCTAATACATTAAAAAAAATTAATATTAATCATACAATAAAATGATTTTACCATCATATTATGAAAATAGGATAAAAGACCGCCACCGATAAAATTTAATGTTCGGTTATCTTATTTTGTAATTTCAATTCTATCGAAAAATGGTCACCCACAATCGAGATTTCATACTGCACTTTACATTACTCAATACACAAATTTAAATTAAGTTTAAATTATTCGATATGCTTGGCATAAATTTTCAAATATCAATGTAAACAAATATTATGGCTCTGGAACTTTTGGCATCTTCAAATTTGAAAATACAATTTTTTTTTTTAGTAAAGAAATACGAAGTCTCTAATACATATAATTATGGGATGATTAAACCAAATTTAATTTCGGAGTTGGAAAAGCCATATTTAATCAAGCACACAGTACCATATAACTTTAGTATATTAATTAGCTTTTAACCTTCATGGCACGCAAGTTTAATTGTTGAGCTTTCTTTTTGTTACTTCTCATTTTGGACGGCGCTATGAACAAAAAATATTACTTTTGTTTCGGTCTGAATTGATTGTGATGCATATTTTTTCGATATTTATTGTTCCCTTTTTTTTTTCTATTAATTGCAGTGAGAATAAATGTTTGAATTCAACATCCAAATAAATAAGAGAAATTATTTGATATTTTTTATATTTTTGACAGTTTAAAAAGTAAGCTCAATTTTGAAACTTATCTTATAAATATCATCTATGTGACGCACATATTAATGTTTATAGAAACCAATATTATTTTAAATATATTTTATTATTAAATATTAAGTAACTTGTATTTTTAACGGTTCAAGATGCATCATCAATCCGAATTTTTTATTAATATCCAAAAATTAAATAAAATTACCAAAAATGACCATGTCAGATCTGAAATTCGAAAAATACCCATTCCGGAAAAAAATTTTCCGAACTAAGCCTCTAACTTCGGAAATTTTTTTTCCGAACTTAGCTCTCTATTTCCGGAAAAAAAATTTCCGAACTAAGCTTCCAATTCCGGAAAAAAATTTTCCGAACTCTAAGTTCGGAAAAATTTTATCCGAACTAAGCCCTATAAAATCCGACCCAGCCCAGCCTATTTCGGTGCCTCTCCTCCCTCCCAGCGCAGCAGCCCGCAGCCGGCCCGAGGTAAAATTTTTTTTTTTTTTTTTTATATTATTTAATTATTTAGTTTAAATAGTTTAAAATTTGTAGAATAGTCCAGAATAATTTAAAATTTATAGAATGGTCCAGAATAGTTTAAAAAATATCAGAATAGTCCAGAATAATTTAAAAAATTACAGAATAGTCCAAAATAGTTTAGAAAATACCAGAATAGTCCAGAATAGTTTAAAAAATACCAGAATAGTCCAGAATAGTTTAGAAAATACCAGAATAGTCCAGAATAGTTTAGAAAATACCAGAATAGTCCAGAATAGTTTAAAAAATACCAGAATAGTCCAGAATAGTTTAAAAAATACCAGAATAGTCCAGAATATTTTAGAAAATTACAGAATAGTCCAGAATAGTTTAGAAAATACCAGAATAGTCCAGAATAGTTTAAAAAATACCAGAATAGTCCAGAATAGTTTAAAAAATACCAGAATAGTCCAGAATAGTTTAAAAAATACCAGAATAGTCCAGAATAGTTTAGAAAATACCAGAATAGTCCAGAATAGTTTAAAAAATACCAGAATAGTCCAGAATAGTTTGAAAAATTACAGAATAGTCCAGAATAGTTTAGAAAATTACAGAATAGTCCAGAATAGTTTAGAAAATACCAGAATAGTCCAGAATAGTTTAAAAAATACCAGAATAGTCCAGAATAGTTTAAAAAATACCAGAATAGTCCAGAATAGTTTAGAAAATACCAGAATAGTCCAGAATAACTTAGAAAATACCAGAATAGTCCAGAATAGTCTGAAATGATTTAGAATTTTTTCAGGAACCTCTTTTTTTCTCGGATCCCTTTCGGAGCTCTGACTGTCTGATCACTCGGCTCTTCGATTGAGGTTTTTTTTAACTTTTTTTATTATAATTTTAATTTATAATACAATTAATTAGTTTATTTTAAATAATTTAGAATATTGTCCGAATAATTTAGAATTTGTCAGAACCTTCCAAAATGGCCCTGAATATTTTAGAAAATACCAAAATGGTTCAGAGTAACTTAGAAAATATCAGAATGGTCCAGTATTATTTAGAAAATAGCAGAATGGTCTAGAATAATTTAGAAAAATTAAAGATAATTTAGAATATTGTTCGAATTTTGTAGTATGGCAGACTTAGTACTGAAGCATACATTTAGCCCTTTGTTGTGGATAGCTCACGGCAATCATAGGGTATCTCAGGCGTCGAAGGAGGTAAACATTTACTTATTTTGTTTTTCATAACTCGGTTAGTAATCAAATTATATTGTAATTAATTTTTTTCTCTAATTTAGAGCAAAGAAATTTTAACGGTGAGACACTATCGACACAAATGCGAGTATCACAAGGACTATGCACCGGTATTAATTCGAATGGGCTTATGTCAGCTCGCGACAATGCCTGATATTGCCCTCGATGCTGCTCTTATTCATGCACTTGTTGAGCGGTGGCGTCCGGAGACGCACACCTTTCATCTTCCTTTCGGAGAGATGACAGGTATTAACTAATTCAAATAAATTTGTTTTTTAGTTTCTTACTGACATGCAAAAAAAAATTACAGTAACGTTGGAGGATGTGAGCTGTTTGTGGGGTTTACCTATTTCGGGGGAGCCTGTAACGGGAATTACAGACGCGGCGAGTATTCATGGCCGACTGTATGAGCTGCTAGGCATCAAAGATAATGAAATCAAGGGGTTCATGAAAAAGATGGGAAAGGATGCGAGAACGTCCGACATGCTTTTGGCAAAAAAAGCGCTCCGTGAGCGCTTCAGAATACTGCCCACCGGTGCGAGCGAGATAGAAAAGAAATGGTTAGTATTTTTTTCTATTTAAAACCCTATTCGTATTTTGCATTTTCAATAATGTGCTCACATTTTAATATTTGGTGATCAGGTATGTCCGTGCATTTATCCTTGACATGTTAGGGAATACCATGTTTGCCGACAGTAGCGGGGACGGGATACCGTTGTGGTATCTCAACATGGTGGACAATTTAGACGATCCGAGGAATTACAACTGGGGCGGAGCTGTTCTCGCCTATTTATATCGAAATCTATGCCTCGCATGTAATCCTAGCTGCCACTCTATGCATGGTCCCACGATGCTTCTGCAACACTGGTCGTGGAGCCGATTTCAAGTTCACCGGCCGTTATTTCCGAGATCTCAACCGACATGGGGCAGGGAAACAGAAGATACTTGCCCAGCTTATGGTGAGCTATGGAAAGGCCCACATGAGTGGGAGAGCTCGTCGCATTCAAAACCCACCGGTCCAGGTATCCCCCGTGATCAAATTCAGCTATTGACGGATAACATGGTGGACTGGCAGCCGTACGCGCATGTTTACCACAATCTTTCGAGAAGAACTCGGGCGGACCAGGTATATTGTAATAAATTCGCATACTTTCTCCTATTTATGTCATCATAATTATAAATTCGGTATAACATTTCAACTATATTTTTCAGCCGTACTACTTGTACCGCGGTCCTCTTATTTTTTATTGGATTGTGGAGCATCACAATCCTGATCGGTGCATGCGACAATTTGGAAGATGGCAAGAAATTGCGCCACCGCCCCCTCCCTTGGATAAGGACGATCACGAAGAGCTACACAAGTAATATTCGCACTATTTATGTGGTTTATTTATTTTTGTGTACTTATGTACTTATTTATTTTACTAATATTGTAAACAGATTGAAATGGGGCTCAAAGAGGAATGCGAACTGGGCGGACGTGCACCGCCGACATGTGACCCATGCGACACAATATGCACAGCATGTGCACGAGGTAGGACATCCGTGGGATCCGAGTGACATTGTAAAATATCGAACATGGTACCAGAAGAATGGCATGGCATCTGTCTTCCTGTTTGGTCAGCACGTGTTCGGAATGGATCGCAATATTCCGGTTCATAGAGACGAGCATTCGAAGTCCGGATACGTTCCCAGCGGATCGACATTTGTTCGAAATGTAAATATTTCTAACTCTGGAATTTATAAAACACTTATTACATATCATTTCTTATATTTCGACCATGTGTACAGGCATTGCGTGGGATTGGAGAGTTGGCACATGTCATATTTTCCCGACCAGTTATCGGGTACTGTGCTTCACGGGACCGTGATTGTGGCTGGCTGAGCGGTTCAATATCATCGTCGGAACCCGATGACTCACCTGAGAGCCTCTCATCTCCACTCTCCAAACTGTCAGAATCAATTGCATCAACAGGGGCATGCGAATAATCACGTAGCTGTCTACGGGCCCGACTGGTACTGGGTCGTGATGTGCTTGGTAGATCCACAGAGTTCCGACCGGTACTGGGTAGAGGTCTAACTGGTAGATCCACAGAGTTGCTACCGATACTGAGTCGGGGTCTCTGTACATCCATAGAGTGCCGACCGGTACTAAGGCGGGATCTAACTGGTATTGGGTTGGGATCCACATGATTCTGACTGGTACTGGGTCGGGATCGAGGTTCAGGAATCTGTCTGGTATGGTTCGGTTCCAATTCTACATACAACTCCAGAACCGGTAACCTTTGTGCAAAAGACGACACAATTTCTAAAACCATTTCGAACGATTGTTGGTCCATTACCGGTACTAATTGATGGTCACGTCCCCCATCGGTAGACATATTAAACCTGGCTTGGATTTCTAGATTTGCTTGACTAGCATTATACCCAACAAATTTATAAATCTCATTCCGAAGATAATCAAAGCTGTGGTTGACGGTTAGCGGTAATGAGTATTTAGCTCGGGTACTGTAAAAGACCCCGTCATTATTGTATTTGATTTCTCCTCCATTAAAAATCTTCACATAAATAGTTGTCATTTTCAGTTCGATTGGTCTGGCAATTTAAAAAAGAACAACATATAAGTAATTACAAATTGTCCGGACCTCTCAAAATTATTTCATAACCATTTCATAATTTTCTAAATTATTCAATACCATTTCTAATATTCCTAAATTATTCTACATCATTTTGGAATTTTTTAAATTAATAGAAAAAAATTCTAAATTTTTTGGGAATTTTATATATTATTCTAAACCATTTTGGAATATGATAAAAAATTCTAAATTATTTGGACAATATTCCAAAAAATAAAAAAATATTTGGAATGAACTAATTAATTATAATATAAATTTAAAAAAAAAATCAACCTGAATCGAAGATCGGATCAATCAGACAGTCATAGCTCCAGAAGGGATCCAAAAATGAAAGAGGTTCCTGAAACAATTCTAAATCATTTTAAAATTTTAAAAAATTTTCTATACCATTTTGATAATTTCTAAATTATTCTACACCATTTTGAATTTTTTTAAATTAATTTAGCAATATTCTAAAAAAATTTGAAATTTTATAAATTATTCTAAACCATTTTGGAATATTCTAAAAAATTCAAAATTATTTGGACAATATTCCAAAAAATAAAAAAAATATTTGAAATGAACTAATTAATTATAATATAAATTAAAATAAAAAAAATAAAAATAACCTGAATCGAAAATCGGATCAATCAGACATTCAGAGCTCCGGAAGAGATCCAAAAATGAAAGAGGTTCCTAAAACAATTCGAAATCATTTTAAAATTTTCTAGACTATTTTGATAATTTCTAAATTATTCTACACTATTCTGAAATTTTTAAAATTATTTTAATTAATTTAAATATTTTAAATAATTAACAAATAAATAATTATAAATTTAAATAATTAAAAAAAACTTACGGAGAGAGCGAGAGAGCTGCGAGTTAAATTGAAAGCGAGCTCAGTATTTATAATCGAATTCGGTACAAAACCGGATAAAATTTTTCCGAAAATTCAATCTGAAACCGGATTAAATTTTTCCGGAAACTTAGTTCGGAAAAAAATTTTCCGAAAATTTGGCCTAATTTCGGAAAAAAATTTTCCGGACTTAGAATCCGGATAAAATTTTTCCGGTTTTTCAATTGAATTTTCGGAAAAAAAATTTCCGAAGTTAGAGGCTTAGTTCGGAAAAAAAATTTCCGGAATGGGTATTTTTCGAATTTCAGATCTGACATGGTCATTTTTGGTAATTTTATTTAATTTTTGGATATTAATAAAAAATTCGGATCATCAATTAATGATCAAATTGTAAGAAATTTAACTATAGGCTATTTTATATGTTCAATAATTTATTTATGAATTTATGTTTTATTTAAATTTTTAAATATTCTCTATTTTTTAAAGTAATCATTATCAAGTGTTGTTGTAGCACTAGAAGGCGAAGATAAGAAATTTATTTACAAGAAAATTATTTTTTTGAATGAGAATGTTGAGGTCAAATCCCCCAATATTCCTTTCATACCAATATTATTATAACAAATAATTTTCTCCATTCGAATTTCGAATCTATGATCTTCCACATTAAAGAACACGTGTCTTTATCACTATATATCAAATGCTAATTCTTTGACAAGAAAAATTAAAAGCATATATTACATGCATTTGTATAGTTAAGGTCATATCCTAATCAAATAAGCACGGTACGACATACATATCGGTCAAATGTTGTATTCATTTGCCTAATGTGATTCCTTTGCGAAAAAGAACACTATACAAACTGGCACGCGAATCAGCCCGATCACGACACAAAATGGCACGAAAAATCGGCATGGTACAATATTTTGTTTCATGATAATTTTTAATATTAAATTTTGTACAAGTTTTTTATAGTTTTTTTTTTTTTCTGATTTTCATCCTTAAACAATTTTAAAATTTGAAAAAAATAGTTAAACACAATCAAACGTGACCAGTCTCATAATGCATTAATGCTTGACTACTACACGTGTAGTCACAACATGACCAACATAGATCATTTTTTTTCTAATTTTATGGCACGACAGATCATATCATGATGTTACTAATTATGATACAACACATCATGAATTTATGAGTCTTGTAAGTTAAATGAACAGTTGTGACACAAGCTCAATTAATTCGCACTTCCTACTAAAAAGTTCACATAGCTTAAAAAAAATTGACACAAAATAGTTCAAAAAGGCGAATTAAAGAAATGTCAAAAAAAAACCCTAAAAGAAGGACAAGCAAGTTATAAAAAAATGGTTGTAATAAAAGAAGGAGAAGCAAGTTACGTGAGATGAATGACATAATCAGAGACCCAATCATCAAAATTTTAAGAATAAAAAATACAGCCGACCAGAGTTACTTGTAACTCTAGTTTTTAGAAAACCATTAGTGCTTTACACACCATAACCTAATTCCGATAAAATTCCCATGGTAAAATCTCTCTACAATTTGTTACAATCTAATTATTCATTCTTCGTACAATGAAACTGTAAATAACTGAAATTGTAACAAATATTTTGTAAGGTTAATTAAGTTTAAAATAAGAAAAATATAAGAAATAGTTGTATTCAGCCTTTTCAATCCTTGCAATTTTCTTGTTTGAACAAAGTTGTCTATTGATTTACTTCTAATCTAGTGGTACGTTTGAATGAGAGCTAGAATAGTTAGAATAGTGAGATTTGAGAATAGCAAATGAGAATAGAGAAAAAATAGTGATTTTCAGGTTAGTGTGAAAATAGTCCTATTCGGATTAGTAAAAATGTTGTTTGGATTGTATATGTGGAATAGTTAATAGTTGTAACTAATAAAAAATAGTGTTAACAATGTCCTAATTAAGAGGAAAGATAGACAAGTGAGATCTCAAACGAATTGTCACGACATGGAGATAGCGGAAGTAGTGTCAAATTTGTTATTTCGAGACTATGTTGGCGGAAATCCGAAAAGAAAACATTTTTTTCTCTCTTTTCACACTTCCGAATAGTAACTATTCCAATATTTACAAGGAATAGAGAATAGCAGCTATTTTAGCTATTTCAAATATTAAAAATGTTGTTTGGATACACATTGCTATTCCGAATAGCTACTATTCTAGAATCTCTATTCTTGTGTCATCCAAACATAGCCTAAAGTTAAAGGCTACCTTTTTCAAAATAGAATTGGAAAGAATGCATTGTGGGTTTTTCTCAAAAAAAAGAGAATGCATTGTGGGAACAAATCGGCTGTAATTCTATTGAAATAATAGGACCCTGTTATTCTAATGGCAGCCCTTCAATTTTGTTGAGATCCGTGTATGAAGAATTGTCTTCGTTGAGATTCGCGCACGAAATTTTTTTAACAGCTATCATTGAATAACAAGGTTTAATATTTTCCTGCATTGTGTGTTCAATTTTTAAGATGAATCCTCATCATACAATAAAAACTAAAAGGTTAGGAACCTTGAATTTACACAAGTTATTTGTGAATATGATCAACACATGCTATTTAGATCAATAATTTATAATAATATTATATTTGAAGTACGAGATATATTATTTTGACAATAAATTTATTAGACAAGTATGGCCGCTTACTAAACAATCATTAACATAGAAGATTAAAATTATGAATATATCCTATTTTATTTTTAGTTGGTACACATAATCAATCTGTTATACTTGTTATAAAACTAATTAGTCTCATCGAACAATTGAAAATTTATTGTCTGATTTTTTTCCTTTTTCTAGAATTTGATTGGCCAATAAATAATTTTCGAATAGCATCAGGCTTATTATATTTTATGATTTTGACGAATGTTGACATTGTTTGTCACCGTGAAGTTGCATTTTTATTAATATATCCCATCCTTTAATTACACTTTTGAGTTTTGAATCCATTTCTTCATTGAAGCTGAATTAGGTTTTAAACAAACACTTTTGAAACCTTAATTAAAAGAAATTCCAGAGGGCAATTTGTTTCTCTTGATAGAGAAAGAGAGAGATTGGGAAGATCGTTCACGACACCACAGAGTGACATAATCCAAGGTTCATTTTTTATTCAAACCCTCCAAAATTAATTCAATGACAGCTCCCTTGTCCTTTGTTCCATGCCGCCTTCGCTTTCGCCATTTTATATTTTTTTTATGCTGTTACTTTTTCCCCTCAAAATGATTTTATACTCTTTCGAAGATGTTAACTGCATTATATGACCGCATATTACAAAGAACTTTTTCATGTATTCATACAAATTTTGAAAAAATTGATAATATTTTTTTTGCTTAATACATTCAAATTTAGGTATAATGATGTTATATTTGAAATTTCTAAATATTAAATTATCTTTAAAATTGCAAACTAGACAAATGAATATTCTATTTTACATGCAAAGCTTCTGTGAGTTTAAGCTCACCATGGACTCATGAGCTTAACCTAAAATATATTGAATTAACATCAAATAATGAATTTAAATAGTTGATTTTGATTTAATCATAGGCCACGCATTTATTTTTTTCAATTTTGTAATCTATTGACTGTATTTTGTATAAGAGTAATTAAGAGGTTGGTAACTATTGAAAAATTAATATTCCAGAATAAAAATTCTAAAAAATTAGAAACTTGAAAACATATATAAATCCTGACTTGTTAAGAATTTAGAAAAATTAGTTGCTTTAATAAATTCAATAAGTTTTGAACTAAACTCACGATTTTTTTTATAAGGTTAATTTCATACTAGTTTTCCTATTACTTAAAAATTGCATAACAACATATTCAGTGAACACCAATATTTTTAATAAAAGGGAAAAAATAAATTAAACAATTAATTTTGAATTATCAACTCAAATCTAAAGCTTACAATTTTGCGTATAAATAATCGAATCAGAATTTCACTTGATAAATTTAAATTCTACAATCTAAAAAACACTTCTATGTGGAATGTATTGAATGCACGTCGAAATTAAAATTATGGAAAATAATTGCAACAATATAATGTTGATTTTTTGTACAAAGTAAAACCGATATTTGTAATTTTAATTCCCTACATCGAGGATGAGATATAATAGCTTGGATCCTTTGCTGCATATAGAAATCTTTATATGATATAGAAAGTAGTCATTTGACAATTATTTATTTTGACCATTATGACAATATTTAATAATTAAATTTTAAATATAATATTATAAACATGATATATAATATTCACATATGATATCTACAAAAATAATAATATTTTATGTATAAGATTATATTTACTGTACCCAACTTAAAGATAGATTACTAATACCCAACGACCAACATACTAAATTATCATATTCTTCGGCAGTGCTAAAAATCTAAAACTCTCGCATATTCAAAAATTTAAGTAGATAGTTCCCATCTTAAAAAAAAAATATATATATATAAGGATCAAAATAGCTTGAACAAATATATGGTTTTTTTAATCTTGTACAAATGAATTCTTATTTAAAAATAATAGTTTCTCATAAAAAAAAATCCAATTTCAAATTTATCTCAATTATTTTACCGTACTCCAAGTATTGTATTGAATGCATATATAATTAAAAAAAATTATATCACACTATATTTTTTTTATTTCTCGCATGAGATGATGGTAGACGTTCCAAATGGAGAAAGAATGTTTTAGCTAAAATTTGGTAGACGTGATTCTCTTTATATCATACCATTATAAAGAAAGGTTTATTAATTAATTAGGTGTACTATTACTACATAACTACTTATGCTAATATTTTGAAATTATAAAAGATTTCCGTTATATATGACTGTGTACAACTTTATAAGACCATGCACTGAAGACTGTAATTCCATTCTCATATTTTTCTAAAAGAAAAATACGGTTTCTAAATTGAAACGTGCAGGGATGTGCTGCTGACCTTAATTTTTGTCAGCAACCACCAATCACATTTACTTATGTTATTTATATTTTAGTATATGTATATATATATATATTTCAGTTTCAAGATGCTTCCGGCAGTGGCCATATGATGAGGCAACTTTGAAAGCTACAACAAAAGAAAGATATCATATATATCATATTATCATTCATTCATGTACTACACTAAAAGTTAAGCGTTGAATATTACTGTTACATCACTTGAAAGGGAACAGGGGATCAATTCTGATTTTTTATTGGTTTCTTTTGTAAAACGTAATATCAACTAAAATCATGTACAGTATGTGGTTCTCTTTCTAGATATATAATTGGTGTTAAACATACATGAGAAAGGTAATTTTCCAATGGAGAGACAAATTGGTGGAAACTTAGACCTGTGAAAAGGTAATTAGTTTCACATATAGATAGTAGTGGTAAACTGGTAATTGACCAAAAAAGGAGCATCACGCGTAGTCATCTCTCTTACATCTCCATGAAATGCAAACTTGAAAGGTAAGGAAAGGACAAAGGCAACTAGTTCCGTATTTTTTTTACTAATACAAACTTTCTAGAAGCATTATGACCTCTCTCTTTCAATCTCTTTCTCCCAACTCTTACTCTGAGGCACATGATTCTATCCATTTATAACTGGAATTGCGTTTGCTGTATAAATAGATAATTGAGCGGGCTGGATCAGGACTTGAATTAATTTGCCAACCGAAAAGAGTTTGCTCAGGCTCAGCCCATATGAACCCAATAATAAATTTCACTCTCCTTTTCATGATGATCCGCAATATTAAGTTCTATATCCTCTCTTCACCGTCATTTTTTTTAATATCCAATATTAAAATAAAATTAATAGAAATACTCACGATTTTTTAAGAATTATAAAAATTCCCAAACCGCTGAGCATCTCAGCGGTCCACTTTATTTTAGACCGTCAGGATTCTCGGCGGTCCAAAAAAAACGTGGACCGCCGAGATTCTCGACAGTCAAACCATAATGAGTGAGGCTATGGTGCTATGCATAGCACGGATGGCTAGTGTACTACGGCTCAATATGGTACTTTTTAAAATCCTAACGGTCGATCCGACCGTTCAATGTGATATCCATATGAATATGTACTTGCAAACTAAATTTTATATTTTTTCGAATTTTTTTACTATTTTTTCAGATAGGTAGAATTTTGATGGTCCAGAATTTTCAAAAAACACTAATTTTTCTACCTATCTGAAAAAATAGTAAAAAAATTCGAAAAAATATAAAATTTAGTTTGCAAGCTCATATTCATATGGTTATCACATTGAACAGTCGGATCGACCGTTAGGATTTTAAAAAGTACCATATTGAGCCGTAGTACACTAGCCATTGGTGCTATGCATAGCACCATAGCCTCACTCAACCATAATATATTGTTTTTTATTTCTTAGGTTTCTGTCAGAAACCGAATGTGGATTTATAGTTTTTTTATTTAATTAGCAATTTTTATAATATTTTTATTTTTCTATTAAAATATTAGAAATATTTTTATATTTTTTTGAAAATAGATGAAATAGTATAGAATTTAATTTACTAGAAAGACTTTTGATAAATAACCCAAATCAATATTTTTCAGTCAGGATTTTTTACGGCTGTAAGAAAAATTAAAATATTTCTTTCTGTGTTACAGGAAAAAAATAAAAATATTTTGGATCTGAGTTATTCATTCCGGTTCAAAAATCACTTCTGGGTAAATTAAGAATTTATCATAGTTTTTCTACTAAATTCAAATTCTAAGGCACTTCATCTATTTCCTATAAGCTATTTTATATTTTTAATATTTTAATATTTTCCTAAAATCATTTCTAGGAAAATAGATGAAATATCTAAGAAAATAGATGGAATAACTTAGAATTTAAATTTAATAGAAGGACGACGATAATTTCTTAATTTATCAGAAGTGACTTTTGAATCAAAACGTTCCATTTAATAATATTTTTAAATTTAAAGTAACACCTGCTGCACATATTTCAAAGGCTAAAAGTTAAAACTCCTGCATTGGAAGAAGAGAAACGATGAATTCCTGAAAAAAAAATAGAGAAATTTAAATATATATACCCATCATAACTTCATCAATTAGATATTTACCCATCAAAACTTGAAAATTATTTATTTCTCTATTCAAACTCATTGATTTTCTTAATATACCCATTACTTGATTTAACCAATTTAAAATGCTAATTAATATTAATAAAAAAGATAAAATGACAATATTGCCATTCCCTTCAAACTACATGTGCGGTGATTGGGCAGGCCACCAATGCCCAGGTCTGGGCAACTCAAATCAGAGGCGATGGGCGAGAAATCAGGCCCCGCTGATGAGGATGATGATGACCCCCTCATGGATTCTGATATACCCGGTGAATTGAAGAAAACAGCATTTGACACGTGGACCATCTTACAATCACTTAGTCTGATCCTGATAATTGCCGCATTGGTGTGCAGCTTAGTGATTCCACGACTGACGTGACAAACTGTTTGGAGTCTCCATCTGTGGAAATGGGATGTGCTAGTCTTGACTCTTATATGCGGCCGTCTCGTCTCCGGCTGGTTTGTTCGTGTGGCTGTGTTCCTCATTGAAGGGCAATATTATCATTTGAAGGGAATGAGGGGATGGGGGGGGGGGGGGGGGGGGGGTGAATGAGGGGATCACCGCACATGTAGTTTGAAGAGAAGGGTAATATTGTCATTTTATCTTTTTTGTTAATATTAATCAGCATTTTAAATTGGTTAAATCAAGTAATGGGTATATTAATAAAATCAATGAGTTTGAATGGGAAAATAAATAATTTTCAAGTTTTGATGGGTAAATATCTAATTGATGAAGTTATGATGGGAATATATTCAAATTTCTCAAAAAAAAAAAAACGATGAAAAATAGTCTTTTTAAAACCGGGTTGCTTTTGTTTAGCCGTGGTTTCTGATGATATATGGGTCAATTGAACCGGTTTTAACCGGTCGATTACATATGCCGTTTAGGGGTGTTCATTGGGTCCGGTTTAATTGATTTTAAACCGAACCGAATTAGATTGGACTAAATGGTTCGGTTTGGTTTAAGTTCTTGAACCGATTTAATATATTGGTTCGATTCGGTTTGAAAAGTTTGAAAACCGTTTATACTGAACCGACTAAACTTGGTTCAGTTTATTTCTGAATACCCAGACTCGGCCCCAGCCTCCAGGCCCAATGCGAAGAAAAGAATTGAACCCGCTCCCGTCCGGACCAGTATCCTCCCAGTACCCCACGGAACAGTAAATCACTCTGCGGCCCAGATTTACTCTCAGCCGGTCCCTATTCGGGAGATGGAGCGGCAGTATTATTTGTGCTTTGAGATTCGTGCAAAGTTAAAAAGAACGGTCCGGATCCAATCACTTCACGGAACAGTCTCTCTGTTCTCTGTAGTACTCAGAGGATACGAATTCCTCCCGTCCTTGGTCCTTCTCGCACTCGCACAGACGGCCAGACGCACGCGCGACTAGGGGCTAGGGCTGATAGTTTTTCTGATTTCCTTGAACAATAATTGGTTTCCTTCTCTTCGTAACTTGTTACCCTTTTGCCTTGCTCTCCCAGTTGCGCAACAATTTAAATTAGGTTTGAAAGTTGAAGCCTTTTGCCTTGCTCTCTCAAATTAGTTTTCTGATTTCTATCTTTGTTGGGTTAAATTTGCAATATTCTAGGTATCAACTTAATTATGAATTTTTTTAACAGGTTTCAACTTAAATTTGCGATATTCTGAAAATTTAGGTTTTAACTTAAATTTGTAATATTAGTGACTTGTTGATGTGTTGTTAGGATTCTGATATAATTAGTAACTTAAATTTAGTTTCCACCTTAAATTTGCAATATTTTGATCTGTTGCAAGGAGCATGGCTCTGTTGTCAGAATACTAGAACCCCAAGTTTCTTGCTTTGCTAGTGTATGCACGTACCTTTCAATTCTGCAATAGATTAAGATAGATTAAGATGCATGCAATTTTCAGTTTTTGCAGGGTTACACGTGAAATTCTGCAATAGATTAAGATAACCAAGATTCATTGGCCATACTGTGCTGCAGCTAGTTGGTAATGTGCTGAGCTTTCAAGTGTGGTAAACTTTGTGAAAACACTTTGTTATTGGAATTCTGTATAGTGAGATGAATTATGTGCTTCTGTTTGGTCTTTAAATATGCATGATGTATATATATTATTTTTGAAGTGTTTGTATGCTTTGCTGTAATGAAAAAAAGAAGATAGCTTTTGGTATTGTAAGCTATTAGTTGATGCTTTTTTTAAGTAAAATTTATAATTTCTTAATCTTGCAATTCCCTTTTATTTATATGAAATGGGACTGGATTTAGTAGTTGATACTCCAGTTTGTTATTTGATTGGCTTGGTTCAGGTAAAATGTTCATAGTCATACACTGAATTGCTTCACATTTGCTTTAAATAAATAAAAAATTAATATACTTCGGTTGAACTGAATAAACCGAAATAAAACTTTGGTTCGGTTCGGTTCGGTTGATAGGCTATTTACTTAATTTCTTGTGCTGTCTGTGTTTTTTTGCCTAGGCTTTATTGTCGCAGCGCAATACGTGAAAACAAAAATGGAAGAAGGGAACACAAATCCCGCCACCGGTGCGGCCGGAGCAGCTGCTCAGCAGCAGCAGCACCTGCTCTTACAGCAACAGCTGTTTCTGATGCAACAACAGCAACAACAGCAACAACAGCAGCAACAGCAGCAACAGCAGCAACAGCAGCAACAGCGCCCGAGACCGCACATACAGCAGCCCAATTTACAGCAATCGCAGTTGCAGCAAGCCATGGCCCGCTTCCCTTCCAACATCGATGTTCACCTTCGCGCCCCAGGGTTCCGATCCCTCCAGTTCGCGCAAACGCAATTACAGCAAGGACAGCTATCGCAAGCGCAATTACAGCAAGGACAGCTGTCGCAAGCGCAGTTGCAACAGCAAATGGCGAGATCTTCTGCGCCTCAGGTTAGGAATCCCGAAATAGAGATGGCACTTCAGGATGCAACCAAGGTGTGCAACCCTGATGTCAAAACCCCATTCGCTTCAATTGAGGATGCCGTTAACAGGTTAGTTCTTTTTCTTTCCTAATTTGTTGCATTTCTATGGTTATTGGTTATGTGTTGCTGGGAGATAGGCTAATAGCAAAGAGGAGATTATTTGGAGGGAGTTTTCTTGACTAAGTGTAGATTTCAAGCAGTAACTTAATTCAATTCAGGAAATTCCCTTTTATAATTAAAGAGTGCAATTTCAGAGTTTAGATTGAATTATCATCATTTGGAGGGTTGATCCTATGTAATGGCTTGGGCTGTTACTGTCAATTCAAAGAATTCAAGAAATTAGGGGATAATGTTTGATTTGAGTTGTTATTCATAAAAATTCCCTTGAGATCCCCTTTGTGTCATATATGCCTGCTGATGTCTGCCAACTTTTCAATTAATCTGTTGCAGTTCTCTAACTTGTTCCATATCGAGTGGCCCTTACTCAGGGTCTTCTCTGACAATTGGAAGTTTGCCAAAATTGAAGCCAGTGCTAAGCTTCTCAGTGCAAATATGAAATGTGTTTGCCTGAGACCCACTATTCGAACAATGATCTGACCAAATGCTTGTGAATTTTTGGTATCAAATCTGTATCGTCTAAGCTGAACTGGTTCCTTAAGGCCGTTGTTCTAAAGAACGAGTTATGTAAGCAGGTTGTTGCCATATCATGTGGTGTCGGATTATGAGGCTGAGGAGGATGACAGGATGGTAGAAAGTGACAAGACGGGGCAGGCTCCATCCAGGTTGCAGCAGTGGGACCACAACATCCTGGTGAAGATAGCCGAGTTCACATCGACCTTTGAGAAGCAGGTGTTAGCGTTCAATATTATGACTCGCAAGCGCTCCCTCGGGGAGTTCCGCTCTGAGGAGCGCCTCCACCTCGAGCAGTCGCTGGTCCAAAACGAGAAGCGCCTTGCTTTTGAGACTCGCGCAGATATTGAGGCTCGACAGAAGGTAGCTGCCCAGATGGCTGCTTCAGCAGCACAGGCTGACATGATGGCCCCCCCTCATATGTCTGCACCCATGCATGGTCATGCAGCCACTATACGGGGGGAGGATGCACAGGATCAGGAGTTGATGCGTCAGGGTAGCTGGGCAGGGAATGCTAGTCACAGTGGGATAAATGCTGCTAATGCTAATGAGAATGAGAATGGGGATAATAATGGGGAGGAGGAAGAGGAGGGGGAGGAGGATTTCTTGAACAATGATGAAAATGAGGAGGATGATGACGGGGATGATTCGGGAGGAGAGCTGGATTTGAATGTTAGGTGAGTGCATAATTTGTCTTTTCCTTTTTAAGCGAAGAGTAGTTATGTAGATTTCAATAACTTTAATTATGATCATAGTATTGCTGCTGCTGCTGTTAGATTAATTTTGTAAGTTTAACTTTGTGGTTGCCATAGATCTTTTAGGTGTCTTGTACCTGTAACATGGTTATATTTTTATGCTATTCTGCATCTATGTTGTTGGCTGATAAAGACTAAATGAAATAAACTTGTTTAAAAATCTCATTCATTTTAACTAATGCAATTTCAGGTGAGGTGGAAGCATTACAAATCCTCTCCTTTCTGTTGGTATGATTTTCTTTCAATTGGGATGTCAAATCATATGGAAAATAGAGCTTTCTTTTTACTGGTTTTTTAATTAAGTTGCATCCTTTATGTTTTGCTGATTTCTCTGAACTTTGTTTTTATGCTGATTTGATGCAATATAAGGGTTATAAAACATATAGAAGAGACATATATATGCATATATATAGTAGGTATAAACTCTCATTTCAACTAAAAATATATCTTAAACACTGGTAAAACTGACAGTTCACTTTTTTCTTTAAATTATCAGATCAAGGTTGATTTGATAATTCCTCTTGATCGGTTAATTAGAAAAATTCGCAAAAAATCAGACTTAGTGTGCTTTATTATGCTTTATATGTTGTATGAATTTCAGAATTAGAATAAAAAAAGATAGGGAATAATAAATTCTTTTATGAAATGGACGAAAATACCCTTAGAAAATTTTATATGATTGATCCCATTCACATTTAACCCCAGTAGCTTGAAAATTTGACTTCGTCTTTGATACAAACTTTGTACATAAGAGCTGTTTATTTTAAGGAGCCACCAGATATGACTATGGTTTTTTTTTTTTGTCAAGAATGACAGTTGAGAGATGCCTCTTCAGGGGCGTATTAAACCAGTAATTTTATACCTGGTACCTTGTAAGGGGAATTGCAATTTGTGACAGTAAAACTGATACTGGACTTTATAGCTATTGCAAAGCCATGCCTGAGTCAGGTTTTGTACTTAGGCCTGCTATAAAGTCCAGTATCAATTGGACTTCATACTGGTCCAATTGCTGGCCAGCAGTGGGTTCCTATGAATTTCTTTAAACAGTGCATGCATATTGTTCGTACGAATTTATTTAAATCAATGCTCCAATTCTGTTTATTTTTTGTGCAAAATTACTTTCAGATTGCTAACACCTGTCAATTTATTCTTATATTTTTTGTGCAGAACTGAAATAGCAAGGTTTAGGTGGCAGCTGGAGGACTAAAACTTTATAAATTTGTGCTTGTTTTAGGGTGTTTACTTTTTGTTTCTGGAGTTGGGTCAGTTTTAACTTTAGGATCAATAACAGCTAGTTGCTAAGCTTTCTTTTGACTTCTGTGTAAAATGGTAGTTAATATCACCTAATTACCAGGAAATTATTCTTGGTTTTATTTGGATTTGATATGGTTTTGTCAGGTATATGTTTTATGAGATGGTAATGATACTGATTTGGGTCCATTGAGATCACTCTTTGCCAATGATAATTCCATATTTTTTTAGATGTTGGGCATCTGATTTTTGTGGCTACATTTTTTTAATTTTTGATTAGTTTGTTATTAATTTGTGATTTGTGTGTTTAAATTGTATATTTGATGAAATTTTATTTTAAGATATAACACAATGAAAGCATTGATAGGTAAAAGATTTGTATATATTTTTTTTCCTTTTTTTAGGTACAACTTATTCAAATCATATCCTTCAAAATAGAAAAAATATTAACGGCAGGTTTTAATTTTCCAAGAAGAAAATATGTTTTTAATTTTCAAAGAAGTACATATGTTTTAAGTTGTTCAAATTTCTGAACCGGTTATGGTTTTATTAAAAGGTTAGCCCATTAGTAGCCCTATGTTTTATTTATTGTTTATTTCAAACCACGATATGTAAGTGATTGTGGTGGGGTTAAATAATAGTTCCAAAAAGATCCTGAAGTCCAGCTTTGGTTGTTAACTTAGCAACAAAGAAATGGAAGTTCAGAATTGATTGTTCCCCTTTTTCCAGGATATATCTGCTTCTTTTTGTTATTACCACATTCGTTAGGGATTCGTAGGAGTCTGATGAGTGGTGGCCGCAATGATGGGCGCAAGATAACTTTTATGGTAATAATTTTTGAATCCGTATCCTCCCAGATACTTGACTGAGGTACAATTAGCTCTAATTAATATCAAACTGAGCGATTGAAATTTCGTATTACTTATCGTATTATTTTCTGTTGCACATACTTTACTTTTTTTTTAAAGAATTTTTTAAATTAATATTTTATTTTCCAAATGAAAAAATAACTCTTGTAATTTTCATGCATAACCGAAGTATCTTGCAGAGATATTACTCAGCAGTTGTCATTAATGAGTTATTTTTATTTATTTGTAAATCAAATTGCAACTCCAGGTTACAACTTTAGGGTTAGTATAATATTATTTATTTAAGGAGAGATCCACTTAAACTTTTTTTTATGACATCATATTACATTCTACATTTTCAAAGACCAAACAATCGATTCAAGCCATTTAACATAATGAATATATTAAAATGTGCTTGCAGATCAAATTTTACATTTTTTTGAATTTTTTTATTTATTAAGATGGGTACAAAAATTCAATGGTCTGAAAACAACGATTTTGTAAAATACTTAATAAATAGTAAAAAAATTCAAAAAAATGTAAAATTTGATATGCAAGCAAATTTTAATATATCCATCATGTTGAACGATTTGGATCGATTGTTTGGACTTTGAAAACTTTAAAAATGTAGAGTATAATTCGGTGTAATAAAAAAAAAATGTAAGTGGATTCCTCCTCTTATTATTTATATTGCTAAAGCGGGGGCGATATTTTAACTCTAAAATTGTATATCGTTTTTAATTTTAAACGGACAGACCACTGGTTATTTGAAGCAATCACTTTTATATCCAAAATTTACATGACTTCATGCCTTAAAAATCTAAAATTTATAATTTGTTTTAAAGGTTTACACATGCGTGCCAAAAATTACTCAAGACTTTGATACTCAAATAATATCAAACCTTAGTCCAGATAATGCGCTACAACATTATCTGAAGCAAATAATAATCAGCAAAAAATATTATCATATAACTAAAAATGAAGGACATAAATGCAATTTTGAGAGGCAGCACACAGAAATTTATTATGGTTCCATGCATGTTTACAAACCTAAAAAGGTTTAAAGGTCGTCAGTCACGCGCAAGTACCTTTCTCTCTTTTCAGAAATATGTAAGTTATCATGTGAACCATATGCTATTTATAGACATGTTGACTAAAAGTGAGGGTGAAGAAAACATTAACAATTTCACAAAATATATCTGCATAGATATTCATCGGTTCTCAAATACTAATTTGCTTCATACACAGGAAAGCATTAAAAGTTCTAACTTTATTTTTGTACCATGTCTATAGATTTTCAAATTAAAAAATCAGATTTTTGGAAAAGGGATATATTGATTTTTTAAAATAGATGAAACCGCACCAATAGTGCAGTTCTACCAGGTACATGTTTCTGGTACCCCACCAATGATGCGGCTCTAGTTTTCTTCAGACCTTAAATCCTATCATGACCACATATTTGCCCGAAAAGTGATGGATCGCACCAACCTGTCGGCAGAGGCGGAGCCAGACTTTTTGACTATAGGGATCAAACGTGAGTGGGAAGTCAAGCATGTAAAAATTTTCTACTACGAAGGAAATCAATTTCACACTATCCATAATATTTTAGTTTAAACTATATTAAATAAAAAAATTGAAAATGAATGGAGTTAATTGACCTCATTCATTGAATATGGATTCGCCTGTGTCTGTCGGTGCAGTTTTATTTGTCTGTTCCATAAAAACAAAATCAATCCATTTCCTGAATTTTTTTTTTTAATTTCTAAATTAAAAGAAAGATCATTTCTATGCCCCTGTAATTGTGCAGTAATAACTGACAGATGACCCCAGCAGTATCAAATTGGTCGTGATCCTGTGAATCAGAGAAATAATAGAAATTATAAATAAATTTACAAAATGGTTCCAGCTGGCCTTTTCTTCCAGCACAGGAGCCTTTATTTGTGTAACTTGGCTCTCAAGGCTTTCCATCCAAAGGAAAAGCCACATTTCGACGAGATAGGAGTAGGTCCGATGGGCATCGGACCTACATTTAGGTTCAATTAGCTCTAGAACCATACAATTAGCATCAAGATCTATGTGCACGGAAATTGATACAGACTTGCACGTAGTTTGATACAGAGCACACGAATCTTGATGCACATCGAATGGTCATCACACCCATCGAACCAAGGTAGGTCCGATGTCCATCGGACCTACTCTGATTCCCATTTCGAGACATGGACTCACGCTCTCTATCAAATTGTGTAACATGGACTCAGAATCGAACTGTACATTTGTCATTTTAGTTGTAACAAAAATAAATTAATAATTACCATACTGATGCACACTGAGTGCTCTCTAGCTAGTTCTTTTCGGATCCGTATCCTCTCAGGTACCTGTACCGACTGAACCTAACTAAAATGGACGGTCCAGATTTACTCTCAGTCAGTGACTACTCGAATGGCGCAGGGGCAGTATTATTTGTGTTTTGAGATTCGTGCTAATTTAAACATATGTACTGAGAGTAAATCTGGACCGTCTGTTTCAGTGAGGTTCAGTCAGGTACCTAGGAGGATGCGAATTCGTTCTTTTCTGGCTTCCAATGCTGACAAGCTAGATGCTACTTCATTCGAACTCCTTTACATATCTAATTACCAATTACAACTCTATAACATCATAAAAAAATAATAAATAAATAAAAGATAAAGGCTAAGACAATAAGACATGCATAAAAAAGAAATGCATACAATCATCGTCCCATCATGAAAGTTCTTAATTATTTAGTGTATATAGTGACTAATTTTTAAATTTTATATTACCCCATATTGATTTCTACTTGTTGATATATAGTACAGGTATAGAGAAATGTTTTTTTTTTTAATTACTAGAAGAAATCGTAGATTGTCAATTAATTATACCGTAATTTTACCATATTTGTACTTCGTAAATATTTCGTAAGGTTATTAATTGAAACTTATTTTCTGGACATGTGTTGCAGATATAATACTTCACTAAAATTAAGAACTAAAAATTCATTCACTCAGCAAAATTCAAACAAAAAGGCACAATTTATGCAGTAGATGTCTGGATGAAACTAGCTAGGTAGGTATGAAAAGTACAAAATGCTCAAATCGCGCGTATTAGTTCCTTTCTTAGTGTGTGGGGTTATCTTGCAACAGCTCTTTTAGCTTTCCTTAGTCATGACATTCACAATTTTCAATCTTACCTTTCTATATAAAAGACATCGATTCCATCACATTTATCATTAAAGTGTTTTGTTAACATAGCCTACACGCTCTTGTTGACCCAATTTATCAACAAAACAGGAAAACCAACTAAAGCACCACAAAATGCTCAACTTCTCCACAGACTTGTATTACACACACAACTATAATCATCAATTTGTTCCCTTTTTTTTTTCCAAAATGAAAAAAGATTAAAAATTCAGGTCTATACATGTAATTTTAACATTCAGGCTGAATACTGGCAGGGGACATTCTGAAGTAGTGGTCCCACGAGTACCGAAACTTGACAGCGGATTGGCTTGGGATTGAATGACCGTCATTTACCAGATAACTATTGCGTTGTTGTCTGAATACTTTCGGGTCGACCATGACCGAGGAAGCGAAACCTTGCGTGTTAACAAACACGCTTTTCAGATTGCAGCTGCACAGGTTCCTCACCTCGACCTCAAAAACCATGTCAACACCGTTTCTCGGGTCTTTGCCCAGGTTGGTCTGCTGGATTTGTATGCTCGACAGGTCACATTTTTCACAATTTCCTGTGATTAGAGGAAATATGATGTTATCAGTGAAAATTATTATAACCAATGAAGATGGATTGATTATATTGTTATGGTACGATGTTAACAATAAGCATTATTATAAACATTATACGAAGCAAAACGAATTCAAGAAAATTATCACATGGCAATTTAAATAAGAAAATGACACGAAACCTCCAAACAGCTCCTGTCAAATCCTTGGTGGTACAAAATTTGGATGATTTTGACAATACCAGATTTGTCGGTGTGTGAGAGTGTGTGTTTGGCGCACGAAGAAGAAGGATGGGGGATATTTCAATAGCAATAGAAATAGTAAACTACGAAACTTTCAAACCCCAAAAATTGAGATAGATATTGATGGCAGATATAATAAATTGTACCTGGTATAAGGATGAAGAAGAGGACAGAGAGAAGAAGCTTTAGAAAGGTTTGTGCCTCCATAGTTTGATGTATGAGTTTCATTCCAAGAGGATTTTGTTTGTGTTCTCTATCCTGAGGGTTTTAGGGGCTATTTATAAGAGAGAACAAGGGATCTCCAAATTAGAGATGTGCCCTTCTATTGACAAATTAACCCAAAAGGGAATTTCGTTTGTCACTCGGTGGAAATTTGCTGGTAAGTGTCCAGTACATGGTTTTTGTCATAGTATAAAGTATAAACAATAGAGACTCTAGAGTCTAGACTATATATATATATTATTTGTTAGTTGGTGCCTTGGGGGCCAGGATGTTGACTATTTGACTGCAATGCATCTAAATAATAGGATGCAACGGCATCTTATTATCAGTTTATCTCATCGTTTTCTTATTTGATAAGAAAAGTACGGATAAGCTTCTTTTTTTGTTAGTTTATTAAATACGATAAGTAAAGTTTTTTTTTTTTGGGTAAGAATATTAATAAATATGATTTCATATCTGTTATCGGATAATTATTAAAAATAATATATGTATATAAAAAAATCATATAAAGATGAGACAAATTATATAATATTATGTATAGCCCAAAAATATATATATGATATAACTTTAAATTTAACTTTTTTCATTCATTTCTTAAGAGTTGATACAAATTTCTATGAGATAGCATAGAGTTTTCTTTTTGATGATTTTGTACTTTATTAAATTTTCATAAGACTTAAAGACTTATAGTTGTACTTATTATTTATTTTTTCTTCATTTCTCTTGCTTTAAAAATATTTTATAGAAAGATATCAATGACACTCTTTTATCTGTTTATCTGATTCCTATTGTATTTAATAAAATTTATATATATGAATAATTTTTTTTAATTGGGTAAGAATAAAGATTTTTTTTATTAACTTAATAGATATGAAAATATTTTCACTGTCGTACCCGTTGACATCCTATTCTCAAAAGAGAGCTCTTAGGCGTCTCTTGGATTTTTTTTTTTTTTTTTAAATGGAACTATTTTAAATTATTTTATCAGATGAAGCACATGTACTTGAAAAGTTGGAAAAATCAACTCCACTGAGGCAGTGGCTCGGGAATTCAGATCAAGTGAAAAAGTAACTCAAAAATTGGATTTTGGATTGGAACCGTACGATTCAAATTCGTGACTATTCATTTAAAGTGGATTGCACGCATCCCGAGCGATAGATTCGAATCCCGAGACAATCTCGAGCGACAAATTTGATTTGGACGGTTCCAATTCAAAACTCAATTTTTGGGTTACTTTAGGGGATCCGGACCCGTGGCTCGGTGGAGGTAGAAATGAGTTTTCTCCACCGAGTCACTGGTTCGGTGGAGATAATTTGTGACCCGCTACATGGAGAAAATAAACTCATATTTTAATATAAATTTATTTTTAATAAAATAGATAGTATTTTATAATTTGAATACACTAGAAAGACTACCAAACAAAATAGATAAAATATCTTCAATTTTAGATGTACTAGAAGGACAACAACACAATTTTCAAGCCGGATTTGTCGTGGTTAGAAAAAAAATAAAAAGATTTCTTAGTGTGTTGTTGGAAAAAAATAATAATGTTTGAATCTGAGTTATTGATCCCGGTTCAAACGTTAAATCTGTGTCAATTAAAACTTTTTGTGGTTCTTCTAGTACATTCAAATTTTTAGATATTTTATCTATTTCTCTAGAAGTCATTTTATATTTTTAACATTTTAATATTTTTCTAAAAACAATTATAGAGAAATAGATAGAATATTTTAGAATGTAACAGAAGTATCACAAAAATATTTTATTGACATAGATTCAACATTTGAACCACGATCAATAACTCGGATCCAAACATTTTTTTTTTCCAACAATACACCAAAAAACATTTTTTTTCCAACCACGAAAAATACAGCCTGACCTTCTAATACATCTGAATTTAAGATATTTTATCTATTTTATTTGGTAGCCCTAATAGTATATTCAAATTATAAATACTCTATTTATTTTTCTAGAAATATTTTTATATTAAAATATGATTTTATTTTCTTCACATAGCAGATCATTTCATGACTCCACCGACTCGTGTACTTCTCAAGCACATGTGACACTGGTTAATTAGACATCAGAGCTGTCAACATAGATGGGGCCGGTAGTTAGGGAAGAATGACTCCAGAGTTGACTCTAATAGAAAAAAAATGATATTATTAAAAATGCAAAAGAAAAAAAATGCTATTATTATGTGTGAGCTAGGCTGTGGTAGTAGTATTAATATTTCCTCCGAGAACAAAATCCTTCTTTTAATATTCTTTGAGAGTTCAAAAAAAGAGTCTTTACTTAAGAATTTTTTACGACTAGTCAATTATATTTACTGTTCTCATGGATGATAATAATAGTACTAAAGGACCATTAATCTGGAATATTGGATGGGAACCATGCATGATTATAATAAAGGAAATAATCAGAATCAGAGGTGTCTGCTCCTTTTCACAACTTTCACTTAAGTGCTTAACCCCACAAATCATATTCAATTTAATTACAATAGGCGGCATATCCACAAAGACCTAATTAACCCCACAATTACCAAATACCAATTAAACTAGTATACTTGGCACATGCAGTTCATTTATTTTCAAGCTTAACTTCTACAAACCTATTTTTATTTAGATAATAAGTACTTCCTTTTCTTTTCTTTTTTCCTAAAACAAGACACACAGTAAACACAACTTTAAATTTAACAATTAGCCTGAAGGCTAGCTGGGGTCATCTTGAAGTAATGGTCCCATGCATATCGAAATTTTATCGACGACTGACTCGCAATAGACTGGCCGTCATTCACCACATAGCCATTGCTCTCTTGCCTGAACAATTTCGGATCTACCATGGCAGAGCTCGCAAAGCCATTCGAGTTGACGAAAACATTTTTTATGGTGCAGCTGCAGAGGTTCTTCACCTCCACCTCGAACACAAAATCTAACTTGTCAGTACTTCTTCCAATGTTAGATTGTTGGATTTGTACGCCTGATAGTGTGCATTTTGTACTGTTTCCTGAGATTTTATTAAAGAAAAGATAAGTTATGAAGCAGAGGAAAGCAATTGGAATATTCCTTGGAGTTCTATCAACTATAAATCTTTTGTTTTTAGCAACTTTTAGATAATTGCGTGAGTTTTAAGTATTATATGGAATAAATGTGATGTTCTAAAGTTTTAAGCAATATAGTATAGATAAAGCAAATAGGACATTGGGTATATAAATGTTTACCTTGAACTAGAATGAAGAACAAAATAGAGAGGAGAAGCGAAAGAGAGTACTGGTGCATCATCACTTATTTATTTTTTTTGGGTTAATTTTGTTTTTGGAGTGATTTGGTTTGGTAAGGTATGAAAGAATATGGTTCAATTTATAGGAGAAAAGGCTTTACAATGATCGATATCATAGATGTTCAAAGTTCACACGAAATTTCTTAAATTTGTATTTTCTGGTTGACCGTTGAATTGACTTGGGACTATTCGAATAGTGCATGCATCTTCTGGAATATTCTGTGAATAATTTGTATTTGGATTTTTTACAGGCAGTTAATTGCTACAGACTGTATAACATATATACATGTGGTTACAGAATCATTGGAGATATATGAAGAAATATAAGTGTATTGAATGACAAACATATTTTGTATTTCTTTTTTATAAAAAAGCACAATTACAGTAAGTATATTTTTATAATTTTTTTGAACTGCTTCTTAATTTTATTACATTGTGACAGCGCCACTTGATATATGTGAATTATATGGTGAATATTAGCACTACTTGCTAAAACATAGTACATAATCATATTAAAAAAACTTCTTTAAGCAATGTTTTCGTTATGTTAATTTTTGCTATCATCTAATTAGCTAATTAAACAGAAAATAATTGTGACGCATCCTACCATTCTCGGATTGTAATATTATAACAATTTTGAATCCAGATTTTCATAAGAAATCTAAATTACTACTCTTGTTAAATGCCTGATATGTAAATACGTAGACATTAAATATTATTGCAGAAATTATTAATATCAGCAATAATTATCTCAAGTACAGTTAACTAAGATAATATTTTTTGTATAAAGATGATCTCACCTGCTAAATTTATGAAAAATGAACTGAGCCCATTCTTCACTCAAAAGGCTGAAAGCTCCAAGCAATACCCACGAAAGGGACTGTTGCGCGTACGCAATCAATTGTTTTGGAAGCATATATGTGATATGTGTAGACTAGAGGCGTCAAGTCAACATGGTCAATAGAAATGCAATGGGGGACATAACAAGTGTGAAACAGACTTAATCGCTTTAGCAGGACTTGGGTCTGCCTCTGGTCTGGTAGACTTGTACTATTGTTGACCGTCATAAGATAATGTATTATCGGATAGTTTTTTCCCTTTGTAAAATTGCAAGTTGCCTGGGCAATTATTACCGTTGGAAAAAAAAAATATTTTCTATTAGCGTGTTACCATCACCACACCCCCGCTTGCATTTTAAAATGTCATGTTCCAACTTCCAACTAAACCATATTGTAAATTTAAATTGTGTCGTCCTTTTTCAGATTTGAAATCATGGTAACTCAATTAAATTTGAAGCTTAATACTTGAGAGGAGGGTTCAAATGCACTATGAATTTGTGCTTCAATATGCTCCACATTCTTTATCTCCATTTTTAAAGTCCGAACAGTCGATCTAAACTGCTCAACATGATCTTTATAATAAAATATGCTTGGAGATCAAATTTTATATTATTTAGAATTTTTTTACTATTTTTGTAGATAAGTACAAAATAACTGTAGATCTTTAATAGATAAGAATAAGATGCGATTCAGCTAGTGACAAGTTAATTAAGTTCAACCATGAACTCCAAGTCTTTCTCAAAACAAATTCCTGCGAATGTGCAACCTACTTGCTTTGGTTGTATTAAGTAAAGAATAATGACTATTGCTTAAATATGTAACTGATCGAAAACCACATCTCATGCTAAATAACATTTTAATTTCCTTCTTAGACATGATGATGGAAATTGAAGAAAGTCGTAATCCGCTCACCCAACTATGTTACATTAATTTAGTATGAAATAACAAAAGAATAGTTTTGGCCAAAAAAAAAAAAAAATAGTAACTCGTTTTAATAGCAAACGAGAAGATCAGTGTGATACAAACAAGTCGATACCGTACAGTCGGTACTGTCAGTACAAATCAGACACATACAACCAACCTGTCGAATCTGTGGTTCGGGAGACGAGACAGTTATGCATGTGATCTTCTCATGTGATTTTGCGAGAGCAGTATGGATGGCGTCCCCTTTGGGTATCAGAACTGACATGTTACCGGTGGATTTCATGGAGACTGTGCAAACCGTTAGAACCAATCTATCAGACCAAGACTTCATCACATTCTCTTGCACCATGTGGGGTATTTGGAGAACGAGGAATGAGGTAGTGTATGGAGGAAAGGCGAGAAACATCTCAACATGTAGCCTATACACTAGAAATGCAGTAGAGGCATCAAAAGTGGCATACTGGTGTGGGGAGAAGCAGAGGGTTAAGCCCGATGCCCAGCAGCAACTACCACCTCTACCAGGTATAATACCAACCCCAAATGAGTTCCTGTGTTTTGTGGATGGATCTTGGTCGGATGAAGGACATGCTGGTATTGGTATATACCTGGTATGCAATGCAAGAACGGTTGAATGGGTTTCTCAGTATGGGATGGCGGCAAATGCAACACAGATAGAGGCAAGGGCAGTCCTGGAAGGATGCAAACTGTTGGCCAAACACGCATCTGGAGTGGGAACAGTTGTTTCAGATTCAAAGGAAATTGTAACATCTGTTAACTCCTCTCCACCTGGTATGCATGACTGGTGGGCGTCAGCAGAGGTTTGGAGAATTTGGGTGATGAGCAAGGAACAACATGGAGCCATAGAAATTACCTACTGCAATAGGGAAGACAGAAACATTGCAGTGGCGCACAGGCTAGCAAATTTGGGTAGATTGTGTAAATGGGATACGAATGGATTTGAGTCTCCACAGTTTTGAGAGTGGAGATCTGATGCTCTCAATCTTATTGCCTACGGGCTTTGTAACACCAAAAAAAACAAAGAAAAAAAGAAGAAGATACAAACAAGTAAATTCGAAATTAAACAATTCTAGGCCTTTACATTAAAAATATATATATAGTTACACTACAGGTACCATGCATTTTAATTAAAAAATACAAACATGATTAACTATCCCACAAACTAATACCGAATACAGTCTTCCATGCACTATAGAATGCATACCCAAAATTGTATATAAATATTGCAAGATGCAATTTCAGTTAAACAAACATATGACATCCATTGAAAGGCAACGACAACATTTTACTACACTAATTATAAACCTTTTCTTATGTCTATCAGTTCTGAGCAGCTCAACGAAGCCACCAGACGAAAGCACCAGTAGAATTTTATAAGTTGAACAACTGATAGTTATATTGCTTTCCACTTGCATTTAATAGTGCTAGTGTAGGAAACTGCTAAATTAGAGAAAATAAAAATCAAAGAAATGCATTTCCCCCCTAATGTTTATCCCTCAACATATAAATTATTTTATTTTTCATGACAGGGCTTCCACCCAGAAGAATAACATACCCAGAAAGTATATATACAGCTAAGGTTGTATTCAGATCCCCCACTTGCACAGAAGACCGAATCAAATGTCATAATCTTGTAATAAATTCATATATGGGCTATCTTCACTTAATAGTCCCTTTGAACTAAGTTCTCGTATCAACTTTATAACATTTTCTAGCTTTGAATCTGTCGAAAGAGAAGATATAAGCTCATCTAGTACTCTTTGTTGAATAAAGTTAGTGTTTGCATTTATCCAATGTATATGTTGCACAGCCATGTCTACTTGTCCTTCAGTCGTCAGGCCAATTAAGAAAATTATATGCGAATTCGAAGTGTCTACATTTGAAGGCATGCCGGATAAAATTGTAAGAACTTCTTTGAAATTACCTATGAAAAAAGGAATTAAAAAAAGGAACAAATGTTACACGATATATAAGTGAAGAGGTGATAGCTACATCCTGTCAGTGTTAAGATTTTTATATTGTTGGTACAGTAACATACACAATGCCTTTTAGTATTTATATTTTCCTTTTCTTCTTTAAAGATGCATAATCAGGACCAGGCACAATACTGGTTAGGTTTTGAGAAATGGAAACCATCACTAGTATGAGCACTATAAGCTGTACCAGCATATTTCACCAATCGCCATGCATATAACCATGCTTCATCAGGTGCTAAATTAAAAATATTTTTCTTGATATATTGTTCAATATTTAGTAATCAATGAAATCATATAGATAACATTATGCATACATAAGGGTACCTTGTCTGCACAGAGAGAGAACCAACTCTTTTAAAGCCACACTACCAAGTTTCAAATCATGTTTAATCGCCTTGTTTAATACCCATATAGCTTCATCTACTTTATTTTCATTGCAAAACAACCCAATCAAGAATCCATATGTGTAATTATCTGGTAAAACCCCTTTCACCAACATTTTTTCATACAGTCCCTTGGCCTGTTGAACTTCACCAATCTCAGAAAATTTCTTTATCAATATGTTATATGTCTGTAAATTAGGTTCGCACTCTCTTGTAAACATCTCATCCCACAATTTCTTTGCCGGCCTCAAAAGGTCATTTTTGCACAAAGCCCTCATTAGTGAATTGTAATAAAAAATTTCAGGTTCCATTCCTCTCCTTCTCATATCCTTTATAACATCATACACCTCTCTAACCTTACCAGCCTTGCACAAGAAAGAAACAGATACCTGATAGTAATCTGGACCGGCTAACATGCCCTTTTGTAGTATAATCCCTAAGATTTCCCATAACTCATCCGCCTTTTCATCCTTGCAGATATTTCTACAAAGAGTGCTAAGACTCTTTATACTAGGGAGGCTCCCCCTTTGAACCATATATTTGCAAAACATTATACCAGATTCAGTATCAATATCTGAAATGGACCCGACAAGTCTATTAAGCAAACTTTCATCCATTGGGAAATTACCCTCAACAATCGCCTCAGCAACTTCTTTGGCCTCCTTAATTCTCTTTTCATGTATCAACATATGAATAAAATCTCTATAGTCTCTCTCTCTCGGTGCCACACTAAGTTTTCTCTTTTGTTTGAGAATTCTACATTCTTCTTCATACTGCTTCGCCAGTCGAAATTCTTCTGAAACAGTTCGGTATGCTATAAAATCAGGTTTGCAATATATGTTCCTTAGTTCTTCCAGGGCCTTCCAAGCATCATCTCTCCTCCCAGATTTGCACAGTGCATTTACAATCAGAAATGCCACGATAGAGCCATTAATTGACTCATGTCTCTTCTTAATTTGTTGCACCATATGCAAGATATTATCAATTTCTTTCTCAGTTTTACATAATTTGGCTATAAATAGACCAAAACCAAGAGTATTGAAGGGGATATTTTTCTGAAGCATTTCATCAAACACCTTGCGAGCGGGTGCAATTGAGGGATTTGATGACAGGGAGGCCAGTAGGGAGTTGGATGGGTGGATAGGAAACACGGTGGAGGGGCGTTCTTGGGGCCACCGGGACTGAATGGTTCTATTGTTGGCATTTGAGTAATGGTAAGGTGAAGAAGTGTGCTCTGACAGTTGGGAGGAGGAAGAGGAGAAAAAGGCGGTGGCACTGGAGCCCATAGTGCGGAGATGGGCAGGGTTAGAAGCGGCGGAGGGGAGGCGGCACAAGGTGGCGGCGATCGACCGTGCTGGTGACGTCATCTCCGGTTAGAGGAGAAAGACCAGAGGATATATATAGTCGTTAGTTGATGCTGTTTGAAATTTTTTGAGATAAACATGATTCCATTGCCAAATGGCAACTGAGTATCATCTCCTATCTCCATCGACAAAGTAAGCACCTAGGCATATATGAATTGGACTGAATTTCTTTTATAAACCATAATTAAAAAAATATATTTTTATGAAACCAACATGATTATTATTATTTTTTTTACAAAAATTATAAGAATCAAAATGTCATTTCCTTCCAAAACTTTTTTTTTATTCTGGACCGAAATGCCATTTCGGTCTGGTTCCCTTTTAGATTTTCTGCACCGGCTCAGTACCACAGAAAATTCAAAAAGGGAACCGGACCGAAATGCCATTTCGGTCCGGAATAAAAAAAAAAAATTCAGACCGAAATGACATTTCTGTTCTTATGGATTTTGTAAAAAAAAAGTAATCATGTTGGTATCGTAAAAAACAAAATTTTAATTATGGTTTATAAAAAAAATTCAATTGGACTGGCGCGCATGTTTTAATTTGTGTTAATATTTTTGTTTTCAGAATTTAAATTTTCCTTCCGAACCACTGAATGTAATTTCTATATTAAAATTAAATTTTAGAGTAGAAGTGAGGTGTTCTTAAGTTCATCAAATTTCTTTAGATCCGTTCAGCAACATGTAGAATAGTACTGAAAAAATAGAAAAATTGTGGAATTGAACTGACCACTTTTCTAGTCTATTCCAATCATGTTCGGCAGATTCAACAATTGAAATAGTAAAATTTAACATTCATTAAAAACCAATAATAGTAGAAAATGACTCTCATATCTTGTTGAGTTTTGATTAGTGCATCATGTTGTATACTAACTAATACATAATTAATTAAGATGCACATTTATTTTGTGGATGCAAATTCAACCGTTATTTTTTTAAATATCCAACATTAAAATAAAATTAATAGAAATACCCAAAGAATTATAAATATACTCAGGCCGTCAAGTTTCTCAACTGCTAAATTCTTTTCTGGGCTGTCGAGAAACTCGGCGACGGAATAACATAATTTCTTTTTTTATTCATAGGTTTATGTCAGAACCGTGTTTTGGATTTATGGTTTATTTATTTAATTAGAAATTTTTATGATTTTTTTATTTTTCAATAAAATATTAGAATATTTTTATATTTATTTAAAAATAGATAAAATACTATATAATTTAATTTATTAGAAAGACTACAGCAGGGTTAGTCAACATTTTTCAGTCGAGATTTATAGGTAACTGGTAATCGTCCTATCATTCTTCATTTTCGACTGTCGCACTTCTCTTGAAAATTCTAGCAAGGAAATGCTCAAATTCCAAAGTATATCACCACAAAAAAACAAAGCAAATTCGTTTTTTAGCATAAAAAAGTTCGTTTCATTTTTGTTTTTTAGTTGCCCAAACAAGATACAAAGCTTAGTCCTATTACAGTTTAATTAGCTTAGTCGTTGACCATGTAAATACATCTATGTCTTTTATCAATATATTTGTTAATAATATTTGTCGTTGACCATAAAAAAAATCTAAAATAAATGCTTTATTCTAATTCCGATACTAGTTTCTTAGAAATTTGAAAGAGCGTCAGAGATTAGAGATAAACAGTACTTATACTCAATTTGACTTCACTGACACAGAGTAGACAGGTTGTTTATTTATAATCAGATTGAGACTATGATACAATGCATATATTTTGATCCGTACTTTAGATTAATATTTCTGTTTACAAAGTATAAATATTTGATATGAATTCGACATAAAATTAGATTATCAAAAACAGCTTGCCAAATAGTTGAGATCACCAAAAACAGCTTGCTAAATAGTTGATAATTTAATATTACCAAAAACAACTTGCCAAATAAGATCGGTGCTAATAGATAGTAAGATAAAATACATACATAAAATTAGTTTTGGTAAGACGACACTAAATGAAACTAAATGTTCGTTTTTATCTATAAAATAAAAAAAATAAAATGCAAATATAACAAGATAATTATGATTTATATCCCTATTTTGTACTAGTGTATTGACAAAACCCGTGGACCGCCGGACCCGTGTTTTTTCCCGGACCATGCCCCAAACCCGTCCCGGACCATGGTTAGGCATGGTCCGGTCCGGAGACGGGACAGTTTTTTTTTTCAAATCAGACCCGTCTATACCCGGACCGTCCTAACCCGCCTACCTGTCCCGGACTGGACCAGACCGAACCCGGACTCGTCGGACCCACCTACTTTACCAGCTGGACCCGCCCCCTGGACCCGCTGCTGGATCCGTCGGACCCGCCTGAGGACCCGCCGGACCTACCAAAAAAAAAAGAACCGGACCGGACCGTCCTACCTGTGCTTGGACTGTGGACCGAACCAGACCAGACCGTGGGAACCATGATCCAAGCATGGGTCGGATTTGCCCTCCCCAAAATAAACCCACTGGACCCGTGGACCGGACAAGTTTAGACCAGACCGGATCGGCCCGTTTTCAAAACACTAAACAGAAGATACACAAATTACATAAATAAGGAGATGTGAAATCAAACTAGAATTTGTTAGTTGAAAATTGATGGGTGGAAGTGGGAATGGGAATGGGACTGAGGCTTGACTACCCCCAACCTATCATGTGACCACCTCTGAAGTATCAACTTTCAAATTTCAATTTGCAGATATGAAAAGGTCACATGTGTTGTTCCTCCCAACAATGACACATGCCATTTTGTCTCTACTTGTTTTCCTGTTTGTTGTGTCAATTACCCATGTGACAAGTTATGGTAAAGATATTTTGAACATATTCTCATTGCATAAATCATAAATTAAATTTATCTTTGATACATAAAACAGTGTAGCAAGTATTAAGAAATAACCTTGTAATTTATACAATTGCATTACTCGTACAATCCATGCATGTTTAGAAAATAAACACATTTCCCCTCCTTTGAGAGGCCACAATGGAGATGCTCCTAAAACTTGCTCCATTTCAACTAATTGGTCTTAATTACCAATGTACCCCTTAGAATCCACGCTTGAATTACAAAATCATCATCTTTAAGGCCAACACACATCAAAATTCTAATAATTATTATTTTTAGTTTAATTCTAACAATGGATTTGAGAGCTAACCACAGGGAAATCCTGTGGGGTCATCCATGCATACTTGAATTTCAGAGGGGTGCCCTTCGATATGGGCCGGCCGCCACCTAGCATGCACCGTTCATCGTCCACTGGTCTAATTGCTCTGGCATCGACCGATTCAACGCTGCTCAGGCCATAGCACTGCACGACTACTTTAGACTGAGCGCATCCACATGCATTACTGACAGACACGACATACTCCGGTTTACCCTCGACAACTTTGTTTGTTCTTGACTGAGTTATTACAATAGCCGACGGCCCGCATCGCTCAGCACCTAGCACTGAAATAATAGAAATATATAGTTGCATAATTTGCATTTAAAATTGCTGTTTATAGGAAGGAAAATTTGATTTCTTACCTTGATTTAAGTTAGGAAGAAGAACGGAAACAAGGAAAAAGAGAATGAGAGTAGCTCCGTTTGCCATTGCTTGGTTGAGGGAGAGAGAGAGAGAGAGAGGCACTGAGGCAGGGAACTGAGAAAAAGATCTATACTTGAATAAGAACAAACATAAGATGGGTATATTTATAAAAGGAAATGGATAAGGGATAGCCCCAAATTCAAGGAATTAATTAGTTAAATCACAGTGTGTCTGGTTATCGGGAGGTGCGGGAATAAAAAATAAGATTAGATACAAGGTAACGAAACGAATTGATATATACGACAGTAAACTAATTTGGTTCATTGCTAAATTTATATATATTTTTTTATAATTTATTATGCAACTCTTTAGATTGAGAGCATTGGAGCTACTGGAACTCAGAAGAAAACTAAAGATGATAAGTTCATTTTGATTGATTGCAAAATTCATTGTCTTAGCATGTTTTATCTTTAAAAACATAGTTTATTGATAAAAAAAATAAATGAGAACGTAGCGAAAGAAAATGGAAAAAAAAAATTAGTGTCACATGCTCTCTTTTATATTTATATTATAAATTTGAAACTTAATTAAATGTCGAATTCAAATTATAGATTTTGTTAAAAATGAACAAATCTTATTAACTGAATCTAGTTAACTGTGATAATTAATTTAAAAAAATATCATTTTTATCTCTTTATTTAGTATAAATAAGTTCAGACAATTATAAAATTTTATATAAACATATCTCTCGTGGAAATAAACAAGGTTTGTTATTTTGGATTTCAGGTTTTAGATTTCAGATTTTGAAAGACAAATATAAAAGAGAGCATGTGTGAAACTATCTTATTTACTAAATATTACCATTTTTTTGTTTCAATACTTTTCTTTGGAAATAGTAATTTCTTAATACTTTCCCAATTTCAAATGTAACAAAAAATGCGCTTCTCATAGTTAAAAGTGTTTGATGAAATATATTCCACTCCTACCAAAAATTTGCATCCTAAATGAGACAAATCTATTAACTTTTCTTTTCCATCCTCTCCGTACGATTGTCCCACTAAAATCCATTCAAACATGGTATCAAAAGGCGCAAATCTCAATTAGTCCGCTAAACACGGGTCAAGTTCATGATTTAGTGCACATGGAGGCACCTGGGACTGGGATGCTCAGTATATTTTCCTTTTTTTTTTAAACTCACTTTATTCAATCGGTTGCTTCTGTATTTTTTATTTAAATAGTAATTGGTGAATGCTACTCGACCTCATATTGTACCAATGTACCTGTTCGGCAAGCCTCCTTTAGCATCCTTTAAGGCTTAATCTTGCTAAGTTTGGTGAACATCAGATCCTTAGTTGAACTTATTGGGGTTCCTTTAAATTACATCTTAAGCTATCTGAACCCCTTAAGGATTGAGCTCCTTTGAGGCTTTGAAGCCTTCTTAGATCCTTTTTCAGACAATTTTACCCATAAATGTTGCTCCTTAAGGCCGAAATTTTTAAATATAGCACAAAAAAAAAAAAACCAAAACGGTACCGAATTCTGGAAATTCCAGATTAGCACGGCCGCAGATCGGCTGAGCGGCCTCATTTACTGGGGACCGCAAATTGGCTGAGCGGCCCCATTTTTTTTTATTTTAGACAATATGAATGAAATTGAACCATAAAAATTCGAATTTATATTAAAATACGCTAAATTACTTTAAATTATGTTAATTTATGCTGAATTATACTAAATTATACTAAATTACAATAATTATGTAGAATTATACTAAAATACGGTAAATTACGCTAAATTACATACGAATAGGGCCTATTTTGTGCCATCTTTCATAAATCATAAAAATAATAAAAATTGGTATTCTACAAGTTCATTATATAACTAATTTACTAAGCTACGTAGATTGAACAATAGAAATGAAAATCTTAATCGGAAACTTCAACTGAAATTTTGAGACTCTTCCCTTTATTTTTTGGCGATTCTGAATTTGAAAATCTGGCAAAGTGAGTTCGGATGCATGCGTATTTTCACAAGCTTTCCGAAAAGTGGTCATTTGCTGAAATCGGACATTCGAGCGCCGTTTTATGGCCGTTTAAAATTCCGTCGTCTTTTTTCGCCTTCTCAGTGAAGATATCATCCCTATTCATACGTAATTTAGAGTAATTTACCGTATTTTAGCATAATTCTACATAATTTTGTAATTTAGTATAATTTAGTATAATTCAGCATAAATTAATATAATTTCAAGTAATTTAGCGTATTTTAATATAAATTAAAAAAATTTCGGATACATCAAAAGAAGTAATCTAAAAATTATTAAAAACAAAATTCGAATTTTTATGGTTCAATTTCATTCATATTATCTAAAAAAAAAAAAAAATGGGGCCGCTCAGCCAATCTGTGGTCCCCAGTAAATGAGGCCGCTCAACCGATTTGTGGCCGTGCTAAATTTGAAATTTTCAGAATTTAGTGCCGTTTTGATTTTTTTTTTTTTTTTGCTGCTATATTTAAAAATTTCGGTCATTAAGGAGAGCATCTTTACTTTTAACATATTTTATTGATTCTCTCTTCCACACCAACACGTTCTCCCAAGTAAAGAGAAAAGCACTTCTAGCTCCTCTTCACGCCTGATCATCAGTGCTCCATCGACAAACTCATGAAATCAATACCATAGCAAGCTTCGCATTAAAATGCCTTTTCTTTTGACATCCATTTTGATAGGTATCTCTCTCTCCATTCTCTTCGTGAATATCCTTCATCTACCGACAACGAGAACATTTGATTCAGAAATTAGTTCAAAAACTCTAGACTTTTCATTGTTTTCTCAACACAAATCAGTTATGAAATCTATGGAATATATCAAGATTTTTCTAAAATTCGTCAGTTTATTTTGAGTTTTTGGTTCCTCTGATTGTCAGTTTAATCGTGAAAGTTTTGGTTTCTCTGATTTGTTAGTTAATGGAATACTTTAGACTGTTGATTTTTCTGAGAGATTTGGTTTCTTCGTGAATCTCAGTTTATTCAATTAGACTTTTGAATTTTCTGAAAGTTATGCGTAAATTGGTTTCTGGGTGAAAATTAAATTAAACTTTGAATTTTGTGAAATTCGTTAGTTTATGCAATTTTAGTTTCTGAGTATTTTGACTGTACCAATTTCTGACAATTACTGTACCAGTACCACCGGTGGTTATGATTTTTTGTTGAAATCTACCATCACTGTGCCATGTTACCACCGGGTAGCGGCATCAGCATCAGTCCTTCGTGAAGGCTATTTGATGTAGTGCTGATTCTTGTAACATTGTGAATTTGTAAATATTTAATATAAATGTTAATGGAAACTCGTTGATAATCTTAAAAAAACAAGTTATCACTATGCCAAGTTTCTTCAATTCTTTTTTCACAGTATCAATCACTGTATATATAAAAAAAATATTGAGGGTAAGTTAGTCTTTATGCTTATTCTCAAAGTAAAACACATTTTTTATTCATTCATGCTTATTCTTAATCCATTGGTGTTATTGCCGAACACTGACTCCTTAATGAAAATTAAATTGTTAAGCCTCAAAGTCATGTTTTGTTGTGGAGTAAGAGATAGAGTAAACCTCTTACTCCACAGTTAAGTAATCAAACAAGAAGTAAAATAGGAGTAAGATGGAGCAGTGTTGTAAATAACGGTATGCGGTCGTCGGACGGATGGGGTACCGCCAAGCGATTAATCGGTATGCGGCCGATTAATCGGAATTATGCGGACAATTTAACGTTTTTATTAAATTTATGTATATATATCATAATTTATTAAAAATAATTTATTGAACTCATTAAACTTATCAAATAAACTTAATCTAACTTAGTTTTATTATTATAACATGACACTACGCTTATTTCTTCTTAACACATAAATATTTTTACATGTGTAAGTAACACATTTATTTAATGAAAAAAAAATTTGAGAATTAAGTTTTTTCAAATACTAATAACATATTATTTGAAATAAATGAAACATTTCAACATAAAATCACTAAACTTAGTTTATGATAACAACTTAATTTCATAAATGTACACGTCGAACTAATTGAAAAAATTACATTAGTAAGTAAAAAAAATATATGGTATATAAATAATAGAAGAAGAGTGAGGCTACAGTACTATGCATAGCACGGATTGGGCATTGCTACGGTTCAATATTTGAGTTTTCAAAATTCTAACGGTCGATCTGAACCGTTCAACATGATTATAAAATAAATATGTACTTGCAAACCAAATTTTACATTTTTTTGAATTTTTTTACTATTTTTTTAGATAGGTAGAAAATCACTTGATCTGAAAATTCTGGACCGATTAATCGGAATAAACGGCCGATTAATCGGAAGAAACGGCCGATTAATCAGAAGAAACGGCCGATTAATCGGAAGAAACGGCCGATTAATCGTTCTCATCCGCAAACAGGCATCCGTTTAGCATATTCGTAACGGTTTGGCCGTCGTTAATGATTAAACGGCCGTTTAATCGGCCGTTAAGACCGTTTTTTACAACACTGAGATGGAGTAAGAAGGGAGTTAATCCGGAGTAACTTATTTCACCTCTTTAGGTAGATTAACTCACTCCACACTTACTCCACTTGTATGGTCCACTGTCATAAACAAGGACACATTTCTCAACATCTTACTCCTCCAAGTGGATTAAATTAAGCTATAACTTCAACTACCAAACAAGATGTAAAATATGAGGAGTAACATGGAGTAAGCAATTTAATTCTCATTAATTTTACTCCACAACCAAATATGACTCAATCTCTTATGTCATGGTGACGAACACCCTCAATAAGACTTAGGCTACTTAAGAGACCTATAATATTAACTTTACGCAATAAGTCTACTAGCTTGTATGTATTTGAGCAGGGATTATTTGGGCTCTTAGTTTAGAGGGAGATCACAAGAGAATGTTTTATATTGAAAATTTTGATATTAAAAATAAATAAATTTAATTTTAATATATTAATAACCTGTTTATAAAATGAGATAATGTCTGATGTATGTTTTACTGTATGTCAAATGACTTAAAATTTCAACGGTCAAGAATTAACAATTATTGATTAATCATTAGACAATACTTAAATTATTTGAAATTATTGTCAAATAATAGCATACATGCAAATTTCTTTGTGTTTGAAAATTTTGCAATATTTTTTGAGTAAAAATTGGAGTCTAGCCCCAATTTGTTGTATTAGCTGTTTCAAAGAGTCTTTGAAACAAGGAAAAGATACAATGCAGCTCAAAATTTTGAGCTTAAATAAGAAAAATAATACATAAATAAAAGGAAAATGCAGAATGTAATAATTAAAAGGAAGAGAAAATTGGTGGTGATGAGCCATCCTGCCCTTTGCTGGTTACTCCTCTTGCTGTTGTCTATCTGTGTTTGTGTGAGAGCTTTTTTGTATTGCAGTGTATTTCCATTGGTTGATTACTTCCTCCACCAGGTTCTGTAGGTTCTTCTCAGTACCTCTAAATGTTCTGTTGCACCTCTCTCTCCATGCTACAAATTGAGCTATAAGGCACACTGCTCTTTCCTTCATGCTGTAGAGTGTGTCAGTTAGCATTTGCAGTGCTTCTCCCTGTGCTAGCATGTTAACCTGCATTGTTGACTGTGTCCTTTAGTACAGTTGTAGGACTAGGTTGCATTCATTAAAGATATGGTGTACTGATTCAGCACTGTTTTTGCACAGTATGCACCAGTTGGTGAGGTAGCAACATCTCTTTGCCAGGTTATCTAGTATGAGAATTCTGTTGAGAAGTAAGAGCCATGCAAATACCAGTAACCTTGGTGGAGCCTTGATCAGCCAAACTTTAGTAATCTCCATTTTGATTCCTGGTGTGTCCTTCATGATTGAGTAAGCTGATCTAACTGAGAATAGGCCTTCTTTTGTCCATGTCCAAATTGCTTCATCTTGTTGTGTGTTTAGGGTTATGGCTTGCAGGTCTTGTACCAGTCGATTGAATTGAGACTGTGCTGTTGTTGATAGTTCATGTCTAAACAATGTGGTTATGTCTGTTGTATTGCAAGCATGTTGCAAGGTAGATGTTTGGTTTAATGAGAAAGAGAACAACTCTGAGTAGTGATGCCTGATGATGCCTTTTCCCTAATTCTGGTACCATTGATGCGTTTCCAGGTGTCAAGGTAATTGAGAAATGTGGCAAATTGGTTGAACTGGTAGGGTATGTGTGACAGTACTCTTGACTGTGGTAATCCATCTTGAAGAAACTGGGTTGTATGTGATATTATCTCTTTCCATAGCTTGGGTTTGGTAGATCTCCACTGCCAATGTCATTTCATGAGGAGGGCTTGATTAAAAACTTTTAGGTCTGAGACACTCAATCCTCCTAAGTGTTTTCATTGCCAAAAATGTCAAAATAAGCTTTATCAAGTGATCTTTCTTCTTTAGTTTTTCCTATAAGTTAGGCTGAGATTTTCTTTTCCATTACCGTGTAGGGTAAATATAAGAATAAACATTGTTACTACTCAAGGACCTTGCACTAGGATAATCAATGGTAAAATTAAATTACACATGTCAATTTACTCAAACATGTATTCAACATGTAAGGATGCTAATCATCCTAATATACATTTTTTTAATAATAAAATAACTTAATTTTTGTTGTCTGAAATTCTGAATGTCTGCAACATATTAACAAAAGATGGAAATTATAATTATGTGCGCATAAATTTATCATAATGTGCACATAAAATTTATCGTAAAATTAAGTTTGTTAGCACTATTTGGTTCTACTACGAAGATTTTGACATAACAATTTTTAGTTCATGCAGCGCACAAATAATAAAATTACAATATACTATGAACGGGTGAAGATTTTGACATAACAATTTTTAATTCATACAACACACAAATAATAAAATTAAAATAATGTTGCATAAAATTTGTGCGCTGCATAAAACAAAAACTGCTCTGTCAAATTGTTTATCCCCTGTGAACTTATAATGTCAATAGTGTACTGTAGAAATAGGAAATCAGTGTTCTATTTCCCTAATATGATTAATGGATTAGTTAGTAATAACTTGATATCTCTGAGCTCCATATGTCACATGGCATGATGGCTTCCAGAGAGACATCCCCTGCAAGGCCGTTACTTGTCTTGTAGTTTAACTCTTTTTTTCTCAGTGCATTGTCATGCAGCATGTGAAGATGGCGTGAAGAGAAATTTGGGGAATGAAGCAATTTAGTATTGGTTTGGCCTCCAAGTAGATATAGTTGCTCAAGTTACAGTTATGACATGCAATTTGTTTCCAGTTATAGACAAAAATATATGCATTATATTTCATTAATTAAATAATAAGAAGTATAAGATAAAAACATTTACAATTGTTTTGAAGAAAAGAAAAGGAGAGAAGAGCAAGAAGTTTGGTATAAAATGGTTTGAGCAACAAAACAGTGACCAGAATTTTATATTTTAAAATCCTACCTAGCGATTGGGATTTTGTTGAATTCAAATCATACTGATCAGATTACCTGCCATATTTAATGTGCCAAATACACTAAAATGGTTGGATATGCAAAGAGAAGTTAGATTATCTATTTTAGATTGGAAAGTCTAGATAGATGTAATCTTATCGATCTCTTCTCTTATTAAACATGTAGATGTCGTGATCCGCTAACAAATGTGATTAAAAGATAAAATTTTAGATTGAATATCAACTCTCTTATTAAATAGTCTGTCGTTTTCTTTTAGGGTAATTATATGTTACTCTTTGATTCCTTCCCTCATTTTTCTCCCAACTAACTAACTTCCTTTTCTAACTATAATAATCAATTCTAACTAATTAGTGGTCCCTACAAATTAATTAGTAGATTTTCTCCTTCTATTTCTTTCCTCTCTCCCTCCCTCTCCCTCTTCCACCTCCGCCTCCCCCTTCCACCTCCGCCTCCGCCCGCCTCTCCCACCTTCGCCTCTCCCTCTCCGCCTCCGCCTCCCACCTCCACCTCACACGACGAGGATGAATACTTGTTCAATGATAGATGAATACTTGCATGACGAGGGTGAATACTTGTGCAACGGATAACTCGAAAGTATGTCATCATGGATCTCATTTTAAAGAGAAAATTATGTAGAAGACGTTCGTGGTTTTAGATTTGCAAAATTCCTCACAGATCGTCAGAAATATTAGTTAGATTGAATGGAGAAAAAAAAAACCACCTCTAAAAACGTGTAAAAGATAGTTGTGATATGTCCAGTTTTTTTTTTAAAATACTTGATATATCAGGGTGAATACTTGATGTATTACATGTGAATACTTCATGTATTATAGATGAATACTTGATGTTATTTCCACTTGCGGTCGGTTATGCAGTCCCCACGGTAGTTAGTGATGGCGGTTATGCGGTCCTCCCACTTAATTACGCGTTTTCTTTTGTTTTTAGCAGACGGCAGTTGTGGTACCATACTATCTCCGCGTAATTAATGCTCTTAATATCGTAATATTTCCATATATAATTCTTTCTCAAAGATGAGTACTTTTATTTATATGGATGAATACAACTCGTGTTAAGTGTGAATATTTTTTCACAAATTGTCCCCTACTAATTCCACCACTTATCTCTGCATATTACTGTGGTCCCCTACTTATCTGAAGTTGCGGTTGTGCGGTCCCACCATACCTTCATGTACTATTTACACTTACACGACGAGGATGAATACTTGTTCAATGAGAGATGAATACTTGCGTACGAGGTGTGAATACTTGCGTAACGGACACCTCGAAAGTATGTCATCATGGATCTCATTTGAAAGAGAAAATTGTGTAGAAGAATTTCGTGGTTTTAGATTTGAAAAATTCCGCACAGATCGACAGAAATATTAGTTAGAGTGAATGTAGAAAAAAAACCACTTCTAAAAACGTGTAAAAGATGGGTGGTAATGTTTCCTTATATAATTATTTATCAAAGATGAGTACTTTTATTTACATGGATGAATACTACCTGGGTCAAGTGTGAATACTTTTGCGCAATATGTCCGCCGGTAATGTTGTGAAGGTAGTTGTGGTCCCCTACTAATTCCAACAGTTATTAACTGTAATATTGTGGTCCCCTTCTTATTTTCAGTTGGAGGAAAAATGGGGGATGGATGATGGGGGAAAGCTAGGCCCTCCCTTTCTTTTATTCTATACATCTTTTTTTATATATTTTTTCCTTGTAAATGTCTTCTAAATTTATTTAGACACGTACTCACTGAATGTCTTTCTCTCTATTGTTTTGGAAAACTTTCCTAAATCATCTTATTTGATTGTCAGATACTTAATTTTCTAATTGATTCTAATTTTTTCTATTCTTTAAATATCATTTAAGAAATTTTTAGATTGATTGATAATTATTGGTCATGTATCTTCATTTCTTTTCAATCTATTTTAATATTATTTATAGATATTATTGAATAATTATTTTTTTCATTAATCAATTTTTTATTAAAATATGTCGTTTTGTATGAGATTTTTTTTTTCATTTATAATATGTCTCTTGCAACGGACACATACTAGTATGATATGAATTACGTCAATTAAAACATCTAAATATGTGTTGCATTGTTCAATCCTTTTATTAAAATGAAGAGGATCCAAATCCATTTAGAATAGGGAAAGTATTTCGCTCAGCAGCAAATCTGGCTCGTCGGTTCGCTTACAAGAAATAAGAAAAGAAATGGATAGAGCAAAAATATAATAACAATTCTTAGTTATTTAATCATCAAATTTAATTTATTTAAGTGTAAATTCTGAACCGATTAAGTACAAATATAGAGGAATCATTTTTATAGTATTAAGTCAAATAGATGCTAAACTAAGAGAATATTTCATTGGAATAAAACTTTGTATAAACCTGATATTAGGCCTTGATTAGATCCATTTACCAGTACGGTTCAGCCAGAATGAGCCAGCCCGTCATTTCATTTGGATATATATCATTAACCGGGCTTAGATGTAATACATAAATTGGGCTAACTTGATCTAGATTTAGGCCCAACATATGGTACCAGAAAAACAAAAACCAGCACTTAATACGAGATCTCTTCTCTGAGTTGATGACTGAAAAAGAGATTTGCGTTGGTGATTGTGCTGATAAACAAAGAAAGAAAAAAGCAAGTTCTTCTGGATCGGTCTGATGGGGCCCACTTCTGATAGGTGGTCCAGCCAATGATTTTGATGGTCCAAACAGTATCTATCTGTGGGCCCTTAACAGATCCGTGGAGCCCATTTAGATCGGACAGCAGTTAGTGCTACACTGATGAGGCCTCAGCAGCTGGTCCAATAACTCCTGGTTGTGTCCACTGTCCATACACTAGCTATCTGGACCATTTGATTCTCTGTGGTCGTCAAGTTCAGTACTTTCGTGTTTCTTTTTTCTCATGCAGCATGCAAATTAATTTTTAATAGTATTATGGCGTGCTATTCATGATATATCATTATATCCTGAGAAATATATTTTTAAAAGATATCTTCTTGATGTTTTTTTCCTTACTTTAAATTTTCGTTATATGAACAAATTGTTTTGAACTTTGGGAATCGGTTGGAATCAAGGTTCTAAATAGCGTTTATAGCGTCATAGCGAGAAGGCTACAAAAAAAGCTATAGAGAATAGCGTCGCTATAGCGGAAGTTATGTCACATAGTATTTTTTTTTTACATTCCGTATATTCAATATTTGTACTAAATATCAACATTATCTAAAGTCTCATAGAGCAATAAATAACACCAAAGTAATTAAGAAATTATAATATTCATATTGAACCAGTACAAAATCCAAATTGTGGTTCAAAATATCCATAGTAATATCATAAACTATCGATTTTTCCTATTAAAAATATCTTAAGTATCATGATTCATGACATAATCTTTTTTTTTCTATTCAAATTTCAATTTCTATTCCCAATTTCATATTGATTTATCTGTAGCAAGTAACAACAAATTCAATTTCGGTTTGAGCTTTTTTGGGTATTTATTTAAAGCCCACATAAATTGCTTAAAAAAATTCATATTGTTTTTTTTTGAAAAATTTGGCAATGGCTGCCAAATAGATTTTATTAAAAAAAAAACTCATATTGTATAGCGGCCGTAGCGCAAATAGCCCATTTTGATGTCATAGCTTAACGTTTGGGGTCCAAAAACGCTATAGCAGCGCTATTTAGAACACCGGTTGGAATATATATTCACTTATATAGCTTTTAAATTTGAAGATGGATTTTAAATGTCCATAATTAGAAATAATTAAATACAATTTTCAATTATAAATAATTAAACATAACTTAAATAAATTTTAATAAAATACAAGATCAATGTCACATTCTATACTCGACTTCAAATATGTTGCTGACTTAGAACCATAGAAAGATCAAAATTCGTATTATTTTCCTAGTCCAAATGTCATAAAACATCAATTCTGAAATTTGTAGAAAACATCTTTGTCAAGAGGTACTGATATATAATGAGCAGTGGTAGGAGTATCATTATAATATTTTTTATTTTTAAGTTCTGAAGAAATCCACTGGTAATAAATAGGTACCTTTGAACAATATATAACTGAGTTGGGGACTCAAAAGATCATGCTCATGCATATCAGTTTGTGATTTTCGGAAATATTTTAAGTTTATCTAAAAGCTATGTATATTATCCATATAAAGCCCGTTAAATAGTGGACCAATATTTAAGCCCAATTCTCATATGATGCCAGTGAAGGGGACTCCAACTAAAGCGGATCCAAATTTGCTGCGGGATATTCTCGGAGAATAGCAGACCCTGTTATCTTTGTCCCCTCTTGTCTTTTCTTTTTCTCTCCTTCTCTCTTTCTCTCTCTAACAGCGGCTTGCAGCGGATTTGAATCCCAACTAAACAGTTATTTATTGAATTCGGATTGCAGCCGATTCGAATCCCAACTAAGCAGTTATTTATCAAACTCAGATCCAGTCACTGACTCGGACAGTTAATTTTAATCTGATATGAAATTCACAAAGTATCTAAGAAAGGTTCGAAAAAAATTGTTCAGTTGTGGTTAACTCAGATATGTGCAGTAAATGAGTATTGTAACCTTTTAGCATCTTTTGGAGTAGAAATGCTATTTTATACAATGATTTCTAACACAAATACTAAAAATATTATGGGACGAGTAATCATTTGTTTAGATTATATATCTATTTTCAGTGCATTATAAAAATTCTATGTACATTGAAAACAAGAGACAACATAGAAAGAGTTAATTAAAGCATGTTTTTTTTTTTTTCAAAAAAAGAGAGTTTCTACCCTCGGTATGAAAAGAAAAAATTTCTTTGCAAGATCCTGTGATTGACATATATAAATTTAGAGGTAAGATGTGAATTTCATTTGTCATTTGAAGTTATATTCTCAAAATACCTGTTACTAATAAGAGAATTCAACAATCTAAGCAAAAAGGTCAACCTAAACAACTGATGTCATGCCCCAGCAATGAAATTTTCTATATGGCTCTATTGTCTCATATATTGGATTATATTGCTGCTTTTAATTTGTTTTTTTGAGAGAAAAATGAAGGTCAAGCTTTCAAGTTTCATTAATAAAACACTAGAGGTGTCATAGTTTTACAAAAGATTATCAAGGCAATAAAAGAAAAATTAAAACTCCAGAAATAAGATTTAGAAAAGTTACATAAAACATAAAACATAAAACATAAAACACAAAATATAAAACAGAAATAACCATTGAAGCAGTTTTGATAGAAACTGAGAAAACTCTTCAATCTCTTAAATCTTGCGCCTTTAGCTTTGAAATGTTTGATTAGGTCATCTGAAACCAACTTCGGTATTCTACACTTATTTCTCTTGCCAACACTCTTGGTTCTTTGTTTTCCTCTTTGAAAATTCTCCTGCATCTCTCTCTCCATATTACAAAACAGATAATCACCTGTATCCTTCTTGCATTTGAGTGTACCGAGTGAACAATGTTATTCTGGAATTGTGTGAGGGCAAACTGTACTGGTACTGCATCTGCCAGTTCTGTCATAACATGCTATCTTATCAGAATCATGTAGGTGCATTCCTTAAATAAATATTGTACCGATTCCTGTGCTATTTTGCAAAGGCAGCATCTATTTATCATTTGCTAACTTTTCTTTACCAAGTTGTCAACAGTTAATATCATGTTTCTCAACATCAGCCATATATAAATTGCTGCTTTTAATTTGTGAATAGTAGTAATTCAGATACAGTAGCAATTTGTCAATAGCAATAATCAATGAAATAGTTATCTTAATAAAAGTATAAATTTACAATTATCTTAGTTTTTTTTTTTTGATAAAAGTGGGTTATATAAATCCACCGATTTCATTTATTCAACGAAACTACCATACATCAGAAGGATCTTGATACCAAACCATTAGTACCAAATCCAATGTTCATGTGTTTATCCCTAATTATTACCAAAACAAATATCACATCACAAAAAATAAAAACAACATTCAATTAAATTTCAAAAGCTACAATTAGACTCTATTACAATTATCTTGGTTACAATTTAGATATGTCATGCTGCGCTAAATTAATCTGAAGCAATTGGAAGACCGATTAATTTTAAAAGGTAAATATCAATTTTGATAACACTTCATCGATTTACATTGATTTTTGAGTGAGGCTATAGCACTTCGGCTAGTGTACTATGGCTAGTGTACTACGGCTCAATATGGTACTTTTTAAAATTCTAACGGTCGATCCGAACCGTTCAATATTATATCCATACGAATATGTACTTGCAAACTAAATTTTATATTTTTTTGAATTTTTTTACTATTTTTTTAGATAGGTAGAATTTTCAGTGTTTTATACAAATTCTGGACCATCAAAATTATACCCATCTAAAAAATTTGTAAAAAAATTCGAAAAAAATATAAAATGTAGTTTGCAAGTACATATTCATATAGATATCACATTGAACGGTTCGGATTGACCGTTAGGATTTTAAAAAGTACCATATTGAGCCGTAGTACACTAGCCGAAGTACCATAGCCTCACTCTTGATTTTTTTCCCACAGTTAATCCAATCCACACTCCATGAAGTCTCACATGCATCAGCATATAACGACAAATTCAAAATTTTAGTAAGGTTCAAAATCCCTAATTCAGGTATAATTTGATGATAGTTTGTTTACATATAATGCATATAATTATATCAAAATTCTGAAGTTTTAATAAAAGAAAAACAAATTACGCAAATAATTTGTAAAATTTAAGAATAATTTGGAAAAGACCTAGAAAAAAAAATAATTATCAGTTTAATTAGTTCATTTATACATTTAGAACAGTGCTCAAAACGTATAATTTGTTTATTTATCACAAATCTTGTTACTGTGATAAGAAATAAGAACCTCAAAAAACGAACAAGGGTTCATTTTATGGGGTCTTTTTGGAACTTCCAAATTTATAAAGAAAAATAAATTATTTTCTTGAGAAATGTGTAGATATTGTTGGATACGTTGGATTGGCTGGCTAGACAATAAAAGAAAATAAAAAAGTGGACCCTAGAACAGGAGTACAAGTTGACCCTTCCAAATTTTGAGGGGGCAGCACAAACCACAGGGATCCGTATCCTCTGCATTAACTCAAAAGGGAATCTTTTGAGTTAATGAATTTCAACCGTTTGATTTGAAACGGAGCCAATCCGGCTCGCCCCTATAACATAGGGGCCCTTTAATATTAGTGCAGATCTAGTTTGCACGAATCTTAAAACAGATCGGAAGGTCAAGATTCATTAACTCAAAAGATTCTCTCTTGAGTTAATGCAGAGGATACGAATTCCAAACGGACAGATGGGATAAAGAGGCACTAATCAGAAGTGCCCAAAAAGAATTAAATTTGGTGGAGGCCAATTGGCCCCATGATTGGTAGCAGTCTATCAACATATGCCTCATGCATTGAGCGGTCCTTTTCAGAGAGGATCAACATCTACCTCCTATGAACCCTCATTGGATTCCAGACTTGTTTTTACTCGCAAATAATAAAACCTAAAAATTAAGATAAAACAAAAAGAGAGAGGCCATGGCTAGGGCTGCAAACGAACCGAACCGAATCAAACTTACCTCCAGTTTGAGTTTGGTTTGAATTAATTTCGAACTAGGTTTGGTTTGAATTAATTTCGAACGAACTCAATTTCGAACGAACCCAATTTCGAACCAAATTTTTTACGAACTCAATTTTGAACATTTACGAACTTTGTTACGACTTACGATTTATAACTTCTGACTGGGCCATAGTGCGAAATTACAGCACTTCAATAAAAACTCAAGTATTCAAAGTACAATTTAAATAAAACTCAAATATCAATAGAGTACAATTTAAATAAAAACTCAAGCACTCCAAAATTAATTATAACAAAATACCACACTCAGTTTGAATGTACGCAATATGAGATTTGGGAGAGAGAGGAGTCTTTGTTGTGAGAGGCCACCAGAGAGAGAGAGAGAAGACGTGAGGGAGATTATTTTGATACTTAGCGGGAGAGGAATTTGGGCGAGCGGTTTTGACGTAAATTAGCGAGAAGAGGGAAAAAAAATTGGAGGCAGTGGCGGAAAAAATAGCTGGTTAATTGGTTGAATGAAAAGGGAGCGGATTGATGACATGGAAGAGATCTAGACGTTGGTAAGAGGATAGATTTAAGGGTGTGAAATTATTGAGGTGATCGGATTGTAGGATTTGTGGGGTCACTCGCTTAGTTAATATTATATTTAATATTTTATTGAGTGAGTCTAAAAGTGCATTGCAGTGATACAAAATAAAATTAGGCAACAAATAATTTGGAAAAAAATAAAAAAAATATTTTCAAACTTTTTACATTTTTTTACTTTTTGCATGTTTATTTTGATTTTTATATTTTTTTATCAAATAAATAAGTATTTTTTGCATTTTTAAAAAAAAATTTACAGCAATACATATAACTTTTTTTCTAAATGAATAGCTGATCAATAACAACATTTTTTGCATTTTTTAGACATATAAAAGAAATATTGTACCTTGATCATTTTTTTGACAGTATTTTTTTCATTTTTTTTACAGCAATACATTTTTTTTGCATTTTTTTGGCATTTTTTTGGCATTTTTTGCATTTATTTTCGGACCGTTCGTTTTACTGCAGGAATTAACGGTCGATCTGCAACAAAATCATTTCAAATCTGATCTAGAATGATCAAGGTGCAATATTGAACGTAACCAACATAAAAGTTCAGAAGTTTTATTATGTATGAGCTTTGATCCAACACGAAATGTTTATGGCCATACGATGCTTCAATTTTCGATCAACTAGATGGATGGGTAAATCAAAACAAAATTTTATCAAGCTTTCATGGAAGATGATAAATGCAGTGCTATTTGATTTCAACGGTCCCGATCGAACCATAGACAATATATTTTCATTAACTCACAAGGCAAGAGTTTATGTCTCATGAAACATATACTCTTGCTTTCTAAGTTAATGAAGGCGCACGTAAACATGTCGTCCGTTGACCAATCGGGGCCGTTGAAATCAAAGAGCATTGCATTTATCCATAAACATTCCATGAAAGTTTGATAAAATTTTGTTTTCATTTACCCATCCATCTAGTTGATCGAAAATTGAAGCATCATATGGCCATAAACATTTCGTGTTGGATCAAAGTCATACATAATAAAACTTCCGAACTTTTATGTTTGTTACGTTCAATATTGTACCTTGATCATTCTAGATCAGATTTAGAATGATTTTGTTGTAGATCGACTGTTGAATTCCCGCAGTAAAACGAACGGTCCGAAAATAAATGCAAAAAATGCCAAAAAATGTATTGTTGTCAAAAAAATGATAAAGGTACAATATTTATTTTATTTATTTTTTATTATTTAATAGTTTCTTAAAGCTGAAATTAATCGAACAAATTTATCAAATTAATAATAACTTTATCAAAACAAAGAAAAAAACGAGAGAGTTGAGACTGGATTATCCGAAAAACTCAGAATACTACCATAAAAAACAAAATTTCTGGTATAAACATGTGAATTTTTTTATTTGAGCTTGTAGTTGGACCGGGCTTTCTGTTTCAGAAGTCAGAATTCAAAGCAATTATGGACTGGACGGCTTATATTTTCATCAGTGAACATAAGTTATCAGCAGAAATTAACGGTTCACGTTTGAGTCAATTTCGAACTAAATTTGGTTTGCGAACCTATTTCGAACGAACTAGGTTCAATTTGAGTTTGGTTTGAATTAATTTCGAACTAAGTTTGGTTTGAAATAATTTCGAACGAACTCAATTTCGAATCGAATTTTTTCTGAACTTTTTCGAATCAAACTCGAATCGAATTACGAACTACGAATTTTTTGTGCAGCCCTAGCCATGGCATCCGTTTTTAAAGTTATAAACAATCGGTCAATATGAAAATGTATTTATAAATCAAATTTTATATATTTTTTAAATTATATTACATTTTTTAGATAGATAAAAAATCACTTGATTAGAAAATTCTTGATCATCCAAAAGCGATGATCTTCTACCTATCTAAAAAATAACACAGAAATTATGAAAAAGTAAAATTTGGTCTGCAAGTACATTTTCATATAAAGATCACGTTTAACTATTTTGATAGACTGTTTGAAATTTAAAAATAGAGATTCTGAATTCATAGTATGGATCAATTTGTCATATGCATACATTACCATAGCCTCACTCAAACAAAAATAAAAATAAAAGAATCTCTACTCCCAACAAGAAATGCAAAAGTTTCTATATTTTCATTACCTCTATTTCTGTTGGCATGATGACTTATGAGCTAAAGGGATATCTCAATCCGCCTCTTAATATAAACCCCAATTTTCTCATTTTATTTTGTGAATATTATGTGAAATTGACAAATAATAGGTCTTCTAAGTCTGTTTGGCAAAAATGTGAAAACGAAAAAAGTGAAGTTCTTGATTTAAAAATATATGGAGAAGTATGAATTAACTTTTAATGCAACGCATGCTTCTGCTACTCTTTTGTCTCTTTCTCAAAAATAATTAATAACTTAAATCCAATATAAATTACAATAAAGAAGCAAGCAATACCAATAGTTTTTCGATGCATTGCTCTTATTTTTCTTTTCATGCATGTCAGACAGGTTTGCTTGCTTATTTAATTTGACCAGCGCAAGCGCAAGGCATGATCAATCAGGCTATATAGTTCTTGCTTAAAACCTACTCGTGTTTTTTACAGGTTGTAAAGTCAGCATCAAATGCTACAATTTCTGACCTACACTATAAGCTGTCACCCTTTTTTAATAAATGAAATCTTAATAAAGTCCAACTATTAAAGGTAGACATGAACCTGCAGAGAGATCTTGTTTCTGCAAGTGGTTGCAATTGCATGGGGCCCCTAGTACTAGAGTACTTTCGGTTAGATACTTGTGTTTCAGTATATATATTTTTTTGCTTTAATTATTTCTTCTTTCGGAATTCAAACTATATATATATAAACCAAAAGGAGCTACAAGTAAGGTTTGTTGTTCTTCTTCTCCTCCCCAATCCCATGATCAAGTTAGTTTAAGTTGTTAGCATAAGCTAGGTTTTTGTACACATTTATCAACAATTGAGATATATATATAGTGAGTGGCTAATTAAGCTCAAAACGTTTGCACCAAGCTCTTGGTGCAAACGAATTGTTTTCGGATTTCCAAAGTTCAAACGGTCGATCCAAACCGTTCAAGTTGTTCTCCATATTGAAATGTGCTTGGAGACCAAATTTTACATTTTTTGGAATTTTTTTACTATTTATTAAGCCACTTTGAAAGTTGCTGATCACACGGTCCAGAATTTTATTGCACTGTTTTTACTGTTCACCCGAATCAGCAACTTTCAAAGTGGCTTAATAAATAGCAAAAAAATTCCAAAAAATGTGAAATTTGGTCTCCAAGCACATTTTAATATGGATTAAATATCTAACGGTTTGGATCGACCGTTTGGACTTTGCAAATAGGAGAACCAAAACGTTTGCACCAAGGACTTGGTGCAAACGTTTTGAGCTTAGCCAGTCTCTCTCTATATATATATATATAGGGAGCGGCTAAGTTGCTGCCGGCAGCATTTCGGCGAGGTGCTTACGGGGGCATATCTTGCAATTTGATGTTCAAACAACAAATTCAAACCATTAGATGTTCAATCTATATTAAAATCTACTTGGAGACCAAATTTTACATTTTTTGAAATTTTTTTACTATTTTTTAAGCTGGTTTGAAAACCGCTGTTTTTATAAAATTTCTGAAGCATTGAAAACAACGGTTTTCAAACCAGCTTAAAAAATAGTAAAAAAATTCCAAAAAATGTAAAATTTGGTCTCTAAGTAGATTTTAATATAGATTGAACATCTAACGGTTTGAATTTGTTGTTTGAACATCAAATTGCAATATATGCCCCCGTAAGCACCTCGGCCGAAATGCTTCCGGAAACAAATTAGCCATACTATATATATATATATATAGAGAGAGAGATAGACTAATATGCTTTCGGTAGCACTTCGGTCGAAGTGCTACCGATTCAAAATTGAATTTTCAAAGTCCAAATGGTCGATCCGAACCGTTCAAGTTGTTCTCCATATTGAAATCTGCTTGGAGACCAAATTTTACATTTTTTGGAATTTTTTTACTTTTTATTAAGCTACTTTGAAAATTGCTGATCCGAGTGAACAGTAAAAACAGTGTAACAAAATTCTGGACCATGCGATCAGCAATTTTCAAAGTGGCTTAATAAATAGTAAAAAAATTCCAAAAAATGTAAAATTTGGTCTCCAAGCAGATTTCAATATGGAGAAAAACTTGAACGGTTCGGATCGACCATTTGGACTTTGAAAATCCAATTTTGAATCGGTAGCACTTCGGCCGAAGTGCTACCAAAGCATATTAGTCTATATCTCTCTCTCTCTCTATATATATATATAATTTTGCTATTGTACTTCATGAAGTAAAACCAATATTTTACTTCACGCTCATATTCCTATTTTCAAAATCCAAAACGTCGATCCGACCGTTCAAGTTGTTCTCCATATTGAAATGTGCTGGGAGACCAAATTTTACATTTTTTGGAATTTTTTTACTATTTATTAAGCCACTTTGAAAATCGTTGATCCATTGGTCCAGAATTTTTTACTGTTTTTTACTGTTCACAATGGATCAGCGATTTTCAAAGTGGCTTAATAAATAGTAAAAAAATTCCAAAAAATGTAAAATTTGGTCTCCAAGCACATTTCAATATGGAGAACAACTTGAACGGTTCGGATCGACTATTTGGATTTTGGAAATGGGAGTATGAGCGTGAAGTAAAATGAAGTACAATAGCCGTACTATATATATATATATATATATATATATATATATATATAGAGTACGGCTAACGCGCTTCCTCTAGCATTTCGGCCGAGGTGCTTCCGGGGGCATATCTTGCAATTTGATGTTCAAACAACAAATTCAAACCGTTAGATGTTCAATCTATATTAAAATCTACTTGGAGACCAAATTTTATATTTTTTGGAATTTTTTTACTATTTTTTAGGCTGGTTTGAAAATCGCTGTTTTTATTAAATTTCTGAAGCATTGAAAACAGCGGTTTTCAAAGTGGCTTAATAAATAGTAAAAAAATTCCAAAAAATGTAAAATTTGGTCTCCAAGTAGATTTTAATATAGATTGAACATCTAACGGTTTGAATTTGTTATTTGAACATCAAATTGCAAGATATGCCCCCGGAAGCACCTCGGCCGAAATGTTAGAGGAAGCGCGTTAGCCGTACTATATATATATATATATATATAGATGAGCTATTGTGCTTTGCAAAGTAAAGCCATCGTTTTACTTCGGCTTACTTTTTGGATTTTCAAAGTCCAAAACGTCAATCCGACCGTTCAAGTTGATCTACATATTGAAATGTGCTTGCAGACCAAATTTTACATTTTTTGGAATTTTTTTACTATTTATTAAGCCACTTTGAAAATTGCTGATCTCATGTACCAGAAAAAACAGTGCAACAAAATTCTGGACCTGTGATCAACAATTTTCAAAGTGGCTTAATAAATAGTAAAAAAATTCCAAAAAATGTAAAATTTGGTCTGCAAGCACATTTCAATATGTAGATCAACTTGAACGGTCGGATTGACGTTTTGTTCTTTGAAAATCCAAAAAGTAAGCCGAAGTAAAACGATGACTTTACTTTGCAAAGCACAATAGCCCATCTATATATATATATATATATATAGTGAGTGGCTAAGCTACAAACGTTTGCACCAATTTGGTGCAAACGATTTGTTTTCGGATTTTCAAAGTCCAAACGGTCGATCCGAACCGTTCAAGTTGTTCTCCATATTGAAATGTGCTTGGAGACCAAATTTTACATTTTTTGGAATTTTTTTGCTATTTATTAAGCCACTTTGAAAGTTGCTGATCACACGGTCCAGAATTTGATTGCACTGTTTTTACTGTTCACCTGAATCAGCAACTTTCAAAGTGGCTTAATAAATAGCAAAAAAATTCCAAAAAATGTGAAATTTGGTCTCCAAGCATATTTTAATATGGATTAAATATCTAACGGTTTGGATCGACCGTTTGGACTTTGCAAATAGGAGAACCAAAACGTTTGCACCAAGGGCTTGGTGCAAACGTTTTGAGCTTAGCCAGTCTATATATATATATATAAACTATATTGAGTTGTGAAGTAAAACAACGTTCATATCTCATTTTGAAAATCCAAACCATCGATCCGAACCGCTCAACATGATCTCCATATTGAAATGTGCTTAGAGACCAAATTTTACATTTTTTTGGATTTGTTTTACTATTTATTAAGCCACTTTGAAAATCGCTAATTTGAGTGAACAGTAAAAAACAGTAAAAACTTCTGGACCATTCGATCAGCGATTTTCAAAGTGGCTTAATAAATAGTAAAAAAATTCCAAAAAATGTTAAATTTGGTCTCCAAACACATTTCAATATGGAGATCATGTTGAGCGGTTCGGATCGGTTGTTTAGATTTTCAAAATAAGAATATGAGCGTGAAGTAAAAATGACATCTTACTTCGCAACTTACCATAGCCCAGCTCTCTCTCTCTCTCTATATATATATATATATATATATACATAGAGAGAGAGATAGACTATGGTGAGTTGTGAAGTAAAACAACGTTTTACTTCACGCTCATATTCTCATTTGAAAATCCAAATCATCCATCCAAGCCGCTCAATATGGTCTCCATATTGAAATGTGCTTGGAGACCAAATTTTACATTTTTTTGAATTTTTTACTATTTATTAAGCCACTTTGAAAATCGTTGATCCGGGTGAACAGTAAAAAATTATGGACCAATGATCAACGATTTTCAAAGTGGCTTAATAAATAGTAAAAAAATTCCAAAAATGTAAAATTTGGTCTCCAAGCACATTTCAATATGAATATCATGTTGAGCGGTTCGGATCGGTTATTTGGATTTTCAAAATGAAAATATGAGCGTGAAGTAAAAATCACCTCTTACTTCACAACTCACCATAGCCCAGCTCATATATATATATATATATATATATGAGAAGGGATCAAATTACACCTTTTTTGGTGACACACTTTGACACCTACCATTTTCAAAGTCCAAATAGTCGATCCAAACCGTTCAACATGATGGATATATTAAAATGTGCTTGGAGATCAAGTTTTATATTTTTTTTGAATTTTTTTACTATTTATTAAGATGGTTACAAAATCGTTGTTTTTAGACCATTGAAAAACAATGATTTTGTAAACATCTTAATAAATAGTAAAAAAATTCAAAAAAATGTAAAATTTGAACTATAAGCACATTTTAATATGGTGATCATGTTGAACGGTTCGGATTGACTGTTTGGATTTTGAAATCGCAAAATTGACCTATAAAAAAACAGTGTCATCATGTGTCACCAAAAAAGGTGTAATTGGATCCCTCCTCTCTCTCTCTCTCTCTCTCTCTCTATATATATATATAGAGATGGACTTAGCTACTCCATGGAGTAAAACGACTTTGTACTCCACGCCATATCTTCATTTTCAAAGTTCAAATAGTCGATTCGAACCTTCCAACATGTTCTTCATATTGAAATGTACTTGGCGACCAAATTTTACATTTTTGGAATTTTTTTACTATTTATTAAGCCACTTTGAAAATCTGAAAATTCGGATGAACAGTAAAAAACAGTAAAAATTTCTGGACCGCCGGATCAGTGATTTTCAAAGTGGCTTAATAAATAGTAAAAAAATTCCAAAAAATGTAAAATTTGGTCTGCAAGCACATATCAATATGGAGAACAACTTGAGCGGTTCGGATCGGTCGTTTGGATTTTTAAAATGAAAATAATGAGGCGTGGAGCACCAAGTCGTTTTACTCCATGGAGTAGCTAAGCCCAGCACTATATATATATATATATATATATATATATATATATATAGAGAGAGATAGGCTACCATGCTTTGCAAATTAAAGCACCTCTTGTGCTTTGCGCTCCTTTTCGGATTTTCAAAATTCAAAATGTCGATCCGACCGTTCAAGTTGTTCTCCATATTGAAATGTGCTTGGGGACCAAATTTTACATTTTTTGGAATTTTTTTACTATTTATTAAGCCACTTTGAAAATCGCTGATCCATTGGTCCAGAATTTTTCACTGTTTTGGAGCTGTGACCATTGGATCAGCGATTTTCAAAGTGGCTTAATAAATAGTAAAAAAATTCCAAAAAATGTAAAATTTGGTCCCCAAGCACATTTCAATATGGAGAACAACTTGAATGGTCGGATCGACATTTTGAATTTTAAAAATCCGAAAAGGAGCGCAAAGCACAAGAGGTGCTTTAATTTGCAAAGCATGGTAGCCTATCTCTATATATAGGCTGTGGCTAATTTGCTGCTGGCAGCAGTTCGGCCGAGGTGCTGCCGGGGCTATATTTAGCCGTGTGATGTCCAAACAACAAATTCAAACCGTTAGATGTTTAATCTATATTATAATCTACTTGGAGACCAAATTTTACATTTTTTGGAATTTTTTTACTATATATTAAGATGGTTTGAAAACCGCTGTTTTTAACGTTGCAGAAATTTACTAAAAACAGCGGTTTTCAAACCAGCTTAATATATAGTAAAAAAATTCCAAAAAATGTAAAATTTGGTCTCCAAGTAGATTATAGTATAGATTAAACATCTAACGGTTTGAATTTGTTGTTTGGACATCACACGGCTAAATATAGCCCCGGCAGCACTTGGCCGAACTGCTGCCGGCAGCAAATTAGACAGACTCTATATATATATATATATATATATATATATATGAGTAGAACTAGGGTGTGATGTGCTCACCAAACTCTTTGGTGAGCACAACTCTACATAAACTATTGGATTTACTTCAAATGAGATGAATCCAACCGTTGAAACCGATGTACTTTACGAGTGATGCGCGTACATGCAAAATTTTGAATTTTTTGAATTCATTTAGTCTCAAGTTAAGTGGTCAAAATTGATGAAAAATGAATGATCCAAAATGAAGTTGTTTTAATGCATTCAAAAAATTATCAATTTTGACCACTTGACTTGAGACTAAATGAATTCAAAAAATTCAAAATTTTGCATGTACGCGCATCACTCGTAAAGTACATCGGTTTCAACGGTTGGATTCATCTCGTTTGAAGTGAATCCGATAGTTTATGTAGAGTTGTGCTCACCAAAGAATTTGGTGGGCACATCACACCCTAGTTCTACTCTATATATATATATATAATTTATCATAAATAAATAACTAACTAATATGAGAGCCTATCATCAAAATAGACAATCACATAAACAATGATCATTAATTTGGAAGTGTTTATAAGAAAACCAAGCGCGAATCTGAGATGGAGACACGCTTCCCCAGGAGACAAGGCGATTCTGAGGTGACGGAAGCTCGAAACCTAAACAACCAAAGCAACCAGGGTTTCAACCAGGCGCAGGGATCCAAGATGGAGAATGATGGTAGACAGTTACGAGACGATGGAGGCGTCGCGCTATAACCAAGAGAGTCAACAACAAAAAACCACAGGAGAAGAAGAGATATGTTGACTTTCAACAGAATAAATGTTTTCACTACTTATCAAAGGATCACAAGGTTGCAAAGTGTCGTGAACCACTTAAGTGTTTCAAATGCCAAACCTTTGGTCATTACTCTTCACGTTGTTCTATAAAACCCATCAAAAGGCAGCCCAAGCAACCACCTTTTCCTCTCCCATCTTTTACATACAAACAAACCTCCTTTGCATAAGCAGTGAAAGGACATGAAAAGGGGAAACATAAATGGAAGAAATGAAGTCTTTTTGGGACGAACGACTGGACGAAGATGAGGTCTTCTTCCCTCCACACTCTGCATTGCGTCCATGACCAATCGGCCTGGATCATGGTCCAGATCGGAGCTCTCTCACCTGCTCTTGGACATAAGGTCACGTGAACCATGGCGCACATCCACGATGGGGTACCAGGGCAGTACAAAATTGAGAAGACGGGAAACAAACATCTCCTCATTTTCCCTGATCAGGACATGAGTACAAAATCTCGGGTAGTACAAAATTGAGAATTATACTGATGTCAGAAGTACCTACCCAAACAGGAGTGCAGCTGGCTACACTTATTGGATGCACACTGGGAACTTTTCCATTTACGTACCTTGGTCTTCCCCTTTCTTCCAAGAAACTATGTAAAACAACATACTTGCCCTTGCTTAAGAAATTTGAGGACAGGTTAACATGATGGGCAACTGTTCACCTATCAATTGCAGGAAGAATTGTACTACTCAATGCGATCATATTCTCGTTACCAATATATTTAATGTCATGTTTTGACATACCAATATGGGTAATACATGAAATAGACAAAATAAGATGAAACTCCCTTTCGCACGGGGTATCCCATGAAAGAAACAAAAAAATCAACCTAGCGAACTGGCCACTAGTGTGCAAACCCAAGAAATTGGGAGGATTGGGTATCTTGGACCTAAGGACGCTCAACAGGGTGCTCATCTTGAAATGGTTTTGGAATTGGGAGAGTACACAAACCAACCTTATAAGACCTATGCTGGCACATTAGGAGCAAACACACCGAATGCTGCCTCACACACATTTATTGGATTCGACAATCCTTTAGCAGTTCTGGAGCATATCAATCAAGAAAATTGTGGGAAATGGACATAGCATCAGTTTTTGGATGCATGATTGGGGACTGGGTGTGCTACATGACAGATTTCCAACACTATTCACATTCACCACACAAAACCGGGCCACTCTATGCATGGTTGTCACTGGGGGAATTGCTGGCATACTGAGAGAAGAATTGTCAGAAGTGGCCATGGAAGAAGTACACAAAATCATAGAAGATATGTGGGAATTACAAATAGGTCTAACAGACACGGGCGACCAATCGGTTTGGGAATGGACATCAACGGGCGTCTTCACTATTAAATCTGCATACCATGCATTTAAACACACACCCACTATTCTCAATTATACACACAGAGTGTGGTCCTTAAAGGCCCCACCAAGATTTCGTGTATTTGGGTGGTTAATGACACTTAATCGGATACTAACAATTGACAACTTGATGAAGCGTGGAATTGAGGTCGTTAACATATGTGTAATGTACAAAAGAGAATTAGAAATGGTACAACACATGGTAGGAGACTGTCAGATACCAACACAACTACATTTGCTGGTATCAGATGCTTATCGGGTTAAAGGACCCGATACCGGTGCTGTTACAATGATCCTTGTCAGCGACTACACGACAAAAGAATCATTAGTTCTACTTACATGCTTCATAATATGGAGAGAGATGTGCTAGGATTTTCAGAGATGAAGAAAAAACAGTACACCAACTGCTCCAGCAGGTACAGGATCAGTGGAATCACATTTGGGTAATACCGAGATAGCTGTTGCAAATTGATGATGCGAGGGAGTAGCTTACTGATACAAAACTTTCAACTGATTTTCTTTCTTTTTATTTATTTTATTTTACCTTTAGTTCACTGTCTTTTTGGACTCAAGCTCAATTCTATATATTGAGCGTAATTACTGTAATTTACCTTTAGTTTTCAGTTATGAAAACTTATGATCAATGGAAAAGGCCGGGACTGGATCCCTCTTTTCTCTCTAAAAAAAAAATGATTATTAATTTGATTACCTTAGTGTAGACCAAACAGATTGATCAGGTCTCCTCAAACTAATAACAGTAAAATTTGCTTACGAGTTACAACACAGAAAGAAAAAAGAACTAAGATGATCTAATAAGCCCCAGATTGTAAAAAAACTTCTCCGATCTAGACCGAAACAAATTCCCCAAAGAAAATCGTGCCTGCGACGAATTATTAGATTCGACAATATTGTCATCCTTGACATGTAATATAGTCCGTCCGATCGTGTTCCTCACCGCTTCTATGGTTTCTTTACGAACCTGATCTCCCGATGCATCCACTACATAGAAAGTATTCAAGGCTTTTGAATCCCTTGTAGTTACCTCAGCCTGTGTAACGGATAATCCATTTTCTCTAAAGATACGGGTCACTTCTGCCAAAAGGCCAACTCTATCCTCGCAACATAGCTCGAGTCTTATACCCTAAAAATTATGAAAAGATAATTCTTATAGAAGTTTGTATCATGGTAAAATATTAGTGCTTAACATTTAATTAGTTTTTAGGGCTTACTTGTTAGTTAAAAATGGAACCATCATTAGCAAACTAACCTCGGGATTTCTTCTTCTTATAGCGGCCTCAAGACAAAGCACTATTCTTTGTCTTTCGCTGTCGGAACTAACGGGACTTCCGTCAATATGTCGAACGTACAGTTCCTGATATATTCAACAATAATTTAAAACAATTAAACCCAAAACAGTGCACAATATCCACATGTCAAAGTTACTCTATATTTGAAAACCAACCAGATATGCTTCTGGACCCTCGGCAATCACAGTTGCATGAAATATCACATACTGCATATCCGTAAGTGTGCAAACCGTATCAAAAAGTAATTTTTGCCTGTCATTGCACCTCACATTCACTATTGTATACCCTCTATCATTACAATTCTCAACCGTCACTTCTACATGTCCCCGCAAAGCTCCCGTCTCAGCGCCACCTCTATCATAATCACGGGTTGCGTACATTATCTGATGCAACCTCCTATCAACATGAGTCAAGTCAAATGAGATGTCTGTACTACCTTTAAGCACATAACTAAGGAGCTGCTTGATTTTTTCTAGTCGGCCAGTGTCATAAATTGGAAGACCAGTTGCTACATCAGTTACTAAGACTATTGATGCCATCCGTAGGTTATGGGTCCACATTTCAGATGCAACAATGTTGCATTGTTGATCAGCAAGAACAGCAAATATTTCAGAGAATAGGCCAGGCCGATCAGTACCGATTAGCTCAATTGTAGTGTGGTTGGTCGAGGCTTCAACTCCTACCGACCTTCTTAGGGACCGGTACTTAAATGTGCTCGAGTCCAAGGACTGCAAAACAAAAAGACAGTAAATGCCAACAATAAATTTTCCCTACACTGCAGGGATTGGTTTAACAGGACAATTGGTGTCCCTGCAAATGCTATTACTGCAATCGTAAAGAAATTTAGATATTTCGTAATTAAAGTTTTTTTTATTGTAATAATCACAAGGTCTATGTATAGATACGTACATCTGATGACATCAATGCCAAAGCGCATGGCTGGTCACATGCTAATTTCAGTTAATTATGCAGTGATTTGATTATGAAATTGTCAATATTGATTTTTGAAAATAAAAAATACATGTCAACATAAATATTATGAAAAAAAAATAAAGTGAAACAACAGAGGTAAAAAAAAAACAGAATGTAGTTTAGCATTTAATAGTTGTGCTTGCTTCTACCACAACATGAGCCATATGAAATACATGCTTTGCGCACATGCCATTACTTACAGATGTGGGGCAGCAAAACATGTAATTAATTCTGGTTACTGGTAGTACATTGTACATCCTTAAAACAGTAATATCTCCAAATACTCGGAACTATTTAAGTAGGCAGACCGCAGACATAAACTAAATGTTTTTTTCTGCTCCCCTCTTTGCCCCCCTTTCCCCATCCCTACGACCAACGAATTTACATCCCTCAGGTTACCTGACTGAGTACAATTGAAAGGGACAGTCCAGGATCGTTCTTTTAACTTGGCACGAATCGCAAAGCACAAATAATACTGCCCCCCTGCACCATTCCGCACAGGCACCAGCTGAGAATAAATCTGGACCGTTCCTTTCAATTGGGTTGAGTCCGATACCTGGGAAGATCCGGATCCACAACCAACATGGTACCAACCCAAAAGAAAATTGAAAACGAAAAAAATGCCCCAAAATTTATAGAAAGAGGAAAGACTATATATATATATATATATATAAGTATGTATGGGATGGCATGATTATTGACAAGGCGGAATTAATTATACCTGTTGAATTCGTTCAATGACATCGGTATTGAAAATCTTGTTTCCATTTTGGTCAACGACATGGAACACTGAAAGTCAAAGCGACAACGTGGTATTAATAACAAATTTACAGAATGGAGACGAAAACTAATAGAAGTAATAGAAAAAATATTAAAAAGAACTTTATATATCATGTATTTGCTCATAATTTCATACGCCTCCATATATAAATTTTAAATTCTGAACCAACAATACAAGAATATTTGTAGTGCCACCGTTGCTCTGCAACAACAGAGATTGTAAGCATATGATTATTGGTTTCTCATTGTATTATCATGAGCAAATATCCACATGAATAGTATACGATTAAACTTATTAGCATGGTAAAAGAATTATCAAAGAGTTCTTCACTGCATGAAATTTAGGGGCATTACCATCCATGAACCACTCTCCATCAGAGGTAATATAGGCTCTTCTCACTACAAGATTTAGATCACTTAACACTTGCACTACCTTTAACAAACTCCCTTGCTTATTTACACTATCCACCTACAGAAAAGACATAATTACAAATTAAAGTCTTTGATCCAAAGTTCAAATATGAAGTGTGTAAAAACAGATTGTAATGACGTCATTGATTCCTTGTGCAAATTCCATAGCAATCCCTGCTCTTGTTGGTATCGAAAAGTACAGTAACATAGTTTAAAATTTAAAGGAATTCTACTCGACTTTTCACAAAAGATTATGAGAATAAAAATGTATAAAAAACTGAAAAGAATATATTAAATTAAGATTACGCAAAAAACAAGTTGTAACTAACCTTTACTAAAGTAGCTCTCCTGATTGAGGTGTTATCCACGGTGACCCTGATAATTGATAAACAATCCAAACAAATACTTGAGATGAATATTTTCATTTCAAGTTTCAACAATATCTAAAATTACAGCAACAAGAAAAAAGGGTTGTCACCTTGGTGGATTCATTCCATTAACCAATTTCTCATACTCATCCTCTGGTTCAGTCATGGACCAAGAATCCATCTCTAGATAGGAAGAAGAGATAAAGAGAGGTTGATCGCTTGTCGCTTGTAGAATTAACGAACGGGTAAAAAATTGCTTTTCCTATTGATGTGTGTGTATTGTCTTTTTTCCTGGAGGAACTGTTTTCTCTTGAGAGAGAGAGAGAGCGCTTTATATAAGGCTTGTTTGTAGCATTTCGTATGGGAATACTATATTAGTATATTACTATAGGAGGGAAAGAAAGAGATTGTTTTGCTTTGTTTTCTTGTATGCTTAATTTCCAAAAAAGGGAGACGTGACGTTGCTTCACCATGCCTTACCATATCTTCTCCTCATTAATGTTTTTATTTACCTACGGGCGTGCTTGAAGAAAAAAAAAATTAATGTTTTTATGTACAGCTAAAGCTACCCCCTCGTGTACCCAAAATTTTCTAGATGCATTAGTTAGATTCCAGAATGAAGGCAAAGGTGAAATAGTAGTAGCTATAATTTAACAAAACTGTTATTTCAATTTAATTCTTTTTAGAAGCTTTTATTTGATAAAAAAGAATGTGTCATTTAAGTGCATTATCACTAATAATTCCAGACTGTAGATATTGATAAATATGTTATTCTAGTATATCAATTATAAGCGACAATTTTGGATAAAATAAAAAAACAAAGTTATTTATATATTTGATTCTTTAAAATATTTATTTCATATCAAAATATGATAATATTTATTTGCCAGTGTCAAGTGATCCATTTTCTAATGTAATTAGTTAAAGAACTATGACATCAGCAAAGTATAAAGTTCTTCTCTGTTGCTTTTTTCATTCATATGATCCACGTGAAAACTCTTTTTATTATCGTCAAGTATTTTTTTTTAGTACAAAATGAAATCAGAAAACTTAATTTCCAGTTCAATAATATGAATTAACTCGTATTTTGAATTTCAAATTATTAATGTGGAGAAAAGTTATGATAGATTGAGGCATATATAAAACTAATTAGGCAGCATGACCATAAATCTATTTATGTTAACAGGCAATAAATTTGGAAAAAAAAAAATGAATATCCACTGAAATTTATACCTAAAAACTAGATTTTGTTGGTCCGTGACGTTTGCCTTGAACCTTTTTTAAAAAGGAAGGCAACCCCCAAAAAGGCCCAAATAGAGGAATCTGGTACTTTCCCGAATGAGGTATATATATACTTTCCATTTAGGATCGCATCTTGCAATCTTTTTATTAATATTAGTAACATATCATTTGATTCATTGATTGAGTATTCCCCTAACTAGCGCATATATAATATTCGATGACCCATGGATTCTCTTACAATAAATGTATAAGATTCCATTGTTGATCATGGTTCAACACAGCTCAAACATTAAAAACAAAAATGGGGGAAACATTAGACCTTTTATCCATTAGAGAAATTTAGATTCTTTATTATTAATGACTATTTAGATTTGATTGGATATCTTAATTATTGGGATCTTAGATCGAAAAAAGTTTGGATAAATCTAGGCATACTTTCAAGTTATTAGGTCAAACACACATTAGCGATTAATTATATAAAATTTTCATGTTAATATGAGAGTCAATTTTTCTGTAATCTTTAACATTTACTCTAAATTATATAAAAAATCATGTATAACATGCTCTGTATGAATCAAAACGAGTACAACATCTCCTTTCTAATCATTATTAATTTTCAATTATGATTCAAATGGTCAATCTCATATATATTCGGATGGATTGGAAACAAACTTTAAATATTTTTTTGTTAAAGTGAATTAATTACACAAATGGTCATCAATATATTATTCTCTCTCTCTTGGTAGGGGCAATTTGGAAGTTCTTCTTTTCTTGTCCTTGAACTTGGAACATCATGCATTAAATTTGACATAATTTGAATGCCTTTAAGACATTTAACAAAGAATTTTTTTTTTTTTTTTCAGAATCGTTTGATGGACGATCGTTTGACTTTCAAATCATACTTTCAGAATTGGAAGTATGTCCCAGGTCCGACCCGTAAAAATTAGTAGGCTCTAGAATTAAAATTGTATAACCGGTTCGGCCCGTAAAACTTGTTCAAAGAATACATACATTTACATAAGAGAACAAAAGATGCGTCTGCAGGGAGTCGAACCCGAATTTTTGTTATAAACCATAATTAATTTTTTTTTTTACGAAACTAATGTGATTATTTTTTTCTTTACAAAAATCATAAGAACCGAAGTGTCATTTCGGTCCGTTATTTTTTTTTATTCCGGATTGAAATGACATTTCGGTCATGTCCCCCTTTTGAATTTTCTGTGGTACTGGTTTCACAAGTTTTCATATGAGCTGCCACAAAAATATTCAAAAAGGGGACTGGATCGAAATATCATTTTGACCCGGAATTAAAAAAAAAAAAAACGGATCGAAATGGCATTTTCGGTTCTTATGGCTTTTGTAAAAAAAAAAATGGTAATCATGTTGGTTTTGTAAAAAAAAAAAATTAATTATGGTTTATAAAAAAAATTCGTGGAACCCGGGTCTATTTCTTGGAAGGCAATTATCCTAACTGTTGGACCACAGACGCTTTATATTTTTATTAAATTTGTTCTAATATTAGCTACATAATTGGGTTGGGGTTTGTTAATTGTTATGTTCTTTCTTATATACTTCGCACCTGCTGCCAGGCTTTCAAAAAAAAGATCAACAATTGTTCATTATTCATTATTTTTGTTATTCGAAGGTGTCCAAATGATTTTATCGAAAGTATGAGTTTGATGTATATCGGAGTCGTTCGTTATTTGACTCATCTAATCATATACTGCTTTAATTGATCGAGCAATAGCCTCAATTATCTTGAAGTTTGATCTCTCTTTTTTTTTATTTCTTTTCTCTAATTTTATTTTCAAATGTACATTTCTTCTGCTAGCATCCATTTTATTTGATTAATGAAATATATCATACATTTTTTGTATACTACTTCAAAAATATATGCACTGTACATTGGTAAAACATATCGTTTCATTATGAGTAATAAATATATTCCAAGCAATATAGGATACAAGTTGTGGACTTTACAAAGAAGTAAAAGAAACTAAAATTATTTATTACATCAACATTTAAAACTTAAAAATTGAATTAAACGTACAAATGTATGAATCATCATTCTATTCATTGTAATTCTATTCATTGTGATTGGAACAGATTGAATCAGGATATAGAAAGCGCTTAGCTCCAGTAGCCTCTAAGATTCTTTTGTTAAGAGTGTTATGTTTTTCGCCTGATTCTGTCATATAAAATGACCTTGAGAACCAGTTTATGATTTCAGGCGCAAGACTCATTAACAAGTGGAACGGCTTGTACCAATCAGGCCAAGTTACGTATTCTTCGCCTCTGCATGCGCTATCAATAGCAATTTGAGCTAGCTTCTCTGTTTGGCCTACTGGAAATATTCCTACTTGTGCCTGAAAAAAAAAATCATAAGAAAATCAGTTGCCTTATCGGTAAAAAGATAAAAAAAAAAAATATAAAACATATATTTTACCAGCATATTTTGATTATATATAAATTTTTTTTTTCGACGTACATCTCGGGCATCTTCGTTTATCTCCACTTGGCCGCTTTTTTGTAGTGCTTTTCCTTTGGTAAGCTCGGAAACAACATAGCCGGGGACGAGTATGGTGATCTTTATCTGAGAACCCATCTCAGATCTCAGTGTCTCGTAGAACCTTATCATAGCTGCTTTGCTTGCCTAAAGAAATAAAAAATAAACAAATTTGTATTATGAATTAATGGGCTGGACTAAATTAGGCCCAATAATAAATTTCATTATGAAATCAAATTTGAGTTACTTGGGTTTGCTTACATTGTAAAAGCTCATTCTTGCTGTAGGTACTCTTCCTGCAACTGAGGTTGTCACAATTATGTTTCCTTTGCTTGCTTTCAGATGTGGTAACGCATAATATGTTGGGTATACAGAACCCCAAAAATTAACATCCTGACAGTTAGTTATACAAAGTTAATAAAAATTTATGATGTGATTTACTCATTTACACAACATCATTTTAATATTTTATATTGTATTAATATTGATTTGATTGATAAATAAATAAATTACCATCATTTTGGTGAAAGCAGTTATATTGGTTATCTCTTCAAAGAGGCACGTTCCCCAAATTCCCGCATTTGCAAAAAGATGATCCACTAAAAATAACAATAACAAATATCAGGAAATAGAAAAAGAATTAAATACTTTATTCTTTTTGGTATATGTCAATTAAAACTTACATTGACCAAAGTGCTTTACGGTTTGGTCGACGACCCGTTTAGACTCCTCAGGATTTGATACATCGGCTGCCAGTGTGATCACATCTGGTGCTCCAAGGCAACGTGCTGCTTTAGCTACGGCTTTTAATGCATGTTCTCTCCTTGCCACAAGAGCCATGCATGCACCTCTTCTCGCATATTGATATGCAAGTTGCTAAAAATAATACACAATACCATGAAAATTACATTAGTTATTCCCTTAAGAAATAATATAATATATTTTTAGGACTGTCTAAAAAAAAAATCAAGATTACTTGTCAAAAATTAGGAGGTAGTTATGAGTCCGGCTAGTATGATATCACTGTCATTTCAGTATATATAACACCAATTTCAAAACAAATCGAATCGATTTCAAACGAAGAATTCAAACCGCTCAAACTGATCTACTTTATTAGTTGTGCATGAACATGCAAAATTTATAATTTTTTAAATTTATTTATCATCAAGTCAAGCGGTCAAATGTGAGACTTTTTAAGTTAATTTTAATACATTCATTTTTCAATATTTTTGACCGCTTGATTTGATACTAAAATAACTTGAAAACAAATATAAATTTGGCATGTAAACACATCAGTCATACAATAAATCAGTTCGAACAATTTAAATTTGTTGTTTGAAATCTATTTAATAAATTTTAAAGTTAGTATCGATCATATGATACCTATATTATAGTAACCGGACCCGGTAGTTATATATATACTCACTCTAGCTATCCTTTAGTTCTTACACTTCAGAAAAGTATTTATTTATTACTTTCAAGTTGTTTGAAAATTTTGAAATTATCTTTCCATTTTCTTTTAAAAGTATTATACACTTTACTAATTTATTGTGCTATGATCCTCTAAAAGATTTTTAAGTATTGTTCACCAGTGTTGTAAATTAATAATGATATGCGTTCGTTGAACGGACGGCGTACAGTTAAGATATTAATCAGTATGTGGCTAATTAATTAGATTTTTGCGAACAATCTTACGTTTTCATTAAAATTATGTGAAGTACGTAATTCATAATTTATTAAAAATAATTAATTTAACCCATCAAACTCATCAAATAAAATCATTTTAACTTAGTTTCCTTGTTAATTAATAAAGTTTCGTGAAATTGTTATTTAAAAAGGTTTACATAAGACAAGACAAAGTGTTGCATATAATAGATAATACAAAAAATAATAATATTAAATAATAATGAACGACTAATCGGTCATATAAATAGTAAACGTACGATAAATCTGTCTGTTGAAATGAAAAACAGATGATTAATCGGACAAATCAGCTGATTTGACGTTCTGATTTGACATTCTCATCCGCAAATAGCCTTCCGAAACCCATTGTTCGTAAGAGCATCTACATTCCTAAAACTATTAGAGTTTCTAAATAACTGTTAACTGTTTTTTAGAAATTAAACTTCTCTTAATTTTTAAGCCTCCACATCCCTGAAACTAAAATTAGAGTTTCCTAATTGCCACGTCACAGGTTATAAAATTTCTTATTAAGATATATTTGCAAGAGAAATAAATCTCAGCGAATCATTTCGCCACGTCACAGTTTATAAACGATTTCTTATTAAGAAACTATTGAGCAAAGTTGCTAAATAAGAAATTCATCTACATCTCTGAAACTGGTTTAGCAACTGCCACATCAGATTAGAAACTCTAAGAGTTTCAGATGCTCTAACAATTTAATCACCGCTGCTAATTAAACAGTCAATTAGTCAACCGACTTCTCATTTTTTACAACACTGCAATGTCACATCCTTTCCATCCCATCGTACAACTTGTCTTTGATTTCGGATAACAAGATAATGAAGTGTAACTAAATAGGTTGCTTTATCTAACGGTGGCCGGTACTTTCTAACTAATAAAACATGTTCTTAGAATTATGTTTTGAACTCAAGTTTTTGTCAGTGTATGATGGCATGTGACAGTGCATTATTGTTTAATTTCTTACACAAATCCCCTTTGAATAAGATGTGGTTTGCAAAATAATTTAAATAACAACATAAGTCCACTGTCACATGTCCATTTCTACACCACCAAAAACTTGGGACTAAAACATGATTTAATTTTCAGAAAATGTTTTATTAATTAAAAGTTAATTAGTTTGACCCATTTCTTCATAAAATGTTTTATTAGTTAAAGGTTTACGCATCTGACTCCCTGTCTACATCTTTCTACGGTTTTCTAGTTACGGTTTAGGGTTAGGGGGTTTCTAGGGATAATATGGTTCTAGAGTTTAGGGTTTAGTTTTATGAGTAGAACTAGGGTGTTCCTAAGCTCACCAAGCTCTTCGTGAGCTCGACTCTAAAACCTATCGAATTGACTTCAAACGATATTTCCAAACCGTTAAATGTTCAATCTATATTAAAATGTGCTTGGAGACCAAATTTTACATTTTTTGAAATTTTTTTACTATTTATTAAGATGGTTTGAAAACCGCTGTTTTTATTAAAATTATGCACCATTGAAAACAACATATATTAAGATGGTTTGAGTCCATTCGACCAAGTGGTATTAATTTTGTGGATGCATATATATATATATATATATATATATATATATATATATATATATATATATACATATATATGAGAGAGAGAGAGAGATGGACTTAGCTAGGTCATGGAGTAAAACGCTTTGTACTCCACGCTATATTTTCATTTTGAAAATCCCAACTACCGATCCGAACCGCTCAAGTTGTTCTCCATATTGAAATTGCTTGGAGACCAAATTTTACATTTTTTGAAATTTTTTTACTATTTATTAAGCCACTTTGAAAATCGCTGATCCGAATAAACAGTAGCAAAACAATAAAAAATTCTAGACCAATGGATCAGCGATTTTCAAAGTGGCTTAGTAAATAGTGAAAAAATTCCAAAAAATGTAAAATTTAGTCTCCAAGCACATTTCAATATGGAGATCATGTTGAGCGGTTCGGATTGGTAGTTTGAATTTTCAAAATTGAAATAATGAGACGTGGAGCACCAAGTCGTTTTACTCCATGGTTTAGCTAAGCCCAGCTCTATATATATAGATTGACTATGGTGAGTTGGGAAGTAAAACGTCGTTTTGCTTCACGCTCATACTCCATTTTGAAAATCTAAACAACCGATCCGAACCGCTCAACATGTTCTCCATATTGAAATGTGCTTGGAGACCAAATTTTATATTTTTTGGAAATTTTTTACTATTTATTAAGCCACTTTGAAAATCCCAGATCCGGGTGAACAGTAAAAAACAGTAAAAAATTCTGGACCATTCGATCAGCGATTTTCAAAGTGGCTTAATAAATAGTAAAATATTCCAAAAAATTATAAAATTTGGTCTCCAAGCACATTTCAATATGGAGAACATGTTGAGCGGTTCGGATCGGTCGTTTAGATTTTCAAAATAAAAATATGAGCGTGAAGTAAAAATGACATCTTACTTCGCAACTCACCATAGCCCAGCTCTATATATATAGATATATAGAGAGAGAGAGAGAGATCGACTATGGTGAGTTGTGAAGTAAAACGTCGTTTTACTTCACGCTCGTACTCCATTTTGAAAATCTAAACAACCGATCCGAACCGCTCAACATGTTCTCCATATTGAAATGTGCTTGGAGACCAAATTTTACATTTTTTGGAATTTTTTTACTATTTATTAAGCCATTTTGAAAATCGCAGATCCGGGTGAACAGTAAAAAACAGTAAAAAATTATGGACCATTCGATCAGCGATTTTCAAAGTGGCTTAATAAATAGTAAAAAAATTCCAAAAAATATAAAATTTGGTCTCCAAGCACATTTCAATATGGAGAACATGTTGAGCGGTTCGGATCGGTTGTTTAGATTTTCAAAATAAAAATATGAGCGTGAAGTAAAAATGACATCTTACTTCGCAACTCACCATAGCCCAGCTATATATATATATATATAGAGAGAGAGAGAGAGAGAGAGAGAGAGATGGGCTATTGTGCTTTGCAAAGTAAAGCCATCGTTTTACTTCGGCTTACTTTTTGAATTTTCAAAGTCCAAAACGTCGATCCGACCGTTCAAGTTGATCTACATATTGAAATGTGCTTGCAGACCAAATTTTACATTTTTTGAAATTTTTTTACTATTTATTAAGCCACTTTGAAAATTACTGATCAAATGGTCCAGAATTTTGTTGCACTGTTTTTTCTGGACCATGTGATCAGCAATTTTCAAAGTGGCTTAATAAATAGTAAAAAAATTCCAAAAAATGTAAAATTTGGTATGCAAGCACATTTCAATATGTAGAACAACTTGAACGGTCGGATCGATGTTTTGAACTTTGAAAATCCAAAAAGTAAGCCGAAGTAAAACGATGACTTTACTTTGCAAAGCACAATAGCCCATCTCTATATATATATATATATAGAGTAGAACTAGGGTGTGATGTGCTCATCAAACTCTTTGGTGAGCACAACTCTATATAAACTATCGGATTCACTTCAAACGAGATGAATCCAACCGTTGAAACCGATGTACTTTACGAGTGATGCACGTACATGCAAAATTTTGAATTTTTTGAATTCATTTAGTCTCAAGTCAAGTGGTCAAAATTGATGAAAAATGAATGATCCAAAATGAAGTTGTTTTAATGCATTCAAAAAATTCTCAATTTTGACCACTTGACTTGAGACTAAATGAATTCAAAAAATTCAAAATTTTGCATGTACGCACATCACTCGTAAAGTACATCGGTTTCAACGGTTGGATTCATCTCGTTTGAAGTGAATTCAATAATTTATGTAGAGTTGTGCTCATGAAAGAGTTTGGTGAGCACATCACACCCTAGTTCTACTCATATATATATATATATATATATATATAAGTTTGCTATTGTGCTTCATGAAGTAAATTCAATATTTTACTTCACGCTCATACACCCATTTCCAAAATCCAAATCGTCGATCCGACCGTTCAAGTTGTTCTCCATATTGAAATGTGCTTGGAGACCAAATTTTACATTTTTTGGAATTTTTTTACTATTTATTAAGCCACTTTGAAAGTCGCTGATCCATTGGTCCAGAATTTTTTACTGTTTTTTACTATTCACAATGGATCAGCGATTTCAAAGTGGCTTAATAAATAGTAAAAAAATTCCAAAAAATGTAAAATTTGGTCTCCAAGCACATTTCAATATGGAGAACAACTTGAACGGTCGGATCGACGATTTGGATTTTGAAAATGGGTGTATGAGCGTGAAGTAAAACGAAGTTTTACTTCGCGAAGTACAATAGCCCTACTCTATATATATATATATATATAGAGAGAGAGAGAATGGCTAAGCTCAAAACGTTTGTTCCTGGGCTCAGGAACAAACGGGTCGGTTCTCCAATTTCCGAAGTTCAAACAACAAATCCAAACCGTTAGATGTTCAATCTATATTAAAATGTGCTTGGAGACCAAATTTTACATTTTTTGGAATTTTTTTACTATTTATTAAGCTGGTTTGAAAATCGCTGTTTTTATTAAAATTCTGCGCCATTAGAAAACAGCGATTTTCAAACCAGCTTAATAAATAGTAAAAAAATTCCAAAAAATGTAAAATTTGGTCTCCAAGCACATTTTAATATAGATTGAACATCTAACGGTTTGGATTTGTTGTTTGAACTTCGGAAATTGGAGAACCGACCCGTTTGTTCCTGAGCCCAGGAACAAACGTTTTGAGCTTAGCCATTCTCTCTATATATATATATATATATATATATATATATATATATATATATATATATATATATATATCCGTTTTGACAACGAACTCCCGCCCGCGTCCTAAATTTATAAATAATTTGCTACCCGTGACACTTGATTGGTCAAGTTAGTTGAGTCTAATTCCTCTGGAATGTTTTCCGTGCAATAATGACATTATAATTTATGGACAGCATTTAATTAAGATCGGTCAACCATCAATTTGATTTAATTTTTTGTAACACTGCAAAGTAGTTGGAAGTCGGTATACATATAATTAAATTGCACTGTTGTAAATAAGTTGCCACCTAACATATATATATATCAACCTCTGACAATCCATTTTGTCATGAGGCACTTTAATTAATGCTAACATTAAAATAATTTAGTATGTGTCACCTTCAATTAGGAATATTGTCAAAAGTCATGTCGTCACACGTGTCATGGTTTAATTTGTCACGGCATGACACGGTACGTGTGTCGATTATGTGACATAAATCATGTGTTGTGTATTATGACTATTCTCGAAAAAAATAACACGACACGCAGACTAGTCTGATCACAAAACGACATGGATTAAACGTGACTACACGTGATTAAAATAACATGAAATTTATATTATCATTTATCTTAAGTAACAATTTAAATTTTAAAAAATAAATTTAGTATTTTATACATAAATTTTTCTACAATAATATTTATTATTTTATAATTATTTACAATTTTTCTTTTTTCTTTATACTTTATACTTTTTTTTCTCATTTAAACTTGAGTTTAAAAAATATAGTTATACGTGCGTGAGTTAAGTGACCAAACGTGATCACTAACCAACCACGTCATGTTGGTTAGTGGTCACTTTAATTTGGTTATAGCGTGACTAACGTGTTGTGACTATATGCGTGTTGTGATCATTCTCATAATTTTAATCACATCACATCATGTCAGGTAAAAACTTGATTTGATCACGACACGGCACGGCACATAATCCAAGTTACAACGTGACTAGTCACAGCACGACGCCAATATACATTCCTACCTCACATGCCAGTTATATACGTCATAAAAAAAAATATCATGCATGCATGAAAATAGCACAACGCCGCGGATACTAACAAAGGCAAGAAATAAAATTATATGACAAATAAAGAGAAGCAAAAGAACCTCGCCGATGCCAGAAGATGCGCCGGTTATGAGAACAATCTTTCCTTTCAAATTCACCTCTTTCTGAAAAGGCCTGATGAAAACTCTCTGTACCAGTTTTATCAGTAAAGAGATTGGTATATATATCAACAGAAAAGCTCCAATGAATACATGGATCACCACACTAAGCACCCAGTTCATGTTATCATCCATTTTGTTTGCGTGTGTGTGTGTGTGTGTGTGTGGGAGAGAGAGGATAGAGGGACGGAGAGAGAGAGAGAGATTTGAGTTAGAAAGAGGAGAAGGGAATGACTTGCTTTTGTAAGAGGATAGGTGCATAGTGGGTGTAGCAGTTTACCTACATAATCAATGTAGATAGAGATACATGCATGGATTGGCTAATCTCTTTTGAACTTGAGCTTAATTAGTGATCAGAATAATTTTAATTATGTTTTATTTTATTTTCTAAATTTGACAAATCACGTAATATGAGTTTATTTTTTAAGAGATGCAAAGCTGAGGAGAAACTTAATTTTTGTATTTCTTAAGTTATGTATTTTACAGGTATATTATAACTTTGTTTCAACGGTTACAAATTGTACTGTTGGTACCCATCCTAATTACTATTATGTACAACTGTCCCAAGTTGTGTTATGTCATGATATGTCATGAGACCAGCATAAAATTAAGAAACATTACAAGTTGTGTTATGATACACAGCCCACAATTAAGTTCCCAACCATCTGATGCAACATATATATATAAAATTAAGATCCAAGCCATCAAGATTCAAATTGACTATCTTTAATTGTTCGGTGCATAAATCATGATCTTCTAAAACCGTTTGTTATCAATATGATAGAAATTTTTTCAAATAATATCCGTATTAATTATTTTTGTAAACACCGCTCTTCAAATTATTTTTGAATTTACCGAATAGTTCAGACAACATATATGTTCAATACTATTAATAAAATTATGATATTTTTATTTATTTTTTAAAATTAAAATATTTTAGGGAGGGCCTAGCTTTCCCCCATCATTCATCCTCCATTTTTCTCCCAACTGAAAATAAGTAGGGGACCACAATATTACAGTTAATAACTGCTGAAATTAGTAGGAGACCACAACTACCTTCACAACATTACCGGTAGACATATTGCGCAAAAGTATTCACACTTAACCCAGGTAGTATTCATCCATGTAAATAAAAGTACTCATCTTTGAGAAATAATTATATAAGGAAACATTACCACCCATCTTTTACACGTTTTTATAAGTGGTTTTTTTTTCTACGTTCACTCTAACTAATATTTCTGTCGATCTGTGCAGAATTTTTCAAATCTAAAACCACGAAAATCTTCTACACAATTTTCTCTTTCAAATGAGATCCATGAAGACATACTTTCGAGGTGTCCGTTACGCAAGTATTCACACCTCGTACGCAAGTATTCATCGCTCATTGAACAAGTATTCATCCTCGTCGTGTAAGTGTAAATAGTACATGAAGGTATGGTGGGACCGCACAACCGCGAATTCAGATAAGTAGGGGACCACAGTAATATGCGGAGATAAGTGGTGGAATTAGTAGGGGACGATTTGCGAAAAAGTATTCACACTTAACACGAGTTGTATTCATCCATATAAATAAAAGTACTCATCTTTGAGAAAGAATTATATATGGAAATATTACGATATTAAGAGCATTAATTACGCGGAGATAGTATGGTACCACAACTGCCGTCCGCTAAAAACAAAAGAAAACGCGTAATTAAGTGGGGGGACCGCACAACCGCCATCACTAACTACCGTGGGAACCGCATAACCGACCGCAAGTGGAAATAACATCAAGTATTCATCTATAATACATGAAGTATTCACATGTAATACATCAAGTATTCACCCTGATATATCAAGTATTTTTAAAAAAAACTTGACATATCACAACCATCTTTTACACGTTTTTAGAGGTGGTTTTTTTTTTCTCCGTTCAATCTAACTAATATTTCTGACGATCGGTTAAAGAGGAATTTTGCAAATCTAAAACCACGAACGTCTTCTACATAATTTTCTCTTTAAAATGAGATCCATGATGACATACTTTCGAGTTATCCGTTGCACAAGTATTCACCCTCGTCATGCAAGTATTCATCCTCGTCATGTGAGGCGGAGGCGGAGGCAGAGGCGGAGAAGGAGAGGCGGAGGTGGGAGGCAAGTATTCATCTATAATACATGAAGTATTCACCGTAGTATTCACACCTCGTACGTAAGTATTCATCTCTCATTGAACAAGTATTCATCCTCGTCGTGTAAGTGTAAATAGTATATGAAGGTATGGTGGGACCGCACAATCGCGACTTCAGATAAGTAGGGGACCACAGTAATATGCGGAGATAAGTGGTGGAATTAGTAGGGAACGATTTGCGAAAAAGTAATTCACACTTAACACGAGTTGTATTCATCCATATAAATAAAAGTACTCATCTTTGAGAAAGAATTATATATGAAAATATTACGATATTAAGAGCATTAATTACTTGGAGATAGTATGGTACCACAACTGCCGTCCGCTAAAAACAAAAAAAAAACGCGTAATTAAGTGGGGGGCCGCACAACCGCCATCACTAACTACCATAGGGACCGCATAACCGACCGCAAGTGGGAATAACATCAAGTATTCATCTATAATACATGAAGTATTCACATGTAATACATCAAGTATTCACCCTGATATATCAAGTATTTTTAAAAAAAACTGGACATATCACAACCATCTTTTACACGTTTTTAGAGGTGATTTTTTTTTCTTCGTTCAATCTAACTAATATTTCTGACGATCTGTGAGGAATTTTGCAAATCTAAAACTACGAACGTCTTCTATATAATTTTCTCTTTAAAATGAGATCCATGATGACATACTTTCGAGTTATCCGTTGCACAAGTATTCACCCTCGTCATGCAAGTATTCATCTATCATTGAACAAGTATTCATCCTCGTCGTGTGAGGCGGAGGCGGAGAAGGAGAGGCGGAGGTGGGAGGCGGAGGCGGAGAGGGAGAGGTAAAGGTGGGAGAGGCGGGCGGAGGCGGAGGTGGAAGGGGGAGGCGGAGGTGGAAGAGGGAGGGAGAGAGGAAAGAAATAGAAGGAGAAAATCTACTAATTAATTTGTAGGGACCACTAGTTAGTTAGAATTGATTATTATAGTTAGAAAAGGAAGTTAGTTAGTTGGGGGAAAAATGGAGGAAGGAATCAAGGGGTAACATATAATTACCCAATAAAATATTATTTGCATTATAGAATAGAAATTATTTCCAAATTATACCTTAATTAGAAGAGTAGAACTAAGGTGCTCTTAAGCTCACCAAGCCCTCCGTGAGCTTAACTCAAAAACCTATCAATCCGACTTCAAACGACATTTCCAAACCGTTAGATGTTCAATCTATATTAAAATGTGCTTGGAGACCAAATTTTACATTTTTTGGAATTGTTTTACTATTTATTAAGCCGGTTTGAAAACCGCTGTTTTCTAATGGTGCAGAATTTTAATAAAAACAGCGGTTTTCAAACCGGCTTAATAAATAGTAAAAAAATTCCAAAAAATGTAAAATTTGGTCTCCAAGCACATTTTAATATAGATTGAACATCTAACGGTTTGGAAATGTCGTTTGAAGTCGGATTGATAGGTTTTTGAGTTAAGCTCACGGAGGGCTTGGTGAGCTTAAGAGCACCTTAGTTCTACTCTAATTAGAATTTCGAATTTAGATCTTTCCTAATTACTTCTAGTTCTAAATAACGGACTTGTCAGCATAATCTACGATACGGGGTGAACTTGTCTACTGCACCATTACAACTAACTAACTAATTCATTCATTATAGACTTCATTAATTAATTAATCATTGATGGAATAAGACTTAGATCTACCGAGGACCTAAATAGATGTGCAAAAGGCGAACACACACCGACACTAAAATATGGGCCTCAATATATACATCCAAATACTATTCCAACGAGGCCTTTGTTTCCGGCCTATTTCGGGATAAAAATAAGGAACCGAATCTCCTGCCACCTGTGGGCTGGAAATTCTCTCTGATTCGTTGCCGAATTAGTAACAACAGAACTCACTTGAACGCCGCTTTGGAATTTTGTTTTTTGTTCGTAATTTGTCTATTTTTTTATATAAATTTGAGAGATGATACATTTTTCTTTTTTTGATTAAGATGATAAATTAATGCCGTCTACTTGTGTCGGTGAGGGAAACTATATTTGGAGGAAATTTTGTGAATTTAAACGGTTAATCTAATACACTAGACAGTATTTTTTTTTCAAGATTGTATTCTTCTTTAATTAATCTCAAATGATTTTGGATTTTAGAGAACCGGAATTTTACAGATTTTAAATTGGCATGATTTTTCTGGCACATTTATTTAATATATTTTTTTATTTTTTTAAATCTGATTATTTCTATAGTAATTGCTCCGTAAAAGTATATTTTAAAGAATAATTATTTTATTATATTTGGTTAATTTTAATAGAATGACGGATTTTCAAAATTTCGTATTTTGTGAATATTAAACTTAATGATTTTTTCATGAAGATGTGCAAACGATTTTTTAGAACTTTGCAATCACTGTAAATACTTCATGTAAGTAGAATATTGTGAAGTGCAGTTATTTTGTTATTTTTTGTTCTGTCCGAATGACAGATTTTCAAAACATATCGTCTAGCTAAAGGGAAAAATATAACAAAATGTCTTAAAGATCATTAGTTTGGACATCTAATTTCTGCTTGTTTTTACTTAGTAAAATTTTTCATATTTTTTTAAGCACACGTAAATAACTAATTTTTATTTGAATTGTGAATGCCTCTTTATTTCAACCAATTACCATCGATCGGCAATAATATAATCAAATTTTCTCATATACTGATTATTTGAATTAACATTTACTTTACTTTCTAAGGATTAACTAATCAGATTATTTGAACAATTTTTATTTTTTAGATTAATGTTTAATAGAAAATCTAACAGAAAAAGTATAAAAACCCCAAAAAGTTTAATATAATAAAATCATAAATAAATTTTGACCGAACAAATAATAATTAATCTTTCAATATTCTGCTCATGTAAACTAGAAATAAATTATAGAAATTTATGTCTAACTTATACAGATCATAATTCTGAAAAAATGAAATAATTGGGACCAGTTCGATTTTTAGGACAGAGAAGAGAAGGAGGTAGTTCGATGAGCATCAAAGCAAATTTGATCTTATGTTCGGTCGGAGTTGTTCGATCTGTGTCAAAATTATACATATCTAATTTGTGCAAATCTTAATTATCCGCACACAAGATGTAATAAGTCGTATCCAGGGACATAATCAGGATTTTCATCAAGGATAGATAAAAAATATTATTAATTTATTATTACTTTTGTATTAAAATATTGTTAATAATTTTCATTAGAAGCCTATTGAATTTGAGAAAAAGATGGAATATGATGAATAGTTAGTTTTATTGCTAATATTCTGATTCTACAAGCTCTCTATTAATGATTATTTATAGCCTAATCCTACTAGCCGTTTGGGTTGTTTCCTAAAATACAATTGCTGGATACTTTGCCTAATTACACCCTAAATACAAGCTAGGTACCAAGTATAGCTTCGACAGCTGTATCATGGATGTTAGCCTTTATTTGTTCCCTATTTAGAGGAGGGATCCAATTACATCTTTTTTTTGACACATCTTGACACTGTTTTTTTATAGGTCAATTTTGCAATTTCAAAATCCAAACAGTCGATCTGAACCATTCAACATGATCACCATATTAAAATGTGCTTGGAGATCAAATTTTACATTTTTTTGAATTTTTTTACTTTTTATTAAGATGGTTACAAAATTGTTGTTTTTCAATGGTCTGAAAACAGCGATTTTGTAACCATCTTAATAAATAGTAAAAAAATTCAAAAAAATGTAAAATTTGATCTCCAAGCACATTTTAATATATTCATCATGTTGACCGGTTTGGATTGACTATTTGGACTTTGAAAATAGTAGGTGTCAAAATATGTAAAAAAAAAACGGTGTAATCCGATCCCTCCTCCCCTATTTATAGCCTATGATGAAATATTATGAGGCTATCATTCCTATTTCTCAACAAAGCGGAATCCGTTAAATTGATCATGAAATCATATCGAGAAAATTGCTAGGAATTGGCCAAATCAAATTAAAAACTCGAATTTTTTCGAAAAATTATATTAAGATAAAAAAAAAATCTAAAACATTGAAATATTAAATTTTACTTTGAAGCATAGTCTATAAAACACTTTTTTTTTAATTTCAATTCAATTTTGAATAGTTGAACTTCATAAAATAATTTAATACATTACATTAAAATTCAGATTATTCCTTTGTAAACGAATTTAACCCATTCCTTTGGAAAAAATTATAACAATTTTATTATGATCCCACTATTCGACTCTTCATAATTACCCTCTTTTTGCTATTATATTTTAAAACATATTGATGAAAAACTTTGTGAAATGTGCAGCGACTCGGCCGATTTTACTAAGAGCTGAGACCGAGTCGAGATAGGCAAACTCTGATTGGCTTTTTCAAAATTCAAAGGTGGACTATCCCGAATCGAACTCAGGTGTTTTTTCAAAAGAAAAGCAGGAACCTGCTTTTGCAGATCCAACCATTCAAATTTTTCATTCACGTATCTCGATACAAAAAAAATTTCATGCACAAATCTCAACAAATTTGAATGGTTGGATCTGAAAAAGCAGGTTGCTGCTTTTCTCTCAGAAAAGCAGCAAAGTCGGACTCGGACTACCCCTGAGTGTATGTAGCTCCACTTATGGTCGACCACTCTAGGAGTGTTAATGAGTACGAAACAAATCGAGGTGGAAGCATTTTAATATTCCTACTATTAAGTTAACGAGAAAACACTTTACTCTTATTCTTATCTGTATTTGATAAATTAAAAAAATATATATAAACTTATATATGTCTTTTTTAATACGGTACAGATCAGATAAACGAATAAAAAAAATTATTGAATAAATATATATTATATAAATTACGAATAAAATTATATCATGTCATGCATTGTTATTTGTCTTCATCTAAATATAAATATATATTTATATATATAATATTATTTTTATTAACTTCATACGAAATAATTTTTTCTATATTATTATCCTTTATATTAAATAAATAAAAATATTTATACGGTGTCAAATAAACAGATAAAAGGATACCTATAACGCTCTCTGTGGGATTTTTTTTTAAAACCATAATTAAAAAAATTAAAATTAGCAAACCAACATGATTGCTTGGCTATTTCGAAAATCCATAAGAACCGAACAGCCTATTCGGTCTCCAAATTTTTTTTTCCCTGTGACCGAATAGGGATTTCGGTCCCCCCCCCAATTTCACATTTTTTTTGGCAGAGCCGCCACAGAAAATCGAAATGGGATGGGGAACCGAATTGGGATTTTGGTCTCCATTTTTTTTTTTTTTTTTTAGAGACAAATAGCTAAAATAATGAAATATAATACTAAAAAATCGAATTTTTTTCCTTTGTCAAATTATTTTTTTGATAGCATATTTATACTAAAATACGCTAAATTACTTCAAATTATGTTAATTTATGTTGATTTACACTAAATTATTTGAAATTACAATAATTATGTAGAATTATGATAAAATACGGTAAATATGAATAGGGCCGATTTTGTGTCATCTTTCATAAATCATAAAAAATAGTAAAAAAATTTCAAAAAAATTCAAAAAATTAGTATTTTACAAGTTCATTATATAACTAATTTACTGAGCTACGTAGATTGGAGAATAGAAATGAAAATCTTAATCGGAAACTTCAACTGAAGTTTTGAGGCTCTTCTCTTTGTTTTTTGGCGATTCTGAATTTGGAAAATTGGCAAAGTCTGGATGCATATGCATTTTCACAAGCTTTCCAAAAAGTGATCATTTGCTGAAATCAGACACTCGAGCGCCGTTTATGGCCGTTTAAAGTTTCGTCGTCGTTTTTCGCCTTTTCAGTGAAGATATCATCTCTATTCATAAGTAATTTAGCGTAATTTTCCGTATTTTAGCATAATTCTACATAATTATTGTAATTTCAAGTAATTTAGTGTAATTCATTATAATTATTGTAATTTAGTGTAATTCTACATAATTATTTTAGTATAACTATGCTAATTGTAATAAAAAAAAGTAATCTAACAAATATTAAAAAAAAAATTCAATTTTTTAGTATATTTCAGCATTTTACCTATTTGTCTCTTAAAAAAAATTAACATAATTTCAAGTAATTTAGCGTATTTACCTATTTTGGGGACCGAAATGCCAATTCGGTCCCCACTGAAAATACCCTGGACCGAATTGGGATCTCGGTTCCAGGGTGATACACGAAAGGCCGCACAGTTTTTTTTCGAAAAAACTGTGAAATGGGGGGGATCGAAATGCCAATTCGGTCCCAGGGAAAAAAAAATTTGGGGACCGAATAGGCTGTTCGGTTCTTATGGTTTTTCGAAATAGCCAAGCAATCATGTTGGTTTGCTAATTTTAATTTTTTTAATTATGGTTTTTAAAAAAAATCCCTCTCTGTGTCCCGATTACGTAAATTTTTTTATAAACCATAATTAAAAAAAGAATTTTATGAAACCAATAAGATTACTTTTTTTTTTACAAAAACCATAACTAAAATGTTATTTCGGTCCGAACTTTTTTTTTTCGAGACCGAAATATCAATTCAGTCCGAAGTGGTTTTACAGGTTTTCATACCAGCGGTCACAGAAAATCTGAAAATCTCTCTAGACCGAAATGTCATTTCAGTCTCACTAAATTTTATTTTTTAAATCTAAAACTACATCTTCTCTCTTCTCTTCTTTCTCTTTCTAAGCAAACTTATTTTTCTGACATTTCTAAACAATTTATAAGCAAACCCTAAAAAAAAAAAAGTTCTAACCGAAATGGCATTTCGATCCAGGTTAAAAAAATATTGGACCGAAATGGCATCTCAGTTCATGGGTGTTACATCGAAGACTACACCTGTTTTTTTGAAAAAACTGTGAAACCACTTCGGGATGAATTGTCATTTCAGTTCCGAAAAAAAAAAAGTTCGGACCGAAATGACATTTCAGTTGTTATGTTTTAAAAAAAAAAATCATGTTGATTTTATGAAATTCTTATTTTTAATAATTGTTTATAAAAAAAATTCCGATTCCGCGGGGAAAACATGGTTTAAATTAAGTTACCTCCAGCATGTAACGCTTGGCAGGTGGCTCTCTCCCCCGTGATTTTTATTTTTACCCAAAAACAAAATTATTTTAATATAAATAACCAAGATTTTGTAAAAATTTTATTTCTACCCAAACCGTAAATATTCTGTACGGTTTGAATTAAGAATTCAAACCGTAAATAATATTTACGGCTTGAAATAAGAATTCAATCCACCCCGTGACTCACCTCTAATTTACATTCTTTTTCTACTCTCCGGTTTATTTCGACCTACTCTGAAACTTTTCTTTGGGATCTTCTATGGTGCCCGCTTGCTGTCTTGGATGTAACGAGTAACTGTTTGAGAACTCTAATGGTTAAATCACATTAAGATTGGTGAACCAAACATATCCATATAGTGCTACACAGTACTAGCAAGACACAGTGGCGCTTTATCCAACTTTTATATTCTTCTTTTGCGCCATCTCCTGTAAATTGAATCGTGGTGTCTCTTAATATTCTCACTTTCTCGGTCGGTTTGACCCGCTAAGACCTACTATACGATTCATTGAAGAATAGTGGACACAAAATATCCCATACGCCACTGATAGATTAAATAAAATACCGGATCGAAGTTTTGCGTTGCTTGGTCTTATTTCGAAAGTTATTTTACAGTTAAATAATTTTTTAAATAAGAAATTAAAATTGGGTTTTTAAAAATCAGAAAAAATTTAGAGATGATGATAAAACATGATTAATATTAAACTTGTTTTGTCCTTGCGATTATATGAACACACTGGAAATTACTGACAATTATTCATTATATAAATTTATTAGGGCTAAATAAATATGAACGACAATTGTGTCGTCTGCTATGTAGAAATTTGTGTAGTACAGACTAATTTTTCCCTCGATTAATACACCGTGCGTTGTTCACTTATTTGGACAGTGGAGCAGCCCAAGGCAAGTGACTCCTGCACGCATGTGTTTTGTGGGCCCCACGGTTGTTTTGTAACAGGAGTTGCACGGTCTGCTGCGTTTCTCATTTTCTTTTATTGTAAATAATGAATCTGATTTAACCATTAGAGTTCTCAAACAATTACTCGTTACATCCAAGACAGCAAGCGAGCACCATAGAAGATCCCAAAGAAAAGTTTCAGAGTAGGTCGAACTAAACCGGAGAGGAGAAAAAGAATGTAAATTAGAGGTGAGTCGCGGGCGGATTGAATTCTTATTTCAAGCCGTAAATATTATTTACGGTTTGAATTCTTAATTCAAACCGTACAGAATATTTACGGTTTGAATTAAGAATTCAAACCGTAAATAATATATACGGTTTGGGCAGAAATAATTTTTTTTCAGAAATTTGGTTATTTATATTAAAATAATTTTGTTTTTGGGTAAAAATAAAAATCACGGCTCTCTCCCTGCGTCACGTGTCCTCTGAACTATCTACGTGTCGTCGTGTCATGAACCCACATATGCATAATTTATTGAGTTCAATCCCCTCCAGTTCTTACAAATTGGATAGTTATGTTCACGTAGTTTCTAATTATTTTTTCTTTAAAAAATTGGCTCGGTGCAATCTAACTTCCAATATGTTATATTCACTATACTGCAAAATTTCACAAACCTGTTTCTATTAAACAGAAACACTATTTTATTAGAACGATTACGCTTCCACCTCAACTTTCGAACCAATTTAATGATGTATCAATATAAAAAATGTATATAGCCAACCAATAAAATTTCATTATAAATTTAATTGATAGTGCATCAATAATTGTTAATATTTAAGTTCCTTTTTATTGCAATTAAAATCTCATTATTTTCGGTCATAATATATGCACATATGTTGTCTACATTATGAATTCTAAATTTTAAAGTTTACATTCTATTTGTGATCTTTTCGAGCCACAAATTTAACAGTATATTTTAATCCTTTGAAGACGTACTGTTTCATTGTAATAATTAATATAATAATTTGATTGTAATTTATTCTGATAATTTTCTCAGAATAAATTATACAAAGAGAAAATAAATATCTTTGAGTTCAGTTGAAATGGAGAGGACCCAATACTTATCAATTGTATAATCGAAACCTCCAGATACAATCTCTGTTGCTCTTCTATCTCATTTTCTCATTCCTAGTGTTGCTTTCTTTAATTTTTGAGGAAGAAAAAGGAAGAGGTTCTATTGAAGTAATTAATCAAAAGCATTAAGCATGGATATCATAACTACATTGATGAACTTGATAGGCACACCTACACTGCTTATGACTCTTTTCTTCATGTTGCCTCCTTTCTACTTCTTCAAGCTCTCTCTTTCTTTTCTCTCATCGCTTTTCCCTGAAGACGTCACCAACAAGGTTGTGCTCATCACCGGCGCTTCGTCTGGCATCGGCGAGGTATTATCTTGTTGCTTCCCCGCACCACCACCCCCCCCCCCCCCCCCCCTTTAGAAACAAGCAGTAGTATGTATGGATCTCTACATAGATCAACCTTTATAAATCAAGTCAAAAAAGAAAAGAGAAAAAAAGGAAACTAACACTTAAGTTTACCAGCCAGTTTAATTTAGTAGGGTGTGGATGGACAATTTTCCAGCCCGAAGTTTACCAGCCAGTTTAATTTCTCTGCATTTTGCAATTAGTAATACAAGTTCTGTAATCTGTACATGGACACACAAGCGACCACATAGGTTTGATCGCAGAAAAATAAACTGTAATGAGATGTTATTATTTGATCTTCTGTGACCACTGATATCAAACCCCATTTCAATGCCTTCTGCTGCAAAGGCTATCACCTATTAACCTCATTTCAGTGCCTTCTGCTGCAAAGGCTATCACCTATTAACCTCATTAGTGTAAATTGCTCTGGAATTGTAAGTTTTGGTTTCCAATTTTCATTAGTAATCAGTTGGTTTTATCCGACTTTTCGAGGTAAATAAGACTTGCTTTGTGTAAGCCATGTGATTGATGCATGTGCAATTTGTAGCAATTGGCTTATCAATATGCAAAAAGAGGTGCAGCACTATCCCTTGTGGCCAGAAGGGAGGGTAGTCTGCGTGAGGTTGCTGAGCGAGCACGTGACATCGGTGCGCCAGAAGTCCTTGTTATCCCCGGTGATGTTTCTATGCAAGAAGACTGTCACCGATTCGTTGAAGCCACCGTCAATCATTATGGCCGATGTGAGTTCTTCTTATTTGATGAGATAAACTTCTGTGATGTTTTTGTAGGGATACATATCAAATTTGTGCAACTTCATGAAAATGATTAAATGCATACCAAAATCAATTAATAACATATATTTCTACCAGTGAAAATTAATGTTTTTCTGTTGTTTTTGGTTTCCATTGAAAGTGGATCATCTCGTAACCAATGCTGGTATAGCGCATATTTGTGCATTTGAGGAAGTGCCAGATGTTACCAACTTCACTCCTATTATGGTATTAAGGCTCTGTCTCTCTTTCTTTATCTCACATTATCCTCAGTCCCCACAGTAACTTCGATACATTCATACCTGACCAATATAGCAATGTACAAATAGTGTGATGTTTTTATGTTGTACATCAGCCAGATTTGGTCTAAATTATGATTCAACCTCTGATTGAACCATCTAGAATTTTAGATTGTTTAAAATCGTTAACCGAAAAGCATCCAACTCCCGCCCCAACCCAAAAAGAAAAACAGCACGCGCGCACACACATGATTGAATTTATCTGTACAATTGGAGGGGAACCCAAAGGTTATGCATTGTATGTATATCATTTATTCATGTGTTTTTCTGTATTGATTTTCAGGATGTAAATTTTTGGGGTTCAGTTTTCCCGACCCATGCTGCCATTCCTTATCTTAGAAGGACCGGAGGAAAAATACTTGCCACCGCCTCATCAAGTGGTTGGAACCCTTATCCAAGAATGAGCTTCTACAGTGTACTTGTCTGACCTTAATTTTTCTTGCCTATGTTTTGTTAGAAATAGATGGATATATATAGGTCTTAACAGCAAAAGGAAAAAAAAAGGCCCTACAAGTAATTTTTTTTTTTTTTTGGCAGAAGTTGGAGATGCCCATGGATTTCATCTAGAAACCATAAAGTTTTATAGGAAAACCCCCATTGAGTAATCAATCGACAATAATATAAGGTTTCCAAAAATGTAGTTATAATAATAATACTAGTATCATACCCGTGCGTTGCAACGGGACATATTATAAGATTTAACATAGAGAAGCAAATAATAAATAATAATAAAATAAACAACAACAAATGACTGTTTTAATACAACAATAACATTCTTTGCATGTCAGTGCATACACAATTCTTGCGTTATAATTAAATTAAATTAAATGTGGAAAGCTACTAGAGAATAAATCAATAATATACCTTTTTTGTTATCTTCCAAAAATGAATAAGAGGTAGGAAATTCGAAAAATAGATATGCTATCTGTCTAAATTGGAAATTAATTTTTTTTATGCATCAATTAAAGCTGGAGAGAGATATGGTAATAAATATTTAATGCTAATTCCATTTGCTCAATTCTTGGTATTACTTGTAACGTATCGTGTGACAGTAGTGTGGTGAGTATGTTTTTAACTAAATTTAGACTTCTACACATAAAACATATGTATTTAATCAAAAAAAGACAAATTATGTGATTGAAGGACTGAGATTAAATCTGAAATTTCATCTTTCAATCGTAGCCATTGGCGGATCGGACACCAACGTGCTTAATAATGGAAAATGGAGATAAAACTGACTTGTGATATTAGTACATATCTTAAGATTCGTTTCTGGCTAATACAACTAAATACGGCATAATCCAAACACCCATTGCCCTTTGATTTAACGGGCTTTTAGAAGGCCTTGGCCCAAAGCTTTGTTTACTTCACACTTATCTCAGAGCATTGAAACTTTGTTTCATTGCAGGCTGCAAACGCAGCTGTGATAAACTTCTTCGAGACATTACGCGTTGAAATCGGCGATGCAGTAGGAATTACAATTGCTACACCCGGATGGGTCGAGTCGGAGATGACCAAAGGGAAGGTTTTATCCGAACATGGTGACACCCATGTGGATCAAGAAACCCGAGATGTAAGCCTAACCTTCCTTTTTTGTTGTTGTAATTAATGACATTTATGACTCGAGCACCGCACTAAAATGAACAATGAACACTTGTAGGCTCAAGTTGGGGTGATGCCTGTAGAATATGCCGAGAATTGTGCAAAGGCCATGGTTGATGCTGTGTGCCGAGGGGACCGGTACCTAACAATTCCTACTTGGTTCAGAGTGATATACCTTTGGCGTGTGTTTGCACCGGAGGTGCCAGAGTGGTGTTATCGCATGCTGTACATGACCCAACCAGGTCACCCGGCGTCCGAGGCACCAAGCAAAAAGATGCTGGATGCTACCGGCGCGAAGCATGTGCTTTACCCATCATCTATCCAGACCCCTGAAACCAAGAAGGAATGAGGTGAAATAAAGCTTCTTGTCTGGGTGCTTGTGTATCTGTGTGTGTTGTGTGTTTCGTACATAAAATAAGATTGTATGCTGTAGTAGCATGTTAATTTGCAAAACTTGTTATATGTGCCTGTTTTGTTTCTCTGCTTGTAAGTTCAGATGGTATTTGACAATATTTACCTTGCAGAAAAGTTTTCGAATTTGTGGAGTTGCAAGTTCTTTGCAATTTTTAACTTTTATTTTATTGGTACTTGTTTTGGTGCTAGGGAATTTAGAAGGTTTGTTTCAGCAATTCGTCGAACGTCTGCCGTGTACTTCAGAAATTTGAATTTTTTTTTCCAACTGTTTTTTCCCCTTGAAATTAAAATAAACAATACTAGTCGATGATCATACATGTTGTTGATATGACGTTTTTAGCCCGTAGAATACCGATTATCAATAATCGACAATATTTGTATATTTCAAATCGTATTGTGTTTAGTGAATCGTTCCATTTTACATTGTATCGTGCTGTTTCGTATATTGAATCGAAATGTTAAAATAATGATCATAATATATGTCAGAACAATTATCTACGCTATATATTAAAAACAAGTTTCATTCGAAGAACCAATATAATATTCTCCTCAATATTTAAAGGAACTACACATAGCACATAACGGGTTGTCCAAAAGAGGATGAGAAGCATATTGGTATTAGACCCAACCCAAGCTCTCAGAATTGTCAGGCCTAGGCCCAAAATTTGGGCCAAACTGGGCCTGATATCAGCTCTACGTTTTGAACTGGCAAGTACATAAACTGGTAAAAAGAATTTTGGAATTGTCCCGGAGGTGCATAAACTGGTAAAATGAATTAAGGTATTGAACTGAAGGTAGATAAACAAATTACAGAATTAAGGTTAAGATGATCGTGAACTGGGCTACGCCACAAGATGAACTTCGGCTTGTCGACTGGTTTCGGGTACATTTCAGGACCCTAGATTGTACAAGTAGGAGATGGGAATTCGTTTTTACGATATTGTCCAAAAAGTTGTTGCATTTTACAAATCCGTTTGCTAGTTAATCAGGTTGTTGGTCGATTTACAAACAGATCAAGTTTGACTCAGCACTGTATTGAGGCATTGTCGCCGTTTTTCATGTTGAGCAAACAATCTTGACAAAATTTCTCGATCTCTACATAAAATCGCAAACGGCATTTTGTTTAGAGATCAGATTGCATATATGAAGCTTCCTTTGAAGAGGCACAGCATACATACAAACTAAAATATTATATTCCAGATTTCTTTCTTGTAACAACATCAAATTCTTGTTATATGCTATTAAACAGGACCTAGTCAGAAACACTGCTTAGGTGACAAATCATTTATCTAAAATACAGAGTTATAAGTAGCTTTATATGTACAACACACTCGGTTTTGTGCTTCTTCTTTTTTTTTTTTTTCCTAATACCTCATACACTAAGCAAATTAATAACAGGAGATCGCCATTCTTGCTTCTAGCCTTATTTGCATGTTAAATTTAGCAATAAAGTCCTCCACTTTTTTGTTAAACACTTCTGCAGGCCACTCCTCCATTTCTTCCTCTTCTCTCTCTAGTTCTTCATTCTCACTCTCTATTTCTTCTTCATCCTCTCTCATCTCCATTTCTTCCTCTTCTCTCTCTAGTTCTTCATTCTCACTCTCTATTTCTTCTTCATCCTCTCTCATCTCCATTTCTTCACACTCTCTCTTCCCTTCTTCTCCATCCTCTTGTGTCATTATTTCTTCTTTCTTATCAACAATATCTGCAATATCTTTCTCTTCGTCGTCTACTGCTACCACTACCTCCACCTCCGTGTTCTCTTGAATAATCCCTACATCTGTTTCTTTTGAAATTTCATATGACAACATCTTTCTCTCCACTCCGAAATATTCAACTTTCTCATTTCCAGTCATACAATCGTCCTCATCATTCTTAGTACATTTTCCAAGCTTCGACTCGCCGAAAAGAAAGATTACAATTAGATTAGATACAACGAACAGGCTTTTTGGTGCCACAGCCATTGATATAATTTTAGGAAGTGAAACTGAGAAGAAAATGATGAAAAAGTGATAAACTTGAGGCACCCAAGTGAGACTTGAGAGGAAGAAACCAAGCATTAAAACCCTTAGACTATATCTTACCAAGGATCTGAAAGGGTTCATTTTGGAATAACCAAAGGTTTTGAGGTTCTAGAAGTAGTAGAATTGGGCTTTTGGGGATTTGGATAATGTTATGGCTGCACTCAACAATGATACTGGAACAAAGAGTAGTACATGAAAGGGGTATTTATAGGTGTCAAAAAGTAGGGATGGATTCAACATTTTGTGCAAAGTTTTGCTTTTGTTCAAATTTGTTTTGATTTTTTCTCGCTGTTGTTTAAAACGCCAAGGAAAGTGATTGGTTTCGTTGTGGCTTCCCTTTATTGGTAATGCTTTCTCTGCCAATTAATCAACGGTTTTCTAAAAGCCATAATTGATTTTATTAGGGCCTAAGACTACGTCTTTCTTTGTTTAATTTATAACCGCAATCAATCAGTCATATAATGAAACCATGATTGCACTACCCTGATGTTGAGTGAAAATAATTTATTATGGTCGAGTAGTAAATGCATCTGAGTTCGAGTGAGCTGATTTTAATTCTAATTTGATTTGTTTACAAGTCGAACACAAATCGAGCTCGAACCCTATGAGAGCTCAATTAATAGCATTTTTGTTTTGTCTAAAAAACTAAAGTATAAAATAGTTATTACTCATTCTTTTTCCGAAAAATATATATAATTGTCAATATATTATTGATTTTTAAAAATAATTAATAAATACACTCATGCCTAAAATTTCATGATAAAATATTGCAAATTAAATAGCATAAATAAATATTGACTATTTAAAAGAGCTAATTAAAAGACTGTACGTATACTGTCTAAATCAAACACATCAAGCCCCTAGACGACGGAGATACACTATGGCTTGCCGGAGGAGGTATTTGGAGGGGTTAAAATGCATCGGATATGAAGCGGATAGTGGAAAAATTATATTTGTATTTGTTTATAATTTTTTAGATACGGATACGGATTGGATATTGGACAAATACAGATTGAATCGGATATTTATTAAAAATATATAAATATATTATTAAAAGATACCAAAGTTGATAATATTTATCTAATTATGATGGTGAATAATATAATTTTATTCATAATATATATTAAACTATATAGTAAATATTTACTATTTGGATACGAATAGTTAAAACTTAAAATCATATATGTATTTATATCCGCACAAATATTTGAATATCTGAAATCTATATATAATTTTTGAATACGAAGTGAATATGAATGAGATATTATCTGCTCGGTTTTCACTCCTAGACATTTGCCTCCCAAACTAAAAGAATTCAAAAGTACACTTAGTTTTGCTATAATATTTTCAAAAAAATATATATAAAATATGGTTCTCATTCAAAATAATTGTAATATTATGTCTTATCACAAATTTTTTACTCATCTGTGATACTTTTTAAGTTCTGACCTCAAATTAAAACTAGATCCAAATAAAATTAATACGAACACCTTTTAATTATAAATAGAACTTGCAATCCAAGTTCACACAGGTATCCATCTTATAAATTATGATATATTTAATCTGCCCAGACATATTATGGCGATTGAATGAATTTATTTTCAACGAGAAAGATACATTTAACGAAAAGCTTTGGTCATAAATTAAGTTATACATTTATTTCCATTAATTAGTCTTTTAGTTCAGACCTTAATTAAGACACATCTACACAAGAATCGAGACTTTTTAATTAAATATTGCCTTCAAAAGGAGATGTTAATACCTAATCCCAAATTTTTTAATCACCACCTCAATAATTCAAAATTAAACAACCACTATCCATATTTTCAAAATTGAGTTTTTACCACGCATGTACCCCCAGAATGTGCATCAAATTTTTTTGGTGCGCCGACTGGGGATGCACACCAATTTTTTTTTTGTTTGGTTTTTTTAGTTCTGTACTGCGTATAATTTGTAGTATAAAAGGTTGATCATATTGTGCGTATAATTTGTAGTAATTTGCGCATCAACTTACTTAGTACAAAACGCTACTCAAATTGTGCGTATAATTTATTGTAGTAATTTTGAGTTCAAATTTAGTACATAAATTTATTTGTTAAACAAATGTATTTTATTTTCTACAATTCATCCGTCAAATTTGATGCGTACATATAATTCTAAAAACCACATATCAAAATAGAATAGAATAGAAAAAAAAAAAAAACTTAGTCTAAAAATTTCAAACATAACACTAAATAATAATAATTGGTGCGTACACCCATAATGCGCACCAAAAAATAATTTGGTGTGCGTCCCCAGCTAGCGCACCAACAAATTTGGTGCGCATTTTGAAGGTGCGTGCGTGATAAAAGCTCAATTTTAAACCAAAAGGTAATGGTTGTTTAATTTTGAATTACTGAAGTAATAAGTAAAAAATTTCGTTTACCTAATATCTACTTTTTGGCTATTTTGATATCTGTGTATAATGTATTGTTTCTTTTCTAGTCCTAAGTCCTAACAAGAGAAAGAATAGCTACTTTATACTTGATTAAATTCTAAGTTCTCTATATACGTTGATATATAGGATGAATGAATTCTTAGATTAATTATTTGATTGTTTTATTCAACAATTCCTTATAAGTTAAAATTGTAGTTGTCGATCAATCTTAACTTGCTTGTATTTGTTTCAAACGGTTTTAAATCTAATTCTTTAGTAAAGACATTGACTAGTGGATTAACTTGCTTGTATTTTTTTCAAACGGTTTTAAATCTAATTCTTTAGTAAAGACATTGACTAGTTGATCCACTTCGCACAAACGTTGTTTTAATTTTCTCGGTTTGCACTTTTATCTCTTGCAAAGTAACATACAACTTCTCTGTGTTTGATTCGTTAATGAAATTAGTTTGTGATATTATAAATAGAGAAGAACAATTGCATTAATAATTGTACTAAGTTTATAAGTTGATAAGGATCACAATTTAAAAGTGACCAATTATGCCGGGTTTTCTTTCTTAATTGTATAAATAGAACTTTTGTAACACGGGATCCAATATTTGTGTGTAAAAGTAGGAAACAGACAAGGAACCTTCACAAAATTGGTGTTAAGAACAAGGCAGAAGGAATTTGAAACTTTACATATGCTTATGCTTTGTAAGGTTTGAGAACAAAGTAGAATGTACTCTCAAAAGAGCCTATTAATTAGTGCGTGCATGTTTTCTAAAAGTTAGGACTCCTACGGTTGGAACCAACTCTCGGAAAAAAAAAAAAACATGTTTTGGTGCTACATTTAATTTTGGTTCATCGTACCTTAATAGGTACATTCTTTTCACACCTTATCCTTCGAAGTATGGCGCAATTCCACGTGTTACTATAATTAATTTAATTATGACAAGTGGTTGTTGCTCAGGTCTCAGGATAAAGTCAAGATATATACTTGTGATCAGTAATAAAAGATTAACGCAAAGTCTTATATAGTAATTAATTTTGTAAGCGATCATACCGAGTTCAGGGGGCTTGTAAAGCCAGACGATCCGCACCTGAACGGCCCAAAATTCGGGGCAATTCAAAAGTGGACGACTTAAAATTTGACACATAACCCCCCATGAATTTCATGATTTTTTATTTTATTCTCTCGCTATCACCAACTCATCATCCAGAGGCCTGTTTTTTCTCTCTTATGGTTACCAACGTTACAACGTACTCTTTCTTCCATACACCTGTCCTCCTCTAATTTCGGGTGAGCAATGGACTGCCTTTCTTTGTCATACTCTAATCCAAAGGCCTTTTTTTTTTTTCTTCTAATTAGTGTGTTTTGATTTCATATTTATCGGGGTACCTATAGGTCATGAGACATATATGATACTCATAAATGTACTACTACTATATATATATTATGTTGATATGTTTCAAGATGTATTACTAAAGTATGAGGCTATGGTACTATGCATAGTGCATATTGGTCCAAATTATGAATCAATATATTTTCATTTTAAAAGTTCAAACAATCAAGCTGAACAGTTCAACATAATATCCGTATGAAAAAAAGTGTAATCGGATCCCTCCTCATATATATATTGAGGAGGGATCCGATTACATCTTTTTTGGTGACACACTTTGACACCTACCATTTCAAAGTCCAAATAGTCAATTCAAACCATTCAACATGATGGATATATTAAAATGTGCTTGGAGATCAAATTTTATATTTTTTTGAATTTTTTTGCTATTTATTAAGATGGTTACAAAAATCGTTGTTTTCAGACCATTGAAAAACAGCGATTTTGTAACCATCTTAATAAATAGTAAAAAATTCAAAAAAATGTAAAATTTGATCTCCAAGTACATTTTAATATGGTGATCATGTTGAACGGTTCGGATCGACTGTTTCGATTTTGAAATCACAAAATTGACCTATATAAAAAACGGTGTCATGATGTGTCACCAAAAAAGGTGTAATTGGATCCCTCCTCATATATATTATGTTGATATGTTTCAAGATGTATTACTAAAGTATGAGACTATGTTACTATGCATAGTGCAGATTGGTCCAAATTATGAATCAATATATTTTTATTTTAAAAGTTCAAACAATCAATCTGAACAGTTCAACATAATATCTGTATGAAAATGTACACAATTAGAATTTTTTTTTACTATTTTAAATAGATAGAAAATCACTACTTTTAAATTGTCTAGAATCTTTAAATTAAATCAAGTGATTTCTACCTATTTAAAAAGTAGTAAAAAAAATTCTACAAAAATGTTAAAATTGATTTACAAGTATCATGTTGAACGGTTTGAATCAGATGTTTAGACTTTTAAAATGAAGATATCGATCCATAGTACGGACCAATATGTGCTATGCATAGTGTTGTAACCTCACTCTTAATACTTTACAAATTTGAATATGATATATAAATTCGATTTATGGAACATAACGTTGCACTACTTGGAAATATTTATTATACATGATTAGGCCAGCCAACAATATTTCATTTTTGAATTGAAAACGTAAAGCGATTTGGTTTAGTATTTTATGGATTTAAAATATTTTGAACGAGTAAGAAATAACTTCTGGTTGTATTTGATATACAATTCCAATCGAACAATCAAATTTTCAAAATTACATTAATAAAATACTAATTAATTAGAATTCTCAAAACATTGTTGGTACTCAATTGAATATCTAAGGTTGCTCATACATTATTTGCTTTTGCTCGAGACCGAAAGTTGATCCAGCATCAAAGACTTAAATTCAAAAAGATTTGAATTCGGAGTAACCCAAACTAAGACAACAACTATTAATTTGTTGAGATGTATTAAGACGAAATTGAACAGTATGTGTGTAATTCAAGGGGAAAATCACATGTTTAAAATTCAGTCGAAAGATTTAATAAATGTATAAGCTGGAAGACTCTCCTCATTTTTATCACAAAAAAAAAACTGAAATCATTTTCGTGAAAAGATAATGAGGACCTAATATACCCCAGATGGGAAATAAATCTGTTGGTATTTCTTGGGAATAACAGGAACTTGTTTTTCTGATCCCAACTATTAATCTTTGTTGATATTCGCACATAAAAAACATATTTCGTTGAGATCGGAATAATAGGTTCTTGTTATTCTTTGGGAATCAGTTGAGATCGGAATAACATGTTCTTGTTATTCCTTGAGAATAAGAGTAGATTTATTTCCCCAGATCAGCTACACTTGATTGGCATGAAGTTTTAGAGGATAATTTTGGTCAAAAAATTTTAGAAATTGTCCTATCTTTTGAAAAATTTAAACAAAAAGCTCATCTTTTAAAATTATTAATTAAATGTCTTTGTTGGAAACTCATTTCTCTCTACCTCCCTGTCCCTCTCCTACCTCGTATTTACTCTCACACTTTCTTATAAGTCCGTACTTAGAATGGTTTCAATTCACCTTTAGAAAGATATTCTAGGCATTGATTCTGATTTTTTTAATTTTGTTTTCAGAAAATATATATTACTGTTTTTATTTATTTTTGTGAAGTGTTTTTTTCTCACAAAGTAGGTATTGTTGAGAATTTTATGGGATTGTAAGCAAAGTGGAGGCATAATTTTTTTTATGTGAGCATCAATATCGCAAATATACATACTTTAAATTATAATGATAATTTCAATTTATAAACTTAAATAAATAGAGGTTAGATAATTAATGAAGAACTACTTAGCTGGAGAACTAATTAGTAAAAAGACATTTTCTAAGGACAAAATTACTTGGCTAGTTATCGCAAATTAATGCAGCTTACTTTGGTGTAGGTCAATACCAAGGACAAAAGGAATAAATGAACATTAATTATGAAGCACAAAGATATTCTTGAATTGACTGAGAGTACTTGGGGACTAAGGAAGCATTGAGAAACTATGCATACTCATTTCATTTGAGTTGGATAGTCAATTATGACCCAATATGAGATTCCCATTATTGATTTGGCATGGGGCTCCAACTTCAACAGGTACCTAACCACCCATCAACTTCACTCGGTATCACACAATAGTCTTACTTCTCTTCTAGAACTTTTTTGCTGTTATCCCAGTAATTATCTTTATTTAAAGCTCAGATAATTAATTAAGAGTGAGGCTACGGTACTATGCATAGCACGGATTGGTCTGTGCTACGGCTCAATATTTGAGTTTTCAAAATTCTAACGGTCGATCCGAACCGTTCAAAATGATTTCCACATGAATATGTACTTGCAAACCAAATTTTACATTTTTTTTGAATTTTTTTACTATTTTTTTAGATAGGTAGAAAATCACTGTTTTTGGATGGTCCAGAATTTTCAGATCAAGTGATTTTATACTTATCTAAAAAAATAGTAAAAAAATTCGAAAAAATATAAAATTTGGTTTGCAAGTACATATTCATGTGGAAATCATTTTGAACGGTTCGGATCGACGGTTAGGATTTTGAAAACTCAAATATTGAGCCGTAGCACGGACCAATCTGTGCTATGCATAGTACCGTAGCCTAAAAGAAAAATATGCATTCGCTATTTCTTTTGCTATCATCATCGTTACTACTAAATCATTTAAATAAATTGATTTATAAAGTCGTTAAACTAAACGATAATTCAGACGCTATTTCCTTTGCTGTCATGTATATCGTTCGGTTGAATCGGAATCTGTTCAAAATCCCTTTCACTAAAATATTTTATGATGTTTGACCTATCTTCTATTAATATTTTCTGATTCAACATTTGATCTAAGTCACATTCAAATAAATTTAGTGATAAAACTATTAAATTGAATGATAATATTATTATACTGAATTTTAAAAATAGTAGCGATCACAAAATAATCAGATATCAATATACTAGCTCTCATCATATGAATAAATTAGGTATGGCTTTTATAAATTTTATAGAAAATTAATATTCGAGAAGTTTTGTTGTGATTCTAGGCATGATACCCACATATAAAATAATTGTTAGTAAACTTGGTGGAAATTACCAGTTTGCGAGCTCCTTTCAACAGAAAAAAAAAATATTTTTTATGGTTAATTAAAAAATAAACAGTTTGATAATTGTCTTCCAAAACAAATCTTTTAAAAAATTCATCCGTACTAAAAGTTTGAAGTTCAATTATCAAATATTTAGACTAGCAGATTAAGTTTATACAAATAGCATCAGTTGTCTATAATAAGAATAGCACTATTTTATGATAAGAGTTTCAAGCGTTTATAATAATTGCACAGACCGGAGAATGTCTAATCCAATTATCCAAAATACAAATCTTAGTCCAAAAAACTAGCCTAGCACAACAAGTTCTATACTTCTAATTTCTATATATAATAAGATTTTCATATATTTATAATAAAATAATCAGTTGGTTATACTAATTGCCTCCATATAAAAATTAAACAGGAGAATTTGAACGGAGGATTTCACCCTGGGTAGTGGGTAACAGTATAAATAATTGAACATTTTGATTATAAACTACGGTCCATCAGAGATTCAGAATACATGATTAAAAGAATAGTAAATGAAGCACCAATATTTGCTGTTGTTTTCTCACAGTTTTATTTTATTTTTATTATCATAGTTTTAAAAGCTAAATCCAATCATATCACTGAAATGATTCCAATAAGGCAATAATATTAGTCACTCAGTCTCAAACCTGAAGCCCCATCCCTTTCTAATTCAAACCCACAAAACAGAACACAAACCCCACCATTTTTGTGAAAGATTCAATTCTTATAGTTGTTCTGAAAGGAACAAATTACTTTGTTATTGTGGCTTTTGCTTTGTGGTAGGTTACAACAGGTTAGGCATGGATTTGAATTTTTTTTATTTATAATTACTTTAAGAAGAATAATAGTGGAATTTGTATCTTTCCAAAAGATAGACAAGGTAACAAGCCACTTCCAAAATCAATAAAAAAAATAAAAAAAGACAGCAAGAATCTTCGTAAGTCCATTTTTGTATTCTTCTCTTCCAGGCGAAGTATTTCTATTACGGATGATTGCATTTTTCTTTTGACTTGAGAGATTGGTAAACTGTCAATTTGGAAGAACCAAGTGGCAAGTGTTTGTAGTCGCCATGTGGGACAACTTATTCCAATCATACATTACATTTTGAATAATCCAACGTGCAAAGGAATAAAAATATATTGGGCTTTAAGGCATGATCAAAAGGTCCAGTAATAGTGGACCTTACTTGGAACATATATTGGGTATTCAGCCCATCCTATTTTAGGCCCAAATATCTGATTACATGTAGCCCACTAGCCCGTCTAGATTTCTTCCATTAGACGAGGCCTTATTTTAATCTTATGGCCTATCATCATGGTTCCTTTGTTTGTTTTTTTTGTTCTTTGTCCAGTCGATCATTATTTATTTATTTACCTGAATCACTTTCACCGTCCACTCCTATATTTTCAAAAATAATTAACTAAAATATATCCAACAAAATAATTACAAAAATTAAAGCAATCTCCATATGAATGAACATATTTCTTAAACATTTAGATGTTAATTGTTAAGAAGTGAAATAAAAACATCCAACTCATACTTTTCTGTATTATTATTTTTTTTTTTTCCTTCTCTTTTGGGTTAAATGAGAACTTGAACTGCGTGATTATGTTGATATATAATTTACAAGTTTCGATAATGCTAATCCTCTAGTATGATATCATTCAATCGGAGAAACAAGCTGTAGAACGCGGATATCATTGGGAAGTAAAAGAAAATAACAGAAAGAAAGAGAGAGAGAACGAAAAGGAAGAAAACTACAATTATTTGTTGCAATTTTCTTCTACTGACTAGGATAATCTACAATTCTACATTAATATTCCTGATCCATCTAAGCATGAAAACTGGGACAGCATACAAAGAGAAAAAAGGAAAAAGAAAATAAAGGCGCAAGAGCAACAAGAAAAAGAGTTACTTGTAAGAAAATGATCACATTTCAGATGGCTTCACGCTCTCCCTGCAATTGAGATAAAATAACAGTAAATTATAAAATCATTCAATATACAGCTTAGCTCAAATCAAAGATAAGCCCATGAAACTTAATAGAACAGTCTTGGCAATCATTTTAATTTAATCAATGAATAAAGATGTTTCATCTTAGAAGGTATAATCAAACCAGCACCTTTTTAGGGGTAACAAAGGCGATGAATTTGCTCCTGAGCGTATCCTTATCTTTCGGCGAGGTAGAAGAGGCCTTCAGTTTGCTTCCTTCTTTAGTACCAGTTCCATTGTATTTTCTTAGTTGTTCTCTGACTAACTTATCATACACAAATGCTGCACCTCTGAAGTATGGTAGCACCAACCATGCCACAAACAACAGTTTGAATTCGTACCATATCGGTATCCTACAAAGTGGAAACAAGAGAATCAGACCTGAGTTTCAGCAGTTGAGCCTCTAAAAAAGGGACCTATATTAAATTGGATCAATTGGAAAGAGCTAAAAGGGTTTCACTTCTTAGTATAACCTCTGATTTTTTTTCATCAATATTAAATTTAAAAAATGTTTTATTCTAGTGAACAATGTGCTGATTAATTTTTCCCATCAGGATTTCAATTTCTGACAATGAAAATCTCAGAATGCTAAAAAATTGCATTTTAATTTACAAGGATCTAGGGAACTTATACCAGTAAATTAAGGACTCAAACACCATCTCCAGTAGGGTTAGGAAAGAGTACAAGATCCAATACGCTAACCATTGCTCATCATCAAGTTTGGATGCACTCTCCATTGCTTGAACAGAAGCATACCTAATTAATTTAGGAAAAATACATGTCAATTCTTCATTTATTTTCTGCTTGCATTACTGAGCAAGCATTTACTGTCATTCGAAACCCTGAGTGATTTTAAATGGAATATGTTTACAAAGTTAGCCGATCCATTAGGCCTTTTTGAACTACATTATTTCTTGGCTATTAGTACTTCATAAAAGAGGAAATATGTTTTGTGTGTGACAAACCGGAAAATGTTGTTTCTATGCATACTGGTACCTCAGTGAATAGTACCAGTGAATAGTACCAGTGAGGTTTTAGTGAATAGGTGTAAATTTGTAGAAAGATGATACTGGTACCTCAGTGAATAGTACCAGTGAGGTTTTAGTGATTTCGTCTTTTCTTCTTTTTAGAATATTGTATGTGGTTGTTTCTTTAATGAAACAACTAACTGTTACTACTTTTTCAAAAAATAAATAAATAAAAGAGAAAATATGGAAATCACAAAACCACAGATAAACCCAAAAACTTGAAGTGTAGGTACTGTAAAATAAAACAGAAGCAGCATAAGAGGTACTTACAAAGGGTAAAGCAGCATCAGCGTCGGCCTGCATTTTAAAACACATTACACCATTGTTATTTACATCCAAACTTTTATTTTACCAGTGTGTGCGAGTGTGTGTGTGTGTGTGTGTGAGAGAGAGAGAGAGAGGCGAGTACCCAGCTAAGGAGTGGAGATGAGTAAGCATAGTCCACAACTTGCTCATTTTCTTGAATTGAAAACTCGAAAGATTAAAAGGTAAAAAAAGCTTTGATTTGAAGTATTTAGCTAATAGGAATTTGGGATTTGCTTGTGTTTGTCTTGTGGCGATAAGGTAAAAGAGGGGATTATATAAGCCGAGGTTCTAAGACACGTGTCATGCGATTAAAGGGTCCTCTAACTCGACAGGTGTCGGTTTTGTTCATTGCCGACTACTGACTAGATGCCCAGATCCGCTGGTTTCCGCCATACATCATGTATTTAATTACAGTGACAAATAACAAATGTGATTTACGTTATTTTCTCTATTACGCAAATAAAAAATTTATCACTTTTTTTTGTAAATCATTAAGTTGGAAAATGAACGTTCATTAATTATCCACATCAGTGTATTTTGACAAACTCTTGATAACAAACAATACAAAGTTGAAATGTCATAATCATTTATATGTACACAAATAAAATGATGTAGATCATATCTAACCGTTTTCTTTTGATATTTAAGTTTTAAATTTTAAGTTATTAAAGTTTGAAAAATAGAGACATAATGAATGCACAAAAAATAGATGCATTTGAATCTCTCTTTTTTTTAGAAAAAATGATGAAGGTCAAGCTTTCAAATTCCATATCCTTATTATTACAACAAAGAATTTTCCCTATTTAAATTTCAAACCAATGATTTCCTACACAGAGATCACATGTTTTTGTCACTAAACCAAAAGCTAATTCAAGATGCATTTGAATCCTACTCACTTTATAATAAATTTGATACATTTTATAAAATTTTAGAAAAAAATACTTTCATTTCCGAACTATATTGGTATATGTGTCTCGTTAATATTTGATCTGTATTCGTTTGTAATAGAGCATTCGTATTCGTATTCCACAAATTTAAACGGATACAATTTGAACTATCTGATTGATTCGTATGATCGTATCCGATTCGCTACGAACTCTCAACTCTCAAGTACAAATTATTATCTGAGAATAAATCATAGTGGTTAAGAGTTCATAGCAGGCCAGACTAGTGGATGATGTGGATCCGACTGCGAGAAGAGTGTTTTCTGTCATTCTGTGTACAATTTGGGAAAGTGTGTATTTTTAATTAGGAGAAAGAAAAGAGGATAAAAAATGATTTCGTCAGGGTCGGCTATTTGATTAGGCTCCTTTTTAGAGATCTGCGACAGGTTAAGGTCGGTGATGTATGTCAGACATCGTACGCGTGAACCACAAAGCATTTATTGAGAATTTTATAACAAAGGAAAAAAACAGAGTTGAGTATTGATGTGTACGTCAGACTGATTTTCCGATTTTTTTTTTTTTACCGAGAGTGCGATTTTGAAGTCATAATTTTTAATATTCAGCCCATAGAAAAAAGTTTCTCTTAGGCTATGATGGGCAGCAATGATAAAGGAGAAATGAGTTCACTTCGTTGGAAAAGAGATGAATAGAGATAATTTTAATTTGAATCGGAACCATTATTATACTTGAATGAATTCATTGTTGAGAAGAAAAAATAATTCATAATTTTCATAAAATTTTCAAAAGTTGCCATCAAATGAGATAGGTGTAAGCGGAAGAGTAAGAACTCAAACACAATGAGGGCAAATAAGTAATTTTAATGGTGCATGTTGAATTCCTGCCAAATCCGACCACAAGTCACATGATTTCATATGGTCCAAATTATCCTCTCAAATCCCGTTGATTGAAATTATTTTCCGTTTGTTATTCTGTTTCGATCAGAGAATTTTCCAAAATAAGAATTCCATTTCTTATTTTTGAAGAATCTCACTCCTTCCGATCAGACCCTTATTGATTTTTCTTCTTAATAAATATTTTTTTTACTTTTGCCTCTAATTATATCTTTATTATTAATGGAGAATATCAATGGACCTAGTAACTCTATTGTGCACAGTTTAAAAAAAAAAACTTGTAATGTATTGACATGTATCTTTTATTACGTATTTTCTAATGAAATTTTTTGTACTTGTACGCCAGTTTTTCAGTGTCTGTTTCTTCAGCAATAATTAATTTATTGAGTCCGTCTATTGATGAATCATAATAAGTATTTGTATTAAGAAATTAGAATTGACACATAAATTCGTCAATATCAACATCCAACAAACAAATAAAATGAATTAAAACGGAACTTATAATTGGTTGAACAATATTTTTTTATGATTAATCATTACAAACCGGCACTATTCTATGTTTGTAGGGCATACATACTAGATTTTTCTCATATGATGTGATTCTGTATTGATATCGTGATTTTGGCTGGCACCAGCCTGTGTTGTAAAAAATGTTCGTTTAAGCCGATTAATCGTCTGATTAGTCGTTGGCGGTGACCAAACTATCACGGATTTTTTCGAATAATCGGCTAATTATTTCTGATTATACCCGATTATTTTTTCATAATCGCTTAACAATACCCTGTTCTTCTGATGAGCGCATACCGTTATTTACAACACTAGTACTAGCATTTATTAAACTGCATACGGCCAAACCCTTCAGTGATTGGTTATTCACAAAAATAATTTGTCATTTGATTAATATTTTATATTTTTATCATGTGTTACACACTGACTTAGTGCATAGACATAATTCGTTTAACCGAACAACGAATTATTCGGTTGACTGAATATTTACTAAATTATTCACAAATTTTATGAACTTTTTCTTAAATTTATGAATTATTCGTGATTTTTGTTGGGACTGAGATTTCCGGTCCGGACTCAATGTAGAATTCTGAATAATTCCTGAATTATACTCGAGTTATTCCCGATTCACGAATTTGTAATTCCACCCAACCGATAATTCATTTGTCACTATTTGCATAGAAATGTTCAATAAAAAATGTTTTTTTCCCTTGCTCACTGGGATTTCTTTCATTGATGTATTTATTGATGAGTTCTATCACTTTGTTCGAAATGCTTTTTCCCTCGCCTTTCCAACAAAACGTTATCGAGTATACCCATTTTTCCACTAATAAATACCTTTTCTAGTTCCAAAACGTTACTGTGGATTTTTTTCCTCATAAAGCTAATTTGCCAAACAATTCTGATCATGAAAATGTTGAGACCTAATGCAAAGATACCGAAAATTTTAAAAATACCCTAGTCAAAAGATAAACCAAAAAATTATTGAATCCTGAAAATTTAAAATTTAGCACGTCTGCAACGTCAAAATGTCGGACAGCCAAAAACCTCAACAATTCGAGATTCAGAGTTGAATTTTAATTGTTTAATCATTTTCAAAAAATGATAAGCCTCAATTATATATACTTTCGGTTAGGGTTTCACCTCTAAAACTATACCAAATTCCTTGTATTTTAGCTTAGCTTAGTATATAATGCACCAAAGAACCAAATTACTACATTTGCCTTGTTTAAATTGCAAAAATTGAGCAAATGAAGCAAAATACAGGTTGGTGCGTGCCACACGGATTATGTGCGGGCCGCATGAAAATAAAATGAAGCTACACACGAAATTTGGAAGTAAAATCGAAAAATCTCCAATTCTTCTCGAGAGTTCTGCGGCCTCTACAAACATTTCTTGCGGGCACAAAATTTTATGAAGACTGCACGAGAGGCCACACCAATGCCAATCTTGCCTGATTTCGCGATATCTTCTCAGATTTGCTCTAAAATACACAACAAAAATAGAAAGAACAACTTATAATTTGAATATGTTAGAAGAAACATTAAACAAAATAGATAAAGTATCTTATAATTTAGATATACCAGAAGCACTACGAAATATTTTTCAAGCAAGACTTTTTCTGGCTGTAAAAAAAATTAAACTATTTCTTGATGTGTTACTGGAAAAAATTAAAAATGTTTCGGATTTGAGTTATTTATCCCAGTTCAAAAGTCACATCTAGGTAAATAAAGAAATTATCATGATCATTCTAGTACATTCAAATTCTAAGATACTCTATTTATTTTAATATATTCTAAAATCACTTCTAGAGAAATAGATGAAGTATCTTAGAATTTGAATGTACTAGAAGAATCACAATAATTTTCTTTATTTATCCAGAAGTGACTTTTGAACCGGAATCAATAACTCAAATCCAAAACATTTCTATTTTTTTTCTAGTAACACGCCAAGAAATAGTTTAATTTTATTTACAACCGCAAAAAATCCTATCTGAAAAATATTTCAAAGTACTTCTAGAACATCTAAATTATAAGATATTTTATCTATTTTGTTTGATGTTCTTTCTAGTACATTCAAATTATAAGTTGCTCTATCTATTTTTACAAATTAATAAACAATGTTATTCATTTCAGCATTGAATACTGAAAAATTGAGGTTTTTGGCTGTCGGCCATTTCAAATGGCGAACACCAAAATTGCGTCTGCCATTTAACATTGCAGACGTACTAAATTTCAAATTTTCAAGATTCAGTCGTTATTTGTTTTTTGTTTTTTTTGAACGAGAATATAATTAAAAATTTCGGGCAAAGATATGAATCATTTTTCATTTCACCATAACTCCATCATCTAAAATATTCCCAGTAAATTAAAGATCTTTTGGAACAGCGTTTAGTAAACTTGCAGTTTTTTTTTCTCAAAAATGAGGCCAAAGTTGCTTTTAAAAAACTTTGTTTGAAATTCTTTTGTAGAAACACCATATCAACTTGCATTCTTTTACCAGTTACTGATAGATAACTCTCATTCTGTCCAAATCCCTGCATATACTAGAGAAACACTTCAATTCATAGGTTACTCTGTCAGAAGTCCTCGTACTAAAGAAAACAGTACTGTAGGTATATTACAGTACCATTACCACACCATGATACCAAATGGTATCGACAAGTAGTAAAACATTAAAAAAACACATTAAAAAACAGCATTTCCCAGTTTGTAAGGACGAGCATCCCATACCACCTGTAATATTAGTACTGTACAAGTGTTTGAGAGGCACAAAAAAGAAAAGATGAATTACGACCTAAGAAAACAATTAAGGCCTTCTAGTAGTTTCTCTCTTGGAAATCTGATTCTGATTCCTCACTGATCGGGGAATGAATGCAAACCCGCGTGAATTCCGATGCCCAAAACTCACACTAGGAGGGGACGAAGCATCAACTGTGCTCAATTTCGACAACCCAGATACTATTTCCTCTACCCTCCCTTCCACCTCCATGTCCATTCCTGTTTTCGCTTTCTCCATTTCAGCCTCCATTTTTGTTTCCAGTTCTGTATCAATGGTCTCGGCCTGGTGTGATATTGGTTCTACTTCCATCTCTGATTCCCTTTCTAATTTTGTTTTCAACTCTGGTTTGCGCCTGTTGTGCTTGGGACGTGTTTGCTTGGACTCCCTTTTTGCATCCAAATCCATAAAAGATCCATCATCATTTGTGTCACCGCCTTTGTAGGCCTTGCGCTGCAGCTTCTGGCGCTGGTTCTTTGATGGGTGTGCTTTCTTGTGAAATTCAAAAGTGCTTGGGAATCTGTGCTTGTCTATGAGGTGTTTCTGCCGGCTTTTGTAGCTCTTTAGCTTGACCCCACACCCTTCCACCAGGCACTCGTACTGTATTAAACAACAATATAATATCAAGTAGGCACCTGCATTTTATCTAATGTGCATTTTCTTTGTAGGAGATTCTGTACAAGTTCAAAATAAATAAAAATTGGATCCCTTCAAAACATTATATACAATGCGTACCCTTAAAAACCACCAAAACACCGTAGACACCCCAACTAGCACCATTCTGTCCATAAGATATTTATTTTTTGTTTACTATTCCATTCGTATTCTGAAATTTCCCATGATTAGATACAACCCATAAAGTCTCCTTGGAAGCCTGAACTCTGAACCATCTCTTTTCTGCTAAGACGATAAAAATAAACAAATTTGCAAGCACTTTGTGACTCACATTTGCCCGTGTACTTGATCAAGGGTTAATTATTTTTTGAAATAAACCAAGTTATCATCTGAGATAATGCAACTTCAATGCAAATTTAAATAACAGAGTTTAAACAGACAATTAACACTTGAAATTATTCAAGAGGCTCCACTGATGTTTCAATGAAATATTTCAATTTGCAGGGACTACTGATCATTATCATGAGATTTTGCAGATTTCAATGAAATGCTTCCTATTTAATTATTGCAAATAGTAAAATAACAGAAATGTTGTAGCATGCATGTACCATAGGAAAGCCACGAGCGACCTTAGCTTGGAAGAATGAATCATGAACCTCAGAAATGTGAATACTGAGAAGTCGGTTAGTGGGGTACACCCGAGAGCAAACCGAGCAGGATGCCATGTGGCGTGTATTATAGTGGTCCTCAAATTCCTCCAGGCACTCCAGTTGGGCTCCACAACCTGCTATAGGGCAGAACAAGCTATCCCAAAAATTGGAGTAAGGGATGAGACAGAATTAACATTTCACAATTAATAAGTTTACAATGTATTACAGTATAGTTCATCCATGCTGGTAAGGTAGTGGTCCAGAACCAGGTAGTTCAACAATCCTTGGTTTTCTTAGTACCCTCTTTTGGTAGGGACTATGGCTCACAATCCTTGAACCAAACTGTGGGACAGCCTTGACATGTGTGGTTTAATGGGTCCAGTTCAAATTGGAAATATCAACCCATTAGCAACTCCACTTGGGACGAACCTAACGGTCTATTGGACTCCGACAAGTTTTGACCCAACTAATTTACATTTAATTTTGATTTAACAAGAATACTGAATTCCAAAATAATGTTATTAGAAGCATGTATAAAAAGAAGAAAGATGTGCTACACATATGCGTTAACACCATCAAAAAATGACAATTTAACATGCCACCCTACAAATTACCACAAGAGGTCAGGTCATGGTTATAATTTTCTTGACCAATGTAGAGGGAGAGGCATAATTCATATTTATTTTTTTAAAGAAACCAATTGGCCTGACTTAAACCCAATTGTGACGGACTTATCTACCCCTATATAGCTAACTAGAAGCAGTATGTGTCTGTGATGTATCACTGTAAATCTAATCCTGTGTTTCAGAGTGAAATACAAAACTGCTTATACCAAGAATATGTATCGAAATAAATCTGGACAGTTTGAAAATTCTCCGAAGGAAGTAAATTCCAGAGCGCACTTACTTGGCATCTGCTATGTCCATCCTTTGAAGCTGGTACCTCTCATCTTCTGTTAAATCCAGGGCAACCTACAAATCAGTAAAACACAGCGGTCAAGTGTACACTAATTATTAAAGTTGTTTTATAAATACTAAATTACTCTGGTTGCAAACTACATCAATGTTTACCTTTCTCTACATTCTGCAATTAAAGTGAATCTGAATAGACAGTTAAATTAATGCATGCTCAATAGCCAGTGAGTAACTAAGAATACTAAACTAACTGCCCCTACTGATACAATAAGATCAGCGCATGAAGAAGAAATGAAGTATACCAAAAATCATCAAATTAAGATTTTAGATGAGAAATTAAGCTAGTAGCGAGAGAGGAGAAGATAAAAAGGTTTACATGCTTGGCTAGGAGCTCACGCTCCGTGTTCCCAGCAGCGAAGAAGGGGTCGTCGGGTTTAAACCTTCTTCTAGCGGTGACCCAAAAGGGAAACCCTAACCCTACGTCACGGGGAGCTGTCACGCTTGCATCCATTACATCCATGGCGCACGACACGAGTGATCTTGCTCCCACTCGGATCGCTCACACGAAAATTTGAAATTGCCTCCGTAAAAAACAAATAATTTGGGAGTGATATGTCAAACTGATACGAATTCATATCCTCCTCTGTAATACTCGAGAAAATACGATGAGGTCTCAGTCGTCAGATTTAATTTTACACGAATCTCAAAGCACAAATAATACTGCCCCCTCCAATCATCCGAATAGGCACCGGCTGAGAGTAAATCCGGGCCGTAAAGTGATTTACTGTTCTGTACAATATTACAGAGGATACTGGTCCAAACTGATACTGGGGTCCCTGGTACTGATCGACCCATATGCCGATGCGCGAATTGTTACGTTTTGCAATTAGGACCCGAAAGTTTTTTTTATAACTTTTTTAATTTTAAACTGGCCGTTTTAAGGAGCACAAGTTATAGAGGAAATATGTACTCGATTAAAATTGAATTTGAAAAAAAAAATTGTAGGGATTAAAATTATTTTTCGGACTTCATAAAAAAAATTGAATAAAGTTGAATTTGAAAAGAAAATATTTTTAATAAAAAAGATTTGAATGGGACTTTGAAAATAAATAATATATTTTTTAAATATTAAAATTACGTAAAATGAAAAAACAACAAATTTAGTTGTATGAAAATTTATGCAATACAAGAGAATTATATTATCGTAAGTAATTCTTAATGTTTTAGACACATCAAACACACTTTTAGATAAGGAAAAAAAAATGTAACGGCGTAACACGTATAGAATGGTTAACATGTTTTATGGAGTATAAATTACCTATCAATGTGACTTGTCCCAGTTTTGTATTTGATAAACACGTATTCTGACACTCCGATAAAGAGGAAATCGTGCCGAAATTTTTATTAATATCCAAAATTAACAAATAATTTCAAAATCTACGCCCCATGCAGAGAAATTTCAAAATCTGTCCAAATCAGAGATTAAATTTTCAGTTTTCGGCTGTAAAACTGGAAATTTATTTTCCGGTTTTCGAATTCTAAAACTCGGAAATAAATTTCCGGTTTTGGTTTTGGAATTCCAAAATCAAAAATTATATTTCCGGTTCTATGTTTTTTTAACAGAAAATGTTATAATTTTTTTTTATTATTGAAATATTAATTATTATTTTTGAAAATAGATAGAATACTATACAATTTAATTTATTGGAAAGACTGCGACAAATAACCCGGATCAACATTTTTCAAGCCGGATTTTTTGCGTCTATAAGAAAAATTAAAATATTTCTTTGTGTGTTATTAGAAAAAAATAAAAATGTTTGAATCTGAGTTATTGATCCTGGTTAGGGGTGTCAATGACACCCGTTTACCCATTTACCCTACCCGTATCGTATTCGATAAGACGGGTATGGGTAAGGTTTTTTTTTCGTTAGCTTAATGGGTATGGGTATGGGTAAAGATATTTTTTCATTAGATAAATGGGTATGGGTACGGATAAAGATTATTTCGTACCCATTGGGTAACGGGTAATTATATGAAATAAATTATATCTAGATATATCAATATTATATTCAATTTATTTATTTTCTTGTTTTCCATATTGCTGAATGTTTTGTTATTTAGTTAACAAATTGAAATTGAATTTGTTAGAAGAGATATTTGTGATTTTTATTTTATTTTTGCTTTATAAAAAACTATTAGTTAGAATTGATTGCATATTTTCATTTTCATTTTTATATTAGTAATTGTGATGGCGTATGTATGACATGATGAATTTAGATGATTTATTTGTAAAAATAGTAAAATCATTATATTAGTATTTTTGTTATTCGCCCACTACCGTTTCGTTATCCGTTAATCATAACGGGTATGGGTAGGGTAGGGTAAGACAAATTCTTAACGGGTAGGGTATGGGTAGATCAATTCTTAGTGGGTATGGGTATGAAAATGGTTCCATCCTACCCGTATCGTACCCATTGACACCCCTAATTCTGGTTCAAAAGTCATTTCTAGGTAAATACAGAAAATATTGTGATCTTTCTATTTTTAGAAAAAACTAAAACTTTAAGTTATTTAAATATTCATTGTCAGAGAAAAAAAAATTGCGTTTAACTTTTGTCAGTGATGTCAGAGATGTCGTTATTTAAGTTTTTGTTTTTTCAAAAATAGAATAATTCAAATATTTTTTATATTTACCTAGAAGTGACTTTTGAACCTAGATCAATAATTCAAATTCAAAATATTTTTATTTTTTTCAATAACATACAAAGAAATATTTTAATTTTTCTTACAGACGCGAAAAATCCGACCTGCAAAATGTTGATCTTATTTGTCACAGTCTTTCTAATAAATCAAATCATATAGTATTCCATCTATTTTCAAAAAAATATATAACATATTTCTAATAATTCAATACAAAAAATAAATAAATTATAACATTTTCTGTTTTTTTTTAAAACAAAGAACCGGGAATATAATTTGTGGTTTTGGAATTCCAAACCCAAAACCTGAAATTGTTTTCCGGGTTTTGAAATTCGGAAACCGGAAAATAAATTTCCGGTTTTACGGTCTAAAATTGGAAAATAAATCTGCGATTTGGGTAGTTTTCGAAATCTTGTCGAACAAAATGTAGATTTTGAAATTTAATATTTTTTTTGGATATTAATAAAAATTTCGGGAAATCGTGGGTACTAGTGCATCCGTCTGGTAAATGGTAATGCAATTGGGACGACCAAACTTTTGGCGTAGATGTGTCTGCTTTGATATAAACGCTTTTTGATCAAGTATGTATTTAACGATCTTAATGCTGGCTGGATGTGCTTCTATAATCACAATTGTGTAGTCAGTTAATTAATACGCTCCTGACCGGACTAAAGGTGGAGGTGTTATATTTATATACTTATCTGGTTCAATATAAAACATGGCAATTTATTAACATAACATAGACTCCGTTTAGCATCATCAGATTAAGATTAAAATTAAGTAAAGATTAGCCTTTAGAATTAGAAGGTACCAAAGACTTCCTTTTAATAAGTTAAAGTAGAATTAAAGCAAATTGTTCGAATAGATAATTTGTATCTCCATGAACTCAATATTTAACAAAAAAATCTATAAGAGATACAAATTTAGTTAATTTTTTTAATGTGCACATTAAGTTTGTTGGATATTAAACTTTTTATAATAGAGTATAAGGATTTGATTTATGTTGTTCTTGTAGGGTTTTGAGGCTACCCAAAGCCATTAGGCTTAAGCTGCGGAAAGACCGTAAAACAAAAATTTTACTTCTAACTTAAGTCAAAAAGAATTGAAGTAGTATGTCGGATAATCTACCGAGAGTTACATACATGTTCAATCCTTTTCTTAGATTAAAAATCGTAAGTAAAACTTTACTCATTCAGATCATAGATTAAGTATTATGTCGGATAATAACCGAGAGTTACATACCAGATTAATCCTGTATAGACTCAAAGTAGTAAAACCGTATTTACTTGTATTTTAATCAGTTTATAGATCTACTCCTTTGATTGATTTCTAAAAGATTAAATCTATTTAACAATTAAATAGATTAATATAACATTTCTTTACTTGCTTCCAAATTCAAATTGGAATGCAGTCTGACTCGGTTAAGCAAGCACCAAAATTATAGTGCCTCTATCGGTTATCCACCAGGAACTACCAGAGAGTTGGTATTTCTTTTGCCAGAAATACTATACCAACGGTATTCGAAAAGTAGTGGTTTTCGGTAAATCACTATTCACCGAAAGTACGAAATTTCTGACAAAACACTATTCACAAGAATAACTTTTATTCTCGCAAAAATATATATATAGATAATCAGATTTTCTGCAAATCACTATTTGAGAGAGAAAATTATATACGAATCGAATCGGATTCTAATTCGTACTTTGATTTGGACTTGGAATGGATTTCTTATTTTTCTCTCCAATTTCATGTCTATTTATAACCATATAATGAAGTCGGTTTTAAGAAGCCAAATCAAATTTGAATTTGTCAAATTTGTTTAATATATTTTAATTAAACATTTTCATTTAATTTATTTAATTTAATTTAGGCTTTTAATTAAATTCTAAATTTAATTAAGGTCTAAATTCAAATTGAACTTTTTGGTCCAAAATATTAATTCATAATTAATATTTTAATCCATATATATATATATATACAATTATTCTGAATAATTGTATTTATTGCGTTTGCAATAAATTTATACAACGTGTCATACACGTTTATAAATTTAATTCGGTTTAAGCATGTCATCTCCATGACATATATTTTATTCTTAATTATAACACTTTATAATTAATCATAAAATTTCTCTGATTACTTTCCTATTGGTGTGACCCGATAGGATCTGTGTTATGTTTGCAAATAGAATTAGAACTGTTCTAACTTCTATAATCATAGGTGGCACCTGGCAAGTACATTATGACACCAATTACACAGATGATGCTGTACGGTACAATATCACGATCCAGTAAACGATTTACTTCGTGTTAATTCTTTTGTCTCATAGCTATCAGATTAGTTTCAAGGTAGGTGTGTGTCATCCTTGCAAACTTAATCTTTTCTTGATCCTGAATAGATTATCAAATATGTTTACTCTTGTAATCATACTGGATCCAGATAATCATATTCTATCAAGGGGCCCAGTGATGCTATAGCTCGTATTGAGATACGAGGGACAATAGTACTTTTGATAAACCATTTTTTCCTCCGCATAAGCTATGTATACTGAAGAACTATCCTTATAGCTACTTTTTACGGATAGCGTTAGATAGCAATCACACATATACATCTCTTATGTAGGAAAAATGAATATCTCATATTTTAGAACTTAACACTAAAATGAAAACATTAATGACACAAACACAATTCCATTTAATGTTTCATTTGGGGTCTGTCAAATATCATGTTCTCTAACATGTATCTGTGTGATTAAAATGACAACTCTTTGTCTATGGTTTGTAAAACTTAACCATCATTTAATCCACACACTAACCTTATCGCGGTAATTAGTGTTCCTGCTAATTACCTTGGTTAGAGACTTTTAAGAGTATTATCATTTATATTATGAAGTTTCACAATTCCAGTCATGAACTCGAAATGATTCATAAATTCAATAATACTCAAGGTAACAAAATGATTAAACATTCAATTCATGAACAAAACTTTATATAATATATTTATCGTATTATTGACTTCTAGATTATTACAAACTAACAGTTCTCTCACTCTTAACTACAATCATAGCGATGTTCTATTTATACTCATCATAAGATACTTGAATATGCATGCATCTTAGGATGTAATAATTAATGTACATGGTGGAATAAGGACTCTTTTCGCCCAAGAAGCAAAAAGAAGAGAAACTCTAGCCGTCGTCGCTTCCTTTTTTCTCCTCTATCTCTCTCCATTCCACTCCTCTCAATTATTCTAGTTTTCTTCTCCGGCATAGTGATATCCTTCTCTCTCTTGTCTCTGTCTCCTCAAACGGAGAAGAGAATGAGAGAGAGGGGAGGGAGCCGAGAGTGCGGTATTGTCGGAGATCGAAGTGTAGAGTCTTTATTTCCATCTTGATCGGAGCGCGGTAGTGAGCAATCCGGCCGTCGGAGCATGACGGCTATCGGACGAAAGCGGATCCGGTCGTAGATAGAGATGGAGAAAGAGGTAATATGGTGTTTTTTAGAGTAGATAAGTATGATTAGTTGATTATAATAGTTTACGTGATTTCATGAAAATAAATGAATTTAGATATAGAAATGAGGGTCATTTGACCCGTTGTAAGTCCATTATTTTATCAATGAAATTATTAGTGTGCATTTAAAGCCACTAACCTTAAAAAAAAATATGCATGCATCTTCCATACAAGCTAGCATATTATAGAATATACATAACATGGTATGCTTAAGATAGAGTGAGGCTATGGTACTTCGGCTAGTGTACTACGGCTCAATATGGTACTTTTTAAAATCCTAACGGTCGATCCGAACCGTTCAATGTGATATCCATACGAATATGTATTTGCAAACTAAATTTTATATTTTTTCGAATTTTTTTACTATTTTTTTAGATAGGTAGAATTTTGATGGTCTAGAATTTGTATAAAACACTGAAAATTCTACCTATCTAAAAAAATAGTAAAAAAATTTGAAAAAATATAAAATTTAGTTTGCAAGTACATATTCATATGGATATCACATTGAACGGTTCGGATCGACCGTTAGGATTTTAAAAAGTACCATATTAAGTCGTAGTACACTAGCCATAGTACACTAGTCGAAGTACCATAGTCTCACTCCTCAAGATATATCTAGAAGTGTGAGGCTATGGTACTATGCATAGCACGGATGGGTCCGTGCTACGACTCCAAATTTGAGTTTTCAAAATCCTAACGGTCCATCCAAACCGTTCAACATGATTATAAAATGAATATGTATTTGCAAACCAAATTTTACATTTTTTCAAATTTTTTTACTTTTTTTTAGATAGGTAGAAAATCACTGTTTTTGGATGGTCCAGAATTTTCAGATCAAGTGATTTTCTACCTATCTAAAAAAATAGTAAAAAAATTCAAAAAAATGTAAAATTTGATTTGCAAGTACATATTCATTTTATAATCATGTTGAACGGTTTGGATAAACCGTTAGAATTTTGAAAACTCAAATTTGGAGCCGTAGCACGGACCCATCCGTGCTATGCATAGTACCATAGCCTCACTCTATCTAGAAAATTCCTACACGTATACATACTACTATATTCTAGAACATTAATTCTAGCATACTCTAGTATACTATTGAACAATCTAGAATATTTTAGACAATCTAAAATAATATAGAATGATCTAGTAAGCTCTCCATAATATTGATGCTGCAACTTTCAACAAAGTTAATTTTAAAATTAACAAAAAAAACAATTTCGATTTAATCACTAAAATAACTACTCTTCACAAATATTCCGTTATGCCTCATGTCAAATGAAGGACCGCAAACGCAAGAAGAAGTTATTTGCCAAATACCATCACAACTCTTAGTACTGTTATGTATATCACTATCGATCATCTATTACTAATAACATGATAATTTAGATATTGAATGAAGAGGCTAATTTCAAAATGAAATGAAATTAATTGATTTCAGAATAAACATTTGTTATCAAACATCTCCTTAGAAAAAAATACTTTATAAAACGTTGCGTATCTTGAAATATCTCAATTTAAGACCCTATTTGGCACGGGCGGAGGAATTGAAGAAAAGTATGGAACTGTAATAGACTAGCAACCAAACGTGAGTACAGTGTTTTAAAATGCAGCCCAATACCACATAGGAATTTACTATGCACCCATATATGCGGATTTTGCCCATTTAAACGGAATGAAATATACAAGCGCCTAGACGAACTCCAATTCAATTCACTATGTATTTACCGAATATGCTATGTGAAATAGAAATCTCCTCCTTTTTACTTTTCCACTATTTTTAATAGGACTGCTAATGAGCTAAGTTCGGCTCAAAACTAGACTCAGCTCGTCATATAACTAAACAGGTCCAACTCGGGCTCGGCTCGGTTTTGAAGAAAAAAGCCCTGCGCAAACTCGGCTCATAACTCACGAGCTCAACTCATTGGCTCATGAGCTGGCTTAGCTCATTAGTAGCCCTACTAAAAAATTTGGGAGCTTAATCTAAGGGACTGAATAGTGCTTTCGTGGCCGAGTTGAATCCTTTGTAATATTATTTTCATTAAATTATTTTCGTCACATGATAAGTATTTAATAAATACAACATGTTCATCAGAATGAACTATTAAAATTTTCAAATATTAAAATTAATATCATAAAAAAGATTAGTTAGAAGTACAACAGACTATCCGATCATGATCAGATGATTAAAAATATTTATTTTGAAAGTACGTTTATCAGCAACAAGCACATCTGCGTATAATTTATTGAGTTATTCTAACATGAAATATTACCACAGCTCTCTAAAATTCATAAACCTCGTATGCATATCCTCTATCTCATTGGCTCATGCTCATTAGCAGCCCTAATTATTTTATACATTTGCCAAACGGGCTAAGAAATTTTTGTGATCTTTTGGACCTACTGACGTCATGGGCTTGTTTAAGATGCATGACCTGGACAATCTACTCCGTTAGCCCGCCTCCTGTATCCGGATCCATATATTTCCAGGTACCTGACTCAGCACAATCGAAACGGATGGCGCAGGGGCAGTAATATTTTTGCTTTGAGATTCGTGCCAAGTTAAAAGAACGATTCTAGACCGTTCGTTTCAATTGTACTCAGTCAGGTAACCTGAGGGGATGTAATACTAAATAGTAAATTCCCTGTATCCTGCCCATTTAAAATAATGTAGTCTAAAGTGCGCACTTGATCAAGCGATAAACCCTTCTTACAATGATTCACTCTACTTTCGCCGCCATCGCCGCAGCCCCGTCGTCCCTCGGACGCTCGTCATGGCATCCGAACCCGATTTTCTCTCACAGGAGATTTCGTTTTCCGATATCTCGTCCTCTTGTCCTCCCTTGCGTTGCGCTTGAGACCTCCGTTCAATCGGGAGGCTCAAATGGAGAAACGGAGAAAGAGAGTAAACTCTGGGGAGGAAGGTTTGAAGAAAAGGTAAACGAGGTAGTGGAGCGGTTCACCGAGTCGATTTCTTTTGAGGCTGAGGAGCTGTGGATGCATGACATTAGGGGGAGCAAGGCGCATGCCAATATGCTAGCTGCCCAGGTACTTACTTATATCATGATTTTGACTGATTGTAGGAGCTTTAAGCACTCTTAGATTGAAGAAATTAGTGAAAGAAGGGATAATTTGCGAGTATGAAGGGGATTTATTTTTGGGTTGTTTGTTGCAGCTATTTGATTTGGATGTTAAATTTTTTGGTTCTTTGTATTAGTTCTTATTATTATATCACTGAAGTATATGTTTGTTACTGTATCAGTTACTCTTTTGAAGGAGGGTTTAAGTAGGAGACAAGTTTTAATTGGTTAAATCGTCAATCTAAATATCTAAATTGGCTGTAGTATTTTGGTAAAGCTATAATTTACATACCTAAGTTGCCTGATTGTTATGATTAAGGTGTATATGATCTACTCATTGTTTGAAAATTTAATGAATGAATTATCAAATTTTATTTGTTTTAAAGATTTCTAGCACTAATAATAACAACTGATAATGCAATGTTACTTGGTGCATTAAGTCGTTTAAAGACTGGCCACCCTTTATTTCCATTAATCACCATTTTGATCAATATATTATTGCTGACCCGTTCAGCATGATTTGCTTTTGTTAAAAAACTGTCAAACTTTTTTATTGGACAAAATGCAACTGTAGATCCGTTAGTCTATTAGAGAATTCAATCCCATTTATTTGATTTAGTAATGAGTCATCTGACCTGGTCATTGTTTCTCCTTTATAAATTAACCAAACAGCTCACAAAAGAAAAATAAATATATATGAGTTGCAAGTGTAAAAAAAAAAAATGAGAATTAAAAAATTATTCCAACAAATTCTTTGAGCTAGTGTTGCAATTTAAATTCGAGTGTACTTCTTCAAGTGGGGTGCACCACTAAATTTGAGGCAGGGATTGAAGTATCTTGGGAGGTGATTGCCGTGAGTCAGCGAATACTTCTCTAAAGATAATATTCGTGATTTTATGGGTATGCTTTGATTTTCTACAATGGTCGAATTTGAGCAGCAAGTTACTGTTTGTATTTCTCATGTGCTAGTTATCTTACATTTTATGTAATTTAGGCTTAAAATTCTAACACTCATATTAATACTATTGAGTATTCAAGATGCAAGCCCTTTTATGTTGTTCTAATAGTTTTATGACATAGTATCTGGTTTTAATTTCAATTTACTTTATAGGTTGATTGTTTAATTTGTGCTCTTTCGTTTTTATTGCCATTGCATATCATTTGATTCTATATTCTGATTAAAATTATTATAAGTTAACAGGGATTGATGACAGAAGGGGACAGAGACAAGATCATAGAAGGCCTCGGGGTGATAAAGAAAAGGATTGAGTCTGGCAAGTTTGTCTGGAGAAAAGATAGAGAGGATGTGCACATGAATATCGAGGCGGCACTAACTGATATGATAGGCGAGCCTGCTAAGAAATTGCACACTGCTAGAAGTCGAAATGACCAAGTTGTGACTGACCTCAGGCTCTGGTGCCGTGATGCCGTTGATCGAATCCTGACTAGAATTAAACAACTCCAGGTGTGTTAGAATGATTTTTTTTTAAAGTCGAGTTGCTAATGAGAAGTATTAAAAAAAATATATTACTGGCTATGTTATGCATACTTGAATTCATCTGCTGCTATTCTTCTTAGAACATTTGGCAAAGATTCACAAAAGGATGTACTCTTATATTGTTATGTAATCTTCTGGTGTAGAACTTTAACTGAATAATTGGTTATACCTTCGGCTTCCACTCCAAAATTTAAACTCATGGAGACAGGTCTTTCTTAGCATAGTAATAAGATTTTTTTTTTTAATTCTATATTTTGTTCGGACAAGGCTTAACGATTTTCATTAGGTGCAATTAGTGAAACTGGCTTTGAGAAATGATGGATTAATTATTCCGGGCTACACTCATATGCAAAGAGCTCAGCCTGTTCTCTTGCAACATCTTCTCCTATCCTATGTTGAACAGGTTAATAGTTTCCTTTTTACCTTCTCTGCCCTGATTTTTTGTCTTTCAAATTTGCAAAAGAGCTCAACGAGTAAAAATTTGAGAAATTCTTCTGGTGTATATAGTTAGAGCGGGATGCTGGGAGGTTGACCAATTGCCAGGAGAGGTTAAATTTTTCTCCTTTGGGTGCTTGTGCTTTAGCTGGTACAGGGCTTCCTATTGACCGTTTTATGACTTCCCAAGAACTAGGCTTCACTGCTCCTCTTAGAAATAGGTACTTTTTTTTTTATACGTACGTGCACATTCTTTTTTTCATACTTCTTAGAAATAGGTACTTCCAAAATGGACTATAATTCTCTACAAAAGTTTTTGATATTGTAATTCTTAAGGGGCATTTTACTTGTTTTGCCAAAAATTTATAGAAAAGTTCACTTCTTTTTTCTGATTTAAATTCCAGCTTAAAATAATGTTGTTAGAGTTGTTGGAGTAAACTCTAGGCCTGAAATTCTGTAATCTTCCTCCTTTGTAGTATTGATGCAGTTTCAGATCGTGATTTTATCCTGGAGCTCCTTACAGCCAACTCTATCACAGCTGTACATCTGTCGCGACTTGGAGAAGAGTGGGTTTTGTGGGCATCAGAGGAATTCGGTTTTGCAATACCAAGTGACTCGGTTTCTACCGGTAGTAGCATAATGCCCCAGAAGAAAAACCCAGACCCAATGGAGCTAGTTAGAGGCAAGTCGGCTAGGGTTGTAGGTGACCTTATGACCCTTTTAATTCTCTGCAAAGGGCTTCCTAGTGCATATAACCGCGATCTTCAGGTAATTCTCTACCGGAGTGGTTAGATAAAGAAGTCGGAATTCTAACTTAATGCTTGAGCTTTAGAAAATAATGTTAATAATGTAAAGTAGAATGTAGCCCATGATAGAGACAAAGGTGCATAAAACATTATCAGCGATAGTGTTTTGACATAATACTATCAAGCTATTGCCTGGTTGGAACAACTATTTATGGAATTGATCTTACAATAGAGAACTGAATTGGAAGCTTATGGCTTGTTTTTGAACTTAGAAAACAACATCAGGTGTCCTGAGTCTGGGTTTGTTTGGTCAACTGTTCCTTTATTCATACGAAATGGTATTTTTATTTTGTCAACAGGAAGATAAGGAGCCATTATTTGACAGTGTTAAGACGATAACACAAATGCTTGAGGTGACAAGTGTGTTTGCTGCTAATATTACTTTTAACCATGAGAGAATTCGCACTTCTTTGCCTGCTGGTTATCTGGATGCAACTACACTTGCTGATTATCTTGTAAAGAAGGTAAATCTCCTGCCTCTATTGTAATTCATTTGTAGTGTGCTGCATAACTTCAATTTAATTTAGGATCTTTGCTAATTTTGCCCAGTAGTTTTGCATATTTGCAACTAGCAATCCAACAATTTTTGTCTATGGTATTTTGCAAGCCAATAAAAAAGAAAGACTAAGACTCTTGAACTACTACGAAGTCAAATAAATTTGTTCATTCAAACATAAATTTACTTTAATTGACTATTACCAGTGGTAGCAGTGGAGTTGTCAATTTTCAGAGGGTTGTATTGCATCTAGCTAATCTATTTGTATGTTTTTAAGTTATTTAAAAGTATTTTGATGATGCTGGCAAAGGGTGAGAAGACTGTTTGGTGTTACTTGCAAATTTGATCACACACTGCTGTATTTCACAAAATTTCTTGTAACTAACCAAGAATGTCCGATATTTGATATCATTGAGGATTGTCTTTTCACTTCTATTGGAATTTTTATTGTTTTTTCACTCATCAGGGAATGCCATTTAGAACTTCTCACGAGGTAGTAGGCCGGGCCGTTGCATTATGTGTAGCAAAGAAATGCCAGCTCTCAGATTTGATGCTTGATGATTTATGTGGCATTAATTCAATTTTTGAGAAGGATGTTTATGATTTCTTGGGAGTAGACAATGCCGTGAATAAGTTCACGTCTTATGGCTCTACCGGCTCAGTGGAGGTGCAAAAACAGCTCCAGTTTTGGTGCTCCAAGTTAGAAATCACCAGCTCCGAGTGAATTAAATAAATTGATCTGCAAAGATTGTTGCATTATCTGTATTATTAGAATTAGCTCCCAACCAACTTTGATTTCTTGTAAAATATGGCTTTGGAAGGGAAATGAGCAAAGAGATGTATGTGAACTGTATTTTAATATTGCTGATTAACTGAGCTGGGGTAATTGGTATTATGCAGAAATAATAATAGTTAGCTGAGTGTTCTAGATAAGCAACAAAGGGTACTTCTATGTATTATTTAATTGGTCGGTGCAGATTAAATGGACTGGATATTACTGCTATATTTCTTACTGTGCTGCATGCAATTAATGGTATCTAGGGCCATATCATAAAAGAGTATTTACACTACACATCCGTCTCATCTCATAAAGCTTTTATAGCTTGTGCTCTTTTCCTGCCCATACATATATATATATATATATATATATTTTTTTTGTAGTTTCATATTCAAAATTTCTGAAGTAATTTTTTAGTAAAGGCCCTTGTATTTTTCAGAAACTCTGTTGTATACATGCCATGAAATTTATTCATGCTGAAAGATCGTGCTTTTATGCTATTTTTCTCTGGATACAAAAATGGATTACTTAGCAGTTCGCAGAATACATGACGTGTGCAAGTGTACTGTCGTTACTTCTAATCTGGTTATCCTTCTCTAGTGGAAACTGAAGGAGCTGGCATCAACATTTGTTTTCATTGACACAAAACATAATATACAGCGGAAATATTATTGTATAGGATCGATCATCTAATAAACATTGAGGATACACTGATCTTGCTGTGCGGTGCAGGCTGTCCTAGGTTGGACCCTGTTTTGTGTTGCACAAAAAGATTCTTAAGCATCGTGAACTAGTGGTTTAGGAAGTGTATTTTTTGTTTGTTTAATTTTGGTCTTGGAATATATTGCTTTTGTTCATTTTATAAGAGTTGACGTTAAGCTTGACATTGGTTTTTTTTTTTCCTGTAGCATCTAAAGATATTGTCTGATTTCAGGAATTTGAAAAGGAGTCCGGCTACTATCATAATATTAGAATTAAAGCCTAACTTGTACCAATAAAAGGAATTTCAACTTGAAGTGTACTAACAGTCCGTCGGAAAAATTTCATGAACTTGTTATTGGTGTCGGGACAAAGAGCTAGGAACTTCAAATTACAACTTGTCTGCACGAGATCCTGATTAACCGGTTCCTTTTCTGCTTTAGATTTGATATGATATTTAGTTTTAATAGTGTTCGCTTGTGTGTTGCCATGTTCTGTAAATATGAACTAGTAATGGTTGTTCTTAGGGAAACAATGTAGTTTTAAGTAATTCTTACCTCACTTGTGTTGGGTGCGGTACCATTATTTTGGATCTTAATTTTTAATGAAGTTGATTAGTATTCACTAATTTTCTTAAAAATAATTACGGTCAGTTCTTCAATTAATCATACAAATATTTTACACCCAACTATTTATCATTAGGCTTATCTTTGATAAATATAGAGAAGGTTTAATATACGTGCCTGTCGACTTCGACTTTCTATAAAAGAACTTTTCTCCAATGGTAAAAGAGCAATCTCAGTCGTAACTCGTAACACAAAAGGAGTTGAAAGTGTGTTGACCATTTAATTCTGTCAACATTAGAAAAGTAAATATGAAGCATATTAATTGACTTCCTTAAAATTTGGTTGAAGTTCAAGCTCTAGTTTTTTTACTCCACAAACCAAAATAATTCAGAGTAATACTATAAAATGCAAAATACCGTATTCAGAAATTGCATAGTTTTAAATTCAACAACAGAGAAGTCTCCATTATATAGAGGGAAATGGTTTGCTATATATATTTTTTAATTTCAGATTGTTATAGTTTTGGAAAAAGGCAAGGCAATTCTGCTTTGCTGTAATTACTGGGCAAATTCTCAACCAGAAAAAAACATCTCAATCAATAACCGACCAAAAGAGATCCGAGATAAAAGGAAAATAAAACCTGCGTTTTTCAATTTTTATTGAACTTTTTTCTATTCCCCTCTCTCTCTCTCTAAAAATGGATCGCCAGAGCTCCACCTCCTCTAGCTCCTCAAGGAGGATGGCAGCACCGGCGGGAAGCTCTTCACCTTCTTCCAAGCCTGAACCTACCCTTCGTAAGCCTCCGCCGCTTCCCATGTCTCGCTCTCTGTACGTACATTAATATTGGCAGATAAAATGAATAAAGTTTGAATGCCATTAATTAGCTTGGTTCATCATGATTAATTGGTTCCACAGGACTTTTGGGAGCGAGAGAACGGTAAAGAGATTGCGCTTAACAAAAGCTCTGACATTGCCAGAGAGCACAACAATGCTTGAGGTGTGCAAAAGGATGGCGCAACGACAAGTTGATGCTGCACTCCTAACCGACTCTAATGCTCTGCTTTGCGGTATCTTAACAGACAAGGTCGGTTCTATATATTAATTAGTAATGCTTTAGTATAGTGACATTAATCAGTTGTATTCAATGATTATGCTAAATAAAATAATTCACAATGCAGGACATAGCAACAAGAGTAATTGCACGGGAATTAAAGCTTGATGAAACTCCGGTCTCCAAAGTCATGACAAGGAACCCGGTATTTGTTCTCTCTGACACGCTAGCGGTCGAATCACTTCAAAGGATGGTTCAAGGTTCTTCCTCGATATAAAAAAGAACTTAAAATTTTCTTGCATATTGCCTTACTCATTCTGTTATAGAGGTGTTAATTAGTACAAGTGATTGATGTCTTCAGTACTATATATATATAATTATTGAAAAATATCTATAATTACATACTTTGAAATGTATACGAAAATTGAAGGGTTATATATTGTGTTTTAATCAGGGAAGTTCAGGCATCTGCCAGTGGTGGAGAATGGAGAGGTGATTGCACTCTTAGACATTGCTAAATGTCTCTATGATGCAATTGCTAGAATGGAGAGAGCGTCAGAGAAGGGCAAAGCCATTGCCGCCGCTGTTGAAGGTGTTGAGAAAAGCTGGGGAACTCCTAGCTCTGGTATTTTCTTAGACAACGTAAATAATATTATCGATCGATATATTTGTTTATTTTATATAATCTTGACATAAGAAATAAGTACCTATATACAATTTGTGAATATTTTGTAATTTTAAATTTCATTTATCTTAATTATACATAGGCTCAAACTCATTTGTTGAATCTCTTCGTGACCAGATGTTTAAGCCTTCTTTATCAACTGTTGTATCTAATCATTCAAAGTAAGTAACCTTAAACTCAAGTTCTAGAATGAAAATAATATTAATTATTTGGAGCTAACTTAATAATAAACGCTATATCTTCTTATTTTTTTAGGGCAATTACTGTGTCATTAGGTGACTCAGTGTTAACTGCAACAAAAAAGATGTTTCAATGTCAAAAGAGTTCAGCTATTGTCACTATTGGAAATAAGCCTCAGGGCATTCTAACGTACTATTCTCTCCTCTATTAAAATTTAAAAAGAGAATGATTTTCTGATGGTACCACAAGAAAAACGTTTGCATTTATTAATTGATTACTATATGTGCAGATCTAGAGATATATTAATGCGGGTTATTTTCAAAAACCTCTCTCCAGAGTCAACCCTTGTTGAGAAGGTAATTTTGCACCATAGGACCTTCATGTTTACAATATTTATGTAAATTATTGATAGTGTGAATAATTGAAAAGAAAAATTAATTATTTTGCCTATTTGAAAATTGAAATGTTTACATGCATGTGTAGGTAATGACCCCTAATCCTGAATGTGGTACCTTAGACATGCCAATATTGGATGCTCTCAGAATAATGCAAGATGGCAAATTTTTACACCTTCCAGTTGTCGACAGAGGTAATAATATATAATCCCTCAATTAAAAAACCAAAATGAGTGTTCAATTTGCACTTTCTAAATGTTATAATTAAAAATAAATAAATAAACAATTTGCACTTTCCGTCGAGACCATTTTTTCCGCTTTAGTGTTTAAAAATATATTACCAATTATATGCATTCAAAATAGTAATGGCCATAACAATTACACAAAATTAATAAATAAATGGTCTCGACAGAAAAAATTAAACATGCCACTAAATCGTTTTTTTTCTTAATTTCCACTATGTTGTTAAAATGAACCTCTAAATTGATGTCCGCTATAATGCTAAATCACTACAAAAATAATGCTGAAACTTCAAAAAAAATTTAGTACCATAGTGCTTACCATGTAGCACGCTAAAGCATCGATAAACTGGTCGCTATGACCGCGCTACTTAAACCAAACCATCGGTTAGTAAAGTACTTAATTATTTGAGTGTTTGAGCTTTTATCTTAACTTTGATTTGAAATAGAGGGAAGTATTGTTTCTGTCGTCGATGTAATTGACATTACCCATGCTGCTGTATCAACTGTAAGTTATTTATTTTTTAATTATTGTTACTCCTAAGTATTTCGGTACAGTTAAAATCATCAATGCTTGACTAGTACTGTTTTTGTTGAAGGTTGAAAATAGTGGTGGGATGAGCAACGAGGCAACAATTTCTTTAATACAGAAATTTTGGGACTCTGCCATGTCTATTAGCCCCATGGATGATGATGATGACTCTAGGTAATAACAATTTTGCATTTACTTTCTCTTTTTCTCTCTTATTAATTTGAGCTTTAAAAAAAAATTCTCTATTTGGTTTTCCATTTGAGAAAAGCAAAACTTCAAGACTGAATTTAGAGTTAAACACACTCTATATATTTGTAGCAAATTAATTCGGCATGATCCAGATACAAGTTCACTTGACATTTAATTATACTTTTTATGCGAGTTAGATATTTGGAGATTCTTTGTTATTTTATTTTATAATATTTGTTTATGAAATACACATGTCAATTTGTGAAAATAATACAGTGAGACATCATTGAGGATTGCATCAGATGGTGGAGAGGCCAGAATAAACAGGGGTAGCTCCCCTTTATCCATTTTGGATTTGCCAAATACTTTCGCCTTCAAGCTCCAAGACAAGAGAGGCCGAATGCATCGTTTTTCTTGTGGTACCATCACAAAATAAGTCTCTTTTTAATAAAGGTTTTATGGACATGTGCATAAGTATATATGCAGCCTTTTTTATTTTTAATATATTGGATACTTATATTTAAATTACTTGACTCGTATATATGCAGATGTACAAACGTTAACACCATTAGTTACTTGTATCCTTCAGAGAGTTGGTAATGAAATTGATAGGGGTCACCTGCCTCATATTTTGGTACCACATCATTCTCAAAATCATTTCTTATTTGTCAATGGTTTTATCTTAATTTTCATCCTGCTTTCACCACTATTATTTTTTTTTTTTTGCTAATTTAAACACACATCTCATTTTTCATGTGTGTTGAAAACATACTGGCAGTATGAAGATGAGGATCATGATAGAGTACTTATCACATCAGATGATGACCTAACTGCAGCTGTAGAGCATGCAAAACTTGCTGGTTGGAAGGTATATATCAATTTTTACTATTTTTATGATTTTTGAAAGATAGTCTTTTTTGACATACCAACAATACATCAATATGCACACAAATCTTCATTTTTTGACTGCTTGACTTGATACTAAATGAATTAAGAAATTTAAATTTTTTATATGTAAATGAAGTCTCTAAAAGGAGAACGGTTTGAATTTTTTATTTGAAGCTGATCAGATGTATTTTGGACTGGAAGCATATGAGCTAAAATGCTACTAAAAGCATATTAGCTGGAATATATATATATATATATATATATATATATATATATAGAGGTTGGCTAATATCAAAATGTTTGTTCCGGAGCCGTGGTGTAATTAATTGGTTTTCCGATTTTCAAAGTCCAAACGGTCGATCCAAACAGTTAGATGTGATCTCTATATTAAAATGTGCTTGGAGACCAAATTTTACATTTTTTGAAACTTTTTAACTATTTATTAAGTCAGTTTTAAAATTGCTGATTTTAATAAACAGTGAAAAAAATTTGGATTATTGAAAACAATGATTTTAAAACTGTCTTAATAAATAGTAAAATATTCCAAAAAATGTAAAATTTGGTCTCCAAGCACATCTTAATATAGATTGAATGTTGAGTGATTTGGATCAACTGTTTGGACTTTAAAAATGTAAAAACCGAAGCGTTTGTTTCATGATCTAGGAACAAACGTTTTGATATTAGCCACTCACTATATATATATATATATATATATATATATATAACAAATTTTGTACTTGATGGTCAAGTAACGGTACCTATTTGATACCATTTTTTACCATCCATGTTATATTTTACATATTCATATGTCATTTACTCTATGGTAATTTATTTAATTAATGTAATCTGCGCATATGTGGACAGTCAACACCATGTTTTATTTGTTAATGGTTACTAATTCTTAATTACATCATATTTTAATTACTGCTAGTTAATTCAATATTCCCAAATATCTCGATCGATCACTTGTAATTTTCTTGTTTTGTTATAAATAGGGATTGCGGTTGTACTTGGAATACTCAGGCATAAAAGGACATAAAAAGGGAAGAACATTTGTCTCAACAGATCAGGTTGCAAATTATGAATATGTATGGGCAGCTGCTTACAGTGGCGTTGCAGCTGGTGCAGCCTTCATAGCTGGTCTCGGTATCATGGCTTATATCAGGAGACCAAAATCAACATGATTATATATTTTTTACATATATAATCTTTCTTCTTTCTAAGGAAATGGATAGTAAAATGGGTATCCTTAATTCCATGTATCGTCACAGGCATGTGAAGTTCCTTCAAATGTATATGGCCCAATTGTATGTTTGTTATCTTGGAAATGATATATGTATATATATTTCTATCATTAGAAAATGAAATTCCATATTAGAGATTAACTTTTCCAAGAAAACAGTGTACTTGTTTCCAGTGCTTTAATTTCTTTGCTCTTTTTTCTTAACTATAGACTTAGACGAGTAGAACTAGGGTGTGATGTGCTCACCAAACTCTTTGGTGAGCACAACTCTACATAAATTATCGGATTCACTTCAAACGAGATTAATCCAACCGTTGAAACCGATGTATTTTACGAGTGATGCGTGTACATGCAAAATTTTGAATTTTTTGAATTCATTTAGTCTCAAGTCAAGTGGTCAAAATTGATGAAAAATGAATGATCCAAAATGAAGTTGTTTTAATGCATTCAAAAAATTCTCAATTTTGACCACTTGACTTGAGACTAAATGAATTCAAAAAATTCAAAATTTTGCATGTACGCGAATCACTCGTAAAGTATATCGGTTTCAACGGTTGGATTCATCTCGTTTGAAGTGAATCTGATAGTTTATGTAGAGTTGTGCTCACCAAAGAGTTTGGTGAGCACATCACACCCTAGTTCTACTCAGACTTAGACTTCACTCAAAAAAAATATTGAAGAAATAAATTAAATATGTGAAAAGAGATCATTTCTGTAAATTATATTTTACATCAGAAAAATGTTAGACATAAATATTTTTTTTAGTTAAAGACATGTATAAATGATAAATAACACAAATTTTTATTGAATTGCACGGTTAAATGCAATCAGATGCATGATAGTTGCATTATTTTGAAAGGACAATATTGTACAAACTCTCCTATACCATCAATTCTACAAAAATCACACTTAACTGAATAAATTTGTCTAGGTTCAGCCTTACCAAGACGAGATTCATGTAAAACAGTATTCGGTCAAATGTATATCTAATAAAAATTTGTGCTGTCAAGTGTGAATCATATTAATAAAGAGTTGTACAAATTTGTTCGGTCAATTTTGAATCATGTACAAATTTTCTTAGTCAAGCACTAACACTATATCAATTTGATTTTATGCAAGATTAACTTGAGAGCGTGTGCAAAAATGTGGTAATTGTGTAATAGGATTTACATTTAACACAGCAAATTATATATAGTGATTCAAGCTTTAAATAATGTCAACTTTATACAAATTTGCTCCCTCAAGTGTGAAACCTACATTTGTTTAACTTTGGACATAGCTGACATTTACAGCTTTTTTTTTCAAAATAAATGACACGATATGATAGATAGAATAGCCTTGCTAATTTTAGCAAATTCAATTTCATAGTAATATACACTAGTTCTTGATCAGTTCATTTTTTATTTTAGCACTATATATAATATAAGTATTTTTTTTTTAAAGGTTCAAGTCACCTAATTATTTAACATCCACAAAGAATTGTCTTTCTCAAATTTTAAACTTACAGCCTTTTATACAAAAAACATTATTTTTGTCACTGGACCAAAGGGTTCTCATAATACATGTATTGTGGACAATGATTTAGCAAAATGAATAAATTTGGATGTGTTTGTAAAATTTGGACTTCACTGGTGATACAGATGAAATTTCAGTCCTATTCATATTTAATGAGAAATCTATAGTTACATTTCTTGTTAATCTGCAGTCTTGTTAAGCTTGCTGTACACCAATCAATTTCAATTAAACGCGATTATTTTTAGATAGAAATATAGAGGTAGCCTTTCAAATTCCAATTAATTTTAATAAATTATCTCTATTCGAGTTTTTGAACTTATAATTTAGTATAGAAGGTGTTGTCTTTTATCATTAGATCAAACACCAATTATTATCATTAAACGTGAATTAAAAATAGAATTTTCAAGTCAAAGGTGGGCCAGATTTTGCAACTACGGAGATCAAACGCATATTGAAAATCAATTATATAAAAAAATTATACTGAAAATAAAAATTAATTTTATAACACCTATAATATTTTACTCTAAACTTTATAGAAAATTATATATAAATATAAAAAATAAATTAAAAAAATGAGGTCAATTTGGTCCTCATTAATTATATATTTGAATCCATCCCCGTCTCACTATTTACCCTATCTTCGTCAATTCTTTCTTCAATTTGTTCCTTTTTTTGTCAATTTAAATATTTTTTATCTGTTGTTATTTGGAATCCTAATTTTTAGGATTTGATGTAAATTCTCGTAAATTTGATAAAATTAATAGATGACTTCCCCTTTTTCAACAGTAAAATTATTTTTTAAATAAAACAGTACAATTCATTAATATAGTGAATTTTTTTTTCTTCGAAATGTAGGCCTTATCTAGGCAGAAAATCACTACTTTTGAAATTTTTTTTTTTTAAATCTTGTCAGAGGCTACTTTTGAATGTTAATATATTGATTTTGATCAAGCAATTTCAGATGAAAATCAATTTAGTAGAATAAATTCCGATCATAATCTTAGCCGAAAAACAAAATTTAACAAAGTTTTTATATAAAATAATTTCGGGCAAAATGGTGGGGGACCAAGAAGCAAAAGTAGCTCGCTATACATATTTAATGCTGGAGCTGAGACTAGTGGGAAAAATAGTACGGCAGAGCCGGCTTCGTCACAGAATAGCACGGAATGATACAGCACGTGTGTCTGTACGTGCTGTGATTTGTGTGTCTCATACTGTGATCATTCGCATTCCGTGATTATCTTTAGAAAATTTGACATGGCACGTCACGCGAAAGAACTAGTCATGGTACGGCCTACTACCTCGTCACGTGTAATTAGGACTATTAGATCTTTGATCAAATGGCGAATCTTGAATAAATTTACCGAAATTATGATCAAATAGTCACGCGAGTCACGTTTGGTCATGGCACGTTTGGACAGGCGTGACTCACGCGGCGTGACCATTTGCGTGTCACGACCACCCTTTGACATTTTGATCACGGCACGGCACGACACGTGAATTAACTTATCACAACACGGCACGACACGAAACCAAAATCACAGCATGTTAGTCACGGTACAGCACGATACACACGTTTTTTCCACTCTAACTGTAATTATAATAATATGCATGTTACATATGTTGATATAAATATATACTTCAACATCAAATTTTATAACTTTTAAAACCTTTTCACTGTTTTGTATAAATAAAAAAAATTACGCTTTCAGTTAGTCCAGTGATTTTCTATCTATCTAAATAATAATAAAAATAAGATATAAAATTAATTCTCCAAACACAAGTAGAGGATGGACGAATTCGTATCCTCTGCATTAACTCAAAAAGAAATTTTTTGAATTAATGGATCTCAATTATCTGATATGTTTTAAGATTCGTGCGGACTAGATCCGCATTAATATTGAAAGGCCCCTTATAACATAAGTAGAAACCGGATTGGTTCTGTTTAAAATCAGACGGTTAATATTTATTAACTCAAAAGATTCCTTTTGAGTTAATGCAGATGATACGCATTCACGGTGGACAACTCAGATGTAGTATTCCTTTCCTTCTTTCCCAGTGTTCTAAATAGCGCGCTATAGCGCCGCTATAGTGTTTTTGGACCCCAAACGCTACGCTACGACATCAACATGCGCTATTTGCGCTACGGCCGCTATAGCGGTCCGCTACAGCGCTATTTGCGCTATACAATATGGGTTTTTTATTTTTTTTTATTTTTAAGCAATTTATATGGGTTTTAAATAAAGATAAAAAAAATCTCAAACCGAAATTGAATTTGTTGCTACTTGCTACAAATAAATCAATTTGAAATTGGGAATAGAAATTGAAATTTGAATAGAAAAAAAGTCCAAACCGGAATTAAAATTTGAATAGAAAAAAAAATAGATTATGTCATGAATCATGATACTTAAGATATTTTTAATAGGAAAAATCGATAGTTTATGATATTACTATGGATATTTTGAACTGCAATTTGGACTTTGTACGGGTTCAATATGAATATTATAATTTCTTAATTACTTTAGTGTTATTTATTATTCTATGAGACCTTAGATAATGTTGATATTTAGTACAAATATTGAATATACGAAATGTTAAAAAAAAAAAAATGCTATTTGGAATAGCTTCCGCTATAGCGACGCTATTCGCTATAGCTTTTTTTTTAGCCTTCCCGCTACGACGCTATAAACGCTATTTAGAACCTTGTTCTTTCCTGACATTTTTATTAATATCCAACATCAAATATAAATTAATAAATATATCCAGCTTGATTGAATTTTAATAAAAATGTCCAAACCGGTCATTTAATGGCCGGTCCTCAATTTTTCTCAACCGGCCATTAAATGGCCAGTTCTCATATTTCTTTTTGATGTTAAATAACCATTTTACTCTCTCTTCCCTATCACAACTCACTCAACTCACTCTTAACCCGTCTCTTTCAGGAAAAATTTATTTTTTAATTTTTTTAATTTTATTTTTTTTATTTAATTTAATTAATTTTTTTATAATTTTTTATTTTATTTTAATTATTTTTCAGTAACCTATACATTTAAATTAGTAATCTGACAATTGTTTATCATTTATCAAAATGTAGTTTGTTGGCCATGTATGACTATGATTTCATTACACTGTGGTGTAAAGTTTTTTACTAATACATATGAGACTTCTTACTCCAAAGAGCTAGTTGGTTCACTTATGGTTTCCGATGATGTCTCACGTTGGGACTTGAAATCCATGATTTACGAATTACTAGTTATAAATGAATTGTGAGAGGGAGAAAAGAAAAAGATGAGTATTTATAAGTTCTGAAACAGTAAAAATTAAAAAAAAATTGAGAACCGGTCATTTAATGGCCGGTTGAGAAAAATATAGAACCGGCCATTAATTAAAACCCAACCAAGAGTTGGATATATTTATTAATTTATATTTAATGTTGGATATTAATAAAAGTGTCGGCCTTCTTTCCTTTTAACCCCCTTTCACTTTCTTTTTTTCTCGTTCTTTCCGGAGAAATCCCGAGAGCATGGCAGATTAGAGTCGGTTTGTATAGAAGTCACTCCAACAGGCGATTTAATTAATACACTTTCTCATCTCTGTTAAGCGCTTCGATCGCAACTAGAAGCTTTGGTTTATTCTTCAGTAATTCTCATCAGCTGTTGAGAGGTTAGTCTTGTTACTTAGATTTAGACGGCTTTAGTCTTAGGGTTTTTCTCTTCCTTCTAATTCGTGGGGTTTTTGGTTCATGATTCCAAAAATCCCCACTTTCTTTGCAGCGGTACCTATAAAAGTGATGATTTTGAACATCCTGCTCTTGAAAAGCACTTCCCTTACCACCCATTTCAGATGGAAAATCAAATTTTTGCAAAGTAAGTAAATTATTTCTTGGAAAAGGCAAAAGCAAAAAAAAGAAATGATATGTAAGTTAAAATTGCCATTAAATAGGGTATCCGTACACTATGAACGCCTCATAATATTTGTTCTTATGTATATCCCCATATATATGTAAGCCATGAGGAACTGTATTTCTATTAGGAAATTAGAAGAATTTTCTTTAAATAGCAACATAAGATCCTTCAATTGAACAATAAACTATTGTTATACAGTTGCATAATACTAACAAAACAAATATTGGGAAAATTAAAGGGTAAAGGGAGAAAATGGCAAAGCACCACCCCGATCTGATCATGTGCAGGAAGCAGCCGGGAATAGCGATTGGGAGGCTATGCGAGAAGTGTGATGGAAAATGCGTCATCTGTGACTCCTATGTGCGTCCCTGTACCCTTGTTCGCGTCTGTGATGAGTGCAATTATGGATCCTTCCAGGGCAGGTAAATTTCCTGCTTAATTTGCCTCTTTCTACTCTCCTTTTTCTTTTCTTGTTCTTTTGAGTAAATTGCACAAATAGTCTGTAAAGTATTACCCATTACTGTTATGGTAATTGAAGTTTAAATTTACCATTTTGGTCCTTGAAGTTTTAGCAGTTCCTTTTTTTCTTACCAAATTGTTCTTGTCTCAGCATTTTAGGAAAAACAATATTTTCATCAATCTCAGCATCATGCTAGCATTGCTACTGCTATGGATGCAGTAATAACACATGATGTAGTTACCATTTTTATATCCATGTAGTCATATGTTGATTAAATTGATACCAGAATTGGTCTGTATCATCGTAAATTAATAATACTGTTGCATTCATTTTACCATAAATATCTTAAAGACATGGAGAAAGTTTGCAGACCCAAGTGGGACTAAAATGATACTTTAAGGACCATATTTTTTATTTGTTCGTTTTATTTTGTTATTTCCATTTTCCAATCTCTGGTTTCTGTCTATGTCTATAATGCATTTCTGCTCTTTTGGCAAATTCATGTTACTGTTGATTATATTGGTTTCTCAAGCAGATCTAAACCTGTGCATGTCAGATTTTTTAAAATCAGACTGCTTAACTGGTTTACTGTCCAGTAATAGGCACTTAGATCTCAGTTTGGGGTTCTTCTATGAAAGTTCTTACATTTGAAAAGTAGCGAACTTGCTGAACTGGTAAAATGATGAAATGTATGAGACAGGGACCTGGCAATCTAGACCCAAGATTATTCTTCATGGTGGTGATTAATCCTTATTTTGATTTGTGGGCAGGTGTGTGATATGCGGTGGAGTGGGGATTTCGGATGCTTACTATTGTAAGGAGTGCACCCAGCAGGAGAAGGACCGTGACGGGTGCCCAAAAATTGTGAATCTGGGTAGTGCGAAGACGGATCTCTTTTATGAACGCAAGAAATATGGCTTCAAAAAGAGATGATCGTCCTCATTGTTAGGCTACTTTTGATTTGGTTAGCTGCACTGTCTTTACTACATATATCAGAATCTTGTTGCTTTGTTATTTGATACTCCTGATTTGATCTAGAAATTGTTTGTCATTACTATATATTTAGATCAGGTTGTGATTGATGCTGACGTGACTGTGTGTTATAGATGACTAATCAATTTCAGATTTTGTCAATAATCATCTTTATATTTTATATTTCAACAGTAATATCTTTGAAACTCACAACATTGAAAACTCAGGTTGTGTTAATTATAGCATACAAAGCAATCTAGTAAGAAAGCAGTTAAATTATTATTCTTTGAGTTCTGAAGCTGCCTTCTTATTAGGTGGCTTTAATGTTAGGATTTATTGATAATTGAAATTCACACCATCACTGTAAATAAATTTTAAATCCAGCAATTCAAATGAATATTTAGTGGTTGTTGCCATTTGTTAGATTATCTGGATGTTGAAATAATTCATATTTAGCGTGAGGATGGAACCAAACAATACTAAATTTAATTAAATTTGAATGTAATTAATCCGATTGAACAGCAATAAACTTTTTTTGTTAGTTGTATTTTGATAATATTCGTCGTTAGTTTATGCAATCTATTTTTATAACAGTTGGTGTTGCCAAGAAAATCTTATTGTCAAGCCATACCTATATCATCATATTGTTGTCTCGATGTAATATTGTGCTACAAAAATTTAAAGGCCAATATAAAGAGTTACAAAATTTACTCACAATTCTAACGTGAAATGATTGTTGGATATGCTCACCGGTTCAGCCAGTTTGCTATTAATCTTGACAAATGCCAATTTTAGTTGCAAATGATCTATTGTTGCAAAATATAATTACTGACTCGAAATGTTTCAAAGCATGCAACACAGCCAGAACCCAAGGGACAATACTGTAAAAGATTTCTCTCACTTTACGGCTTGAGATTTATTCCCAACTGCTTGAGATTCGGGTTAGCACAGGGACAGTATTATTGGGCTTTGAGATTCGTGCCAAGTTAAAAAGAACTTTCCAGATCCACTAATCGTAAAAGATTCCCTATTACGAGGATCTGAATTCTTGGTACTAGAGCATCAGTGTCATGTCATTTACCGAGCCTCCAAGCCAACACTATGAAATAAAGTTTTAAATTAGAAAAGTTTCTAACACTATGGAGGGCAAATTAAAGCGACGCAAGGAGATAAGTGCCTTCTCTTGTGGGGTTTTGAATCTTTTTTACAGCTGACTGGTTCTTGGATAGAACCGGTCTCAGTTCTATTGTATATACTACAATTGAACGGTTAAGCTACACAAGGTTACGCATGCATAAATTTAATGAGCACGGAGTCCATCAAAATATTATCTTTTTCCCACAATCCCTTCTAAATATTTTGGGGGTCGCTTTTTAGTTTTGGAAGAATCCTCTGCCACCTCCTCATTTCTTCTTCCTAATGTTATTCTCTTCTACATATATCAGTTATATATGCACAGATCAGAGAACAAAGACACACAAAACATTCTCAACACAAATAAATACCAGCACAAATTAGAGAGAGAAAAGATGTCAGATTGGGGCCCTGTGTTCATAAGTGTGTTGCTATTTATACTTCTTTCTCCGGGGCTTCTGTTTCAGTTGCCGGGCAAGGGAAGAGTCGTCGAATTCGGCAGTTTTCAGACAAGTGGAGTTGCAATTCTTGTTCATGCCATCATATACTTTGCACTAATTACAATATTTCTACTTGCTATAGGTGTGCATGTGTATCTTGGATAAAAAAGTTGTTGATTTTGTGTAGGTAATTTGCAATGTTCTTGATTTTTCATTTTTTTTTTCCACCATAAATTTCAAAACTTCTTTCTGGTTGAGCTATTATATTGTTGGACGTATTTCATTATTTTATAATGGAAATGTAATAATTACATTTAATCATATATTTTTTTATGTTAGTTTGACACTTGCTTTCTTTTCTTTGAATTCTTATGCTGTCTATTAGCTTAATTATTTTGGTCAAGTTATTTGAAACATGCCGAGTTATAACAAGTCATTCATTAATAGAAAATGAAATGAAAATAGATTCACAGATCATTCACACGATAAGAAATTTGATAAATAAAAAAATTCTGACTACAAAATGACAGATCCTGTTTCTTAACTCAATTTACAAAATCATCATTACTAAATTGGGCTCTGTAGTGAATAGAAGATCCAATTTTCAGCTTGACACCTATTTAAAATTTCAGAGTTTAGCTTGGAAAGTAATCATTCTAATTAGAAGACCCAATTCTGAAAGTAGAAAAACTGATCCAAAATCAAAGAAACTATATAAAACAAGTTGTTATATGTAGAGATGAGCTTGCAATACAACTAGAAATAACATAAGAAGAAGCCCAAATAAGACAGCATGAACAAAAATGGATGCCCAACTTGTTTTCATACTGACAAAATCCACTGGTCGGTACCGGCCGGGCATTTGGAGAATTGCACCGGGGGTTAGAAGCGCAAACAAAGCTGTAGCTATTATTGGGGGAGCCCAATCCTTCATGGCTTGAATACTGGTATCAAAAGAAACGAAAAAATATTATGGAACTTGAACAAGATGTAAGCTTCAAGTAATTCTCAGAGTTTCTAAGGGATTGTGGTCTAATATATACGGGTAAAGATTGACAGAATGATGCTTAAAAAATAAAGGTAGAATTGGATGCCATGATGCTCTTTACATAGTGGAATGGGAATAAAGAAAATCTTATCGGATGGAGCAATGATTCCCCAAAGCACTAAGAGTTTAATAATCGGAGGAAGGTATTATACAATTAACCTCATGACACACACTAGAATGTTAGTAGTTGTATTCATAGAATAAAATGTATCATCTAGGTAACTTAAAAGGGATTTTACGAGTGGTCACTGGTTATTTTTTTTTTTTTTTGGAAATCTTGGTAGAGGCTGTGGTCACTGGTTTTTTCGTTATTTTTTTTTTTTTTTGAGTAAAGGTTGGAGATCAAGTCACCCAACTAATTAATATCCACAAAGAATCGTCTCTTCTGGATTTCGAACTTATGACTTCTCACACAGAGAGTATTGTTTTTGCCACTAGACTAAAGACTGATTCTCAAGTTAGACGTAGGCATATTAGCACATGGTAGTTTTTTTAGCACCTTATGAAGCTATTTAGTTTGATCATAAGCGCTCACAAGTTAGACTTAGGCATATTAATATTCTGTGCACCGCATTTTATGGAGGAAATTTTAGTAATTAATTAATATCACCCCCATCATAGAATAATTAGGAAGTCTTTGCATTGCTTTAATTTAAGACCAGTTTTTAATTTTTGGTACGAAGATATTCACTAATTAATACGAAACATCATAAAATAACTTTTATATTCTTCTCATTTAATTTAAAAGATCTCAGCAACATAGAACAATTATCTGATCAAATAATTATTAGCTATCTAACAAAAACTTAATGTAATATAGTACATTAATTTTTTTTCGTCATTGAAGCGTTTCAGTAAAATCAACTGAGCAAAAGATTGATTAAATCAAGTTGGAATCCACTTGTATAAAGTATATCCTAGCAATAATTACGATATATTAAAGAACTAAAGAATAAAAGAAGATAGATTAAAAATTAATGCTCAGATATTTAACTCTAAACTACCCCAAACACAAATTTTTTATGGAAGTTTTGGGCCTTGATGGGCCCTAGAGCAGTCTAAAATCCAGTTAGCTCTTTCTTATTCTAAAATAGTTACAACAATTATATATTAGTGGAGGACGGTTCAAATGCACCATAATTTTTGTGTTCCAATATGTTCCACATCTTTTATCTCCATTTTCAAAGTCCGAACAGTCGATCCGAACAGCTCAGCATGATCTTCATAATAAAATATGCTTGGAGACCAAATTTTATATTTTTTAACATTTTTTTTACTATTTTTTTAGATAGGTACAAAATCACCTTTTTAAGGACATTCTAGACCATCCGATAAAGTGATATTGTACCTATGTAAAAAAATAGTAAAAAAATTCTAAAAAATATAAAATTTGGTCTCCAAGCATATTTTATTATGAAGATCATGTTGAGTGGTTCGGATCGAATGATGTGGAGCATACTGGAGTACAAAAATTATGGTGCATTTGAACCTTCCTCGTTAGTTAAATAGTTTTGGTGAAACCATGCCTATTCTTCCACAGTTCCACGACCAGAAAACACCATTAATTGTTGATATTATTCATAAACGATCATAGCAATATAACTGATCCTCCAGCTTCTGTTTGACTACAGAAAATATGCATAATAAGTCGAACAAGCCATTACACACATAACGTAGTTTAGACGATAATAGCACACAATCTCACAATCTAATGCAAGTTCAAGTCAAACCTTCACACACAACACAAAATGTAACAATATATACTAGCAATACGTATTTAGAAGTCATGACACAAGTGAATAACTCATCCAGCTTTACTTCAGGCTAGCCATCCCGGCGGCATTAGAGGGACTGTGCTGGGTCCAGCACTACTTGCTGCAATTGCCATTTGTTGTTCACTCTGGTACCTACATCAATTCAAAACAATCCTTTCAATTCATCTAATTTCGCAATAAAAGATGTAAGAAATTAAGAGTAATATATATGAAGTTTTAACAATTAATGATACCCGATTTGAAGAGTGGGTTCGCACTCGATGTGTTGAAAAAACACTTGATGATCAGCTTTGATAAAACCAATTCCTGCATTGTTGTTGACTTCCCACATCTGTGCCTCATCACCTTGGTTGTAATCAGATAGCTGAGATTCATTTATGTCTACTAATTAGTGTTTTTCTTTCGACTGACAAATATATATATATGTAAAGTTGAGCGCGGCCGCGCGCGCATGCTACATGTGCTAGTTCAAAGAAGATTAATTTGGCATTGCAGGAAGCAACACATACCCTTTTCTTCATATTTCTGTTGGCTTCGAAAAGACGGACCTCCTATATATATATATTGACCAAAAAAGACACAAGTTACCAAAACAAAGCATTGGAAAACTCCTATATATCAGAACTAAGTTTTGTTTTTTCATAGAAATTAATTACCTGTTTTTTAAAATCTTCCAATGTGTCCAGCATGCTCTGTGTCTGTCAATATACAAAATAATATAAATTTGCATGTTGCAGACCCAAAGAAACTAAGGTACATTTATAAAAGAAAAAAAAAAAGAAGATAAAATAAATGACCCTGGTGTCTCGGATGTGTTTAAGAGAAGAATTCAACTGAGCCTCCAGTTTCTCCAGATAGGCGGTGTCAAGCATGTCCAAATCCTCCCCCATTAGATTTCTATGCTCAAATAGGTTTTATTATAATAAGGACATGCTTAAATAGGTAAGTCCTACATGAGTTGGAAGAAAATTAATAATTAAGCGGAAAACAACAAGAAGGAATTTACGTACCTCTGAAAACGTTGCAAGGATTCAACTTTGACTTTCAGTTCAAAGAATTCCTGTTGACTTCTCTGCAAATGTTCAAATGCAACAATATGTCAAACTTCTTGTATTAGCAAAGAGTTACAGTATTTTGATAACTTGATAATCTTGACAGTTGGCAAAAGCATCTTAGTCGTCATGGTTTTCACTTTTCACTGTGAGGTATCATGTCTATGGCAAAGTGATGACATTGTAGTTTTTGGCAGTTAATCAAACAATTCAAACTTTTCAGCTGATGTGAATCTAAGAATTTAACTACCCTTAATGTACTTAAATTATACTCAAATTGCATGAAACTTGAAAGGTAGGTCATTTACTTCTCCCACAATGCATTTGGAAACCTATCAAGCTTTCCAATTGCAAAATATAGTCGAGATTGTGAAATGATCCCATCCTTATAGCACATAATATAAGTATATAACATCTCAGATGTATTTCATACCAGGGTTTCTCTGGAGATGACTTTTGCTGGCTCTGGTGAACTATAAGTGCTTGTTTGGTACCTCTCCAGTGTCTTTTTCATACTAAAATTTTAAGAAAAAAAATATCATTAATTCAGACTTTAAATAAATTCATGGTCACCAATAAAACTCAAGTACTACTACATATTGATGGCTTCAATCTTTTTTTTTTTTTTTTTGTCCTTCTACAGAGAACAAGAAACTATGGAAGGAGATGTGTTGCTAATGAAAATTGACAACATGTAAACACTATATTATGATACGAAATAAAATGAGAGTAACTTTTTCTTCTCATGTAGCAACAAGATGAAATGTCTTTTTTTTTTTTTTTTTTTTTGGGAAAGACAACAAGATTAAATGACAATATGTATAAGTATTATATATGTAGCAACAAATAAAGCTCCAAGTAGCCGGACTCAGAATTAAACTTTACAAGTCCAGTACGGGAAAAAGGAAATGAAGAGATGAAATGAAAGAATTGACATGATTTGAAGGTTCCTTAACATATCAGTATAAAGATTCGTCTTGTGATATCTAGGATTTGACCCCTTGGCCTTTTGTATTGCTGATATTCAGTAAGTTTGACATGTGAAATTTTGAAACATTTTGAGCGACAACCTAATATTTCAGTTAGTGAGAATACTTTAAACCCTACAAAAGAAAAAGTTTATGAAAGATATGACATGATTTGAAGGCTCCTTAACACCTTTAGAACTCAATGCTGCCTTGTCTAGGATTTCACCTACTTTTTTTCTATTTCTTTCCCACTGAATATACCTGATGTAACATATCAGAAGCATTCGTGAATTATATTATATATTAGTATTTGAGGAGAATATTTTGGTCAGCCATTTTAAAAGAATGTGAGAATACAAACCCTAATAACTCGTAGCAAATGTAGTTTTGAGGTACTATATATCTTTCATTGAGATCTTTTGTACAGATTTATTTTCCTTTTGCAAAACTTGACCATGATTCATCCTTTCCGAAAGGAAAAAAGAAGAAATAAAATAGAATGCTTTGGGGTTAAACATCATAAAATAATGCTCTTGCAACACCCCACTATGTTAGACTTATATCGAGCTAGTAATCAGATTAAGGAAGTGTAAATTAAGAATTCAAGAGACAGTCTTACAAACAACTTGTAACTTTTAGAAATTTTTTATGTTTTGGTTGATTAAGAACAAAATTAATTAAAAAAAAGGTCACTACAGAAGTAACATTTAAGTAAACAAAACTAATTTGGTTTATCTGGACTATCTAGGTTAATAGAAAGGAAATATTATAATTAAGCTAGTTTGCAACAATCTTCAACCACAGTTCTGAACTTGTTTATCAGAAGAAGGAAAAGAATCAGAAACAAATAAATGTATAAATTGAAAATTGTTCTCATAAATATCACATATTATAGAGGAGCAAAATATATGCGAGCATTAAAATTTCTTTCAAATTAAATGCACTTGAGTTTCCCTAAAAAAGGAAACATATCTGAATATCCAATACAAGAATTCATAGCAGAGGTCAACCAATTACAAAAGAAAAATCAACAATATGGCAGCAAGTTTTGGCAAGCACACTACCATGTTAAAATGGGGTCAAAAACAAAAGAAAAAATGGCAAAATTGTTTCATCAAGACCACATACGTACATGATGGAAGGTAGATCATTTAATCATGCTAAAAAGACAAAACGATGTCTTAAGTTTTTACTTTATCTTCACTCAAATCAAATCTTAATCTTTGAGGAAACATGAAACGATTCTAATGTTTTGTATAGATATGTAAATACAATCGCTTCTTCATGAATAGTCCAAGATAAACACTTGGATAACTCCACTTAAACTAGGTCTAGGTGAACTTTGCTATGCAATTGGTGAAAAAGGAGGTTTATTTTCAAAATTAGAAACAAAAATAACCCTTAGCTTCCTTTCCAAGTTAGATCCAACATGATGCACTAGAAAAGAAGCTAATCTAAAACAGTCCGAATTCATCATAACCCAAATTTCTCTTACATAATCCTACAGTTGTAGAAATCTAACCCAGAAAAGACTAGGTCAATTTTCAGATCTGAAACTGCAAATTTAGCATAAAGATAGAAAAATTCAATTTAAATCAGGAATAATCACTTTCATACGAGTAAATTACAGTCAAACAAACAGATATGCATAAATTATAGTCAACCAAATAGATAGGCAGGCGAGAAGAGAAACATCAAACAAATTACCATAAACTAAAACAAATTTTCTAATTTTATGTAAATAGTTCAACAGAGGTGCTTAAACGACCCGGTCGTGCTCCGATCTGAAGCGAGAGAAAGATTACACGAGAACAAGAAATATGCCACAAAAAATTTAAGTATATATATTTGAATGAAAAGCAAATAAAATTGATGCAGAAAGAGAGAAAAAAGTGATACTTGTTAAGACTAGAGAACTCGTAGAGACGTCCTCGCTGAGAGAAGATAATGAGCCCCACCTCGGCATCACACAAAACCGAGAGCTCATAGGCTTTCTTCAACAAGCCGTTGCGGCGTTTTGCAAAGGTGACCTGGCGGTTGATCTTGTTCTCTATCCTCTTCAATTCTACCCTTCCTCTCCCCATTTTGATCTTGTTGTCTGTGGATCTATCTACCTCTAGAGAAAGAGAAGGGATGGAGGTCATAAGGTAAAGAGGAGGTAGTGGGGGAGAAGAATTGATGGAAAAAAAAAGTGGGGTTAGAGCAGTAGAGATGAGCCAAGAGTTACTTTAGCTATTTGTAGCAAGTGTGACAGTGAGAGGTTTAAAGGAGAAATGGATGACCTAACCAGTAAGCACTATTATTCTATCAACATTTATGAAGTCTTAAGAGACAAATGTCAATGAAAACACGTTATTATATATAAAATCTTTTGAGTGAGGCTATGTTACTACGCATAACGCATATTAGTCTGTAAACGGATTAATATTTTGTTTTTGAAGTTCAAATAGTTAATCTGAACCGTTCAACATGATTTTCGTATGAAAATTAACGTGGAGACTAAATTTTACATTTTTGTAGAATTTTTTGCTATTATCTTAGATAGAAATTTCACGGCTTTTGAATGGTCTAGAATATTAGATCAAGTAATTTTCTATATATCTATCTAAAAATAGTAATTGAATTCTAAAAATTGTAAAATTTGATGTACAAATATATTTTTATATGAAGATCATGTTGTACTGTCCAAATTGATTATTTGAATTTTGGAAATGAAAATTTTAATCCATAATACGCAAGGATCATTATGCGCTCTATGTATACTACCATAGCCTCACTCAACGTTTATTAAGACTTAGAAAGATAAATTTCAATGAAAACACATTAATATATATATAGAGTTGGGCTATGGTGAGTTGCGAAGTAAGAGGTCATTTTTACTTCACGCTCATATTCTTATTTTGAAAATTTATATAACCGATCCGAACCGCTCAACATGATCTCCATATTGAAATGTGTTTGGAGACCAAATTTTACATTTTTTGGAATTTTTTTACTATTTATTAAGCCATTTTGAAAATCGCTGATCGAATGGTCCAGAAATTTTTACTGTTTTTACTGTGATTTTCAAAGTGGCTTAATAAATAATAAAAAAGTTATATATTAATTATCTGTAAAGCACCCGTTGAATGAATTGCTGAATGTTTATGCCTTGTATGAACAATAGAACTACATCACTGAGCACTTTGGAGGTGCTTTTGTCTGACAAAAGGTTCTGACATGAAACAAGGTTACGTATGTAATGTGTTATGAAACATGAGATGCACACCTGTCGGTATGGAAATAAATCTGCTGTGATTCACAAATCTCAAAAGCTGTTGTTTTCTATGCACAAATCTCAAAACAGATGAATGGTTGGATTTGGAATAGCAGGGTCGACTTGTGATCCTCAAAGAATCACAGCAGATTTGTTTCACGTCGGTATATCGTATATGGATGGTTTGAATTGGGTAAACTTCGATGTGTTAATTTCTCTGCTTAATGAAGTCTCTACTTCGTGACACTAGATATATCCAATTATGCAATGCCACGTCAGCTTCTAGGGTTACCAATTTCACATTCACTGATGAGATTGAGACTGGATTGTATTATACAGAATTCAGTATATATAAATAAATTATAGTATTAATTAATCTATATTAATGATAATCTCCATATTGATCAAGAAGTTGTTTAGTATATGTAATTGCCTTCCAACAATTTCCTATTATACAATTTTTTTTTCTGTCTGTCTAGTATAAACGCAAAAAGAAAAAAAAAAAAAATAATGAGCGTAACTTCAAATCATTTCCCTGAGTACTCTACTTAGTGACCACTTCTATACGTTCAATACTCTTTCCTTAAATTTAGAGTGAGGCTATGTTACTATTAATATCGCAGATTGGTCCATACTATTAAAAATATTTACATTTTCAAAGTCCAAACAAACCAATTTGAGCCATTCAATATGATTTCCATATGAAAATTTATTAGCATACTAAATTTTATATTTGTTAGAATTACTTTACTATTTTTTAGATAGGTAGAAAATCACTATTTTTAAATGGTCTAGAATATTTAGATCAAGTGATTTTCTACCTATCTAAAAAAAGTTACAAAAAAATGTAAATTTTGATCTACATGTATATATTCATATGGAGATCAAGTGAAACAATTTCGATCAACTGTTTGAACTTTTAAAACGGAGATTTTTGATCCATATAGGAGACATAGACTCACTCTAAATTTTTATATCATTTTTAGTAACATATAGCAGATATATATATCAATGTGGAATAATCCTAGGATAAACTGCATGGACAAGAAATAACGTCTTGGGGATCATCTACTTTTGGCTTCACTGCGTCGTCAATCAAATCACTAAATATTAACATGCACTAAGACAAAATAGTCAAAATTGAAAAATCTTTAATTTTACAAATGGAACACCAAAGTTAATATTTTTCGTTTGCCTTTTTACCAATTTTTCTTACGAAAGAAGAAATAGTTAATGAGTCACATTAGAAGAAAGTGAGAAAAAACATCCGGAAAGTGATTAATTATTTAATTAATATTTCGTGTGGACGCTTGTATCAGTACTTATATGCATTAATTGAAACATTTTGAAAAGATGAAGCCTATGTAAATTCAAATTTTGTACATTATTCATTCTTTCTGACACACTGAAATTTTACATAGGATTCGCTATTATATATATTATTTTGACAAAAAAATACTGTTAAAAATCATCAACGTGCTTTTGGTACTGCATGTTCAAATTTTGATTCATCGAAAAAAGCTAATCATACGCTAAATTTTAATATGTCCAAAATGATGACCCGATACAAATTTGAATTTGTATATATATATAGTTCATCTTTCAGTTGTATTAAAATTCATGCAAACGAATTATACATAATAGCTTCATGGGCGATTGTTAACAACCCTCTCATTAAAGAGGATGTCTAAGTGCCCAGTTAATTAGCCCGTGATCGGCCCTTAAGAAATCTTATTTGACAATTTGACACAAATTAATTTATTGTAAAATACAACATATATAGTCATCGGCTAGTAGAAGCCAAGCATCAATATCAAATTCTCATCTTCTTTTTTCTCTCAAACTAGCTATTAGGATTATTCATTTATATATATATATATATATATATATATATAGTGCTGGGCTTAGCTAAGCCATGGTGTAAAACGACTTGGTGCTCCACGCCTCATTATTTTCATTTTGAAAATCCAAACGACCTATCTGAACCGCTCAAGTTGTTCTCCATATTGATATGTGCTTGGAGACCAAATTTTACATTTTTTGGAATTTTTTTACTATTTATTAAGCCACTTTGAAAATCACTGATCCGGCGGTCCAGAAATTTTTACTGTTTTTTACTGTTCATAAGGATTTTCAGATTTTCAAAGTGGCTTAATAAATAGTAAAAAAATTCCAAAAAATGTAAAATTTGGTCTCCAAGCACATTTCAATATGGAGAACATGTTGGAAGGTTCGAATCGACTATTTGAACTTTGAAAATGAAGATATGGCGTGGAGTACCAAGTCGTTTTACTCCATGGAGTAGCCTAGTCGGACTCTATATATATATATATATATATATATTTTCTTTGTTTAATTTGTTGTGATATTTTGTGTTTTATATAATATACATCTGCTTTTATATATGAAAGGAAATAAGGGTTATGTCTGGGTTATCTCCTTTAGCTGCAAATTAAGTATCAAGCATGACTTCAATTAATGGAAAATGATGTAGACAAGATGACACGAGGACAGACAGAAATCAGCCTAACTATTATTTTATTGGCTCGTATCGGACACATATAGTGAATTATAAATGTGTCGTACCGTATCGTGTTTAATCGTCTGTATGTCTAATTAGATAGTTGTATTGCGTCGTTACTGTATAATGCAGAATACAGACGCTGCACGTCTTCAGAAATGGTGTATGTTGACACAATGACATTAATTGTTTGATGTAGCACGTACTCTCCAGTTAGTAGACGAACGAAAAATAAAAACATCAGAGCGTCAATTAATTGAAACGCTCAAATTGAATGGCTTTTTGGAACAAATAATAACACACCTTGACCTACGTACTTCACCATTCCGATACGCAAGTTTATAGAATCACCGCCCACTTCCAATCGTGTTTATGAGAACTCATTTAATGATCCAGTTTATAAACACGAAACCCATCAATATAATAATAATTATTATTTTTGAAAAGATCCAAATACTTGGTGCAAAAAAAACCTTTCTTAAAGAAGGCCAACAAGAGAAATGGTCCCAGAGTGCACACTTCCAATCCAAGTACCCAAATTTAAGGTATGTCAAATCACCAATCCCTCTCTCTCTGAAGCTAGTCTTTGCCGCGACCCATTAACGTTGGTTAAGAGGTATCTCGATGTAATGTACTCTCTCTCTCTCTCTCTCTGACTCTTTTTCCTCTCTCTCATGGTCACCGGATTGTCTGCCGTGCATTAACAGTGATGTATTGATTCAAACCTAGACAACTTCACATCCGTCCAAAATACACAACTGCGCAGATAAATATCTTTTTAGCCTTTCAGCCTCAAAATATCTCCAGCAGATTATATAAATTATCCTGTGTATAACTAACCATAGATGCAAGTATATAATAACTAATCTGGAGATGGCTAAAACATTTTTACTAGTTAATTCGACGATCGAGCAATGGAGTAATTACAATACAATGAGAGAGAATTGTATAGCACTTGAATTTGTAGCTGTGATTTCTGTTTTACTGGATGATCGATGTAAATGAATGGGATAATAAATATATCTTGCTATGCTGTAGCAGTAGGCAGTAGCTACTAGCTGATGCTATTTGCGTTGGGCACCAGTTTTCATTCTAGGATTTTGTACTTGATGTGACCCAAAATTAAATGCTAAAACCTAGCAACTGCATGTGCAATTTTCAGACCATTGAGTTGTATAAGAAAATGACACATGTTTAGTTTCTAGCGTAGTAACATGATTCGCGTTTTATTCGCGAATAAAATGCGAATAAAACGTTTTTTTAGAGGTTTCCGAACCGAACAGCGAATAAAACGGTTGACTGAATTTTTACCGATTTATTCGCGAATAAAACGCGAATAAAACTTTTTTTCCAAATTATTCGCGTTTTATTCGCGTTTTTCTCACCTTTTTCTCGCGCAGAGCTGTTGCCTGTTGGGACTTGGGAGAGTGGTTCTTCTTTTTGGCAGTTGGCACCCACGTGATGCACCCCATGTGGCCACTGGCCACTACTTTTTTGCTGCACTGATTTTCTGTGGAAAAACAAAATAGTATTTTGTATAGTAAATCATTAGTGATGAATTAAATATGCATTGAGGTTTCGTATTGTAATTCCGAATCATTCCCGAATTATACCCGAATTATACCCGAATCACGAATTTTTGACCCTGCTGAACCGAACCCGAATTATTCATTTGTTACTATGGTTTCTAGTTGAGAATGTGGATGTGTGAGTCGTGGGTTCTTCGAGTGAAAGTTTCTTTAGGGACATTAAATAGAAGTTAGAAAATTAGACCTTTATTTTTTTTATATCAAATACAAATTCACTAAAAAATAACAGTATATATATATATATATAGAGAGATGAGCTATGCTACTCCATAGAGTAAAACGCGTTGGTACTCCACGCCGTATTTTTATTTTGAAAGTCCAAACGACCGATCCGAACCGCTCAACTTTTAATCCATATTGAAATGTACTTGGAGACCAAATTTTACATTTTTTGAAATTTTTTTACTATTTATTAAGCCACTTTGAAAATCTGAAAATCCGGGTGAACAGTAAAAAACAGTAAAATTTTCTAAACTGCCGGATCAGTGATTTTCAAAGTGGCTTAATAAATAGTAAAAAAATTCCAAAAAATGTAAAATTTGGTCTCCAAGCACATATTAATATGGAGAACAAGATGAACGGTTCGGATCGGTCGTTTGGATTTTCAAAATAAAAATATAGCGGCGTGGAGCACCAACGCGTTTTACTCCATGGAGTAGGGCTATTGTGCTTTGCAAAGTAAAGCCATCGTTTTACTTCGGCTTACTTTTTGGATTTTCAAAGTCCAAAACGTCGATCCGACCGTTCAAGTTGATCTACATATTGAAATGTGCTTGCAGACCAAATTTTACATTTTTTGGAATTTTTTTACTATTTATTAAGCCACTTTGAAAATTGCTGATCACATGGTCCAGAAAAAACAGTGCAACAAAATTCTGGACCATGTGATCAGCAATTTTCAAAGTGGCTTAATAAATAGTAAAAAAATTCCAAAAAATGTAAAATTTGGTCTGCAAGCACATTTCAATATGTAGATCAACTTGAACGGTCGGATCGAAGTTTTGGACTTTGAAAATCCAAAAAGTAAGCCGAAGTAAAACGATGGCTTTACTTTGCAAAGCACAATAGCATAATTATATATATATATATATATATATATATATATATATATATATATATATATATATATAGTGCTGGGCTTAGCTACTTCATGAAGTAAAACGACTTGGTGCTCCACGCCTCATTATTTCCATTTTGAAAATCCAAACGACCGATTCGAACCGCTCAAGTTGTTCTCCATATTGATATGTGCTTGGAGACCAAATTTTACATTTTTTGGAATTTTTTTACTATTTATTAAGCCACTTTGAAAATCACTGATCCGGCGGTCCAGAAATTTTTACTGTTTTTTACTGTTCATAAGGATTTTCAGATTTTCAAAGTGGCTTAATAAATAGTAAAAAAATTCCAAAAAATATAAAATTTGGTCTCCAAGTACATTTCAATATGAAGAACATGTTGGAAGGTTCGAATCGACTATTTGAACTTTGAAAATTAAGATATGGCGTGAAGTACAAAGTCGTTTTACTTCATGAAGTAGCTAAGTCAGACTCTATATATATGATAATTTATATTTAATTCGAATTTTATAATTAAAAAATGAATTTGCACTCATTATCATATTTGAAAGCTCGTATGAAAATATTTAAATTACTAATTAAGTAAGCCTACGTACCCCTATCTTTTCCGTATCCACAATTCCCCAAATTCACAAAAGAAAGAATGAAATACAAGCGTAACTAATTCCCTCATGAAGATGCGTCCGATAAATTAAAGGATATGTATATTTATGTAAGAAGAAAGCCAATAAGATATAGACGTTCGGATATCTAGATATGTATTTCTGAAAAACACTGTTTAAGTTCATTTGTAAGCTAGCCCATTATTCAAAACGATGTCATTTATTAAATTATCAAAAAAAAAAAAAAATTTGAAGGTCAGTGGATGAATTAGCCACTGAAAATTTGCAGTTATTCATCAATATATGGAAATACTTGTTTTTACATTATGTGTGTTGTTTTGCATAATAATTAATTAAGATTCGGTCCAGTACACTACAACGAAAAAATAATAAAATTATTTTTAATCATCTAATTAATCAAAGAATAATATTGAAAAGCTTAATATAATGAGTTAAATATTTTTTGTTAATATATGTTGTGAATAGAATGAGAGAAGGGATTGTTTCATGTTTAGTCAATCTCACAAGTATTATGGTAGTTGTATATAGAATCAGACCAAATTTGGTCTGATTCTCGGTCAGAACCGTTCAAATTGCATATAGAGATTCCTGTGACATAGTTAACATTTTTTTTATGCGGATTGAATGGCTACAACCGAGCATTGGATCGAGTTTGATCTGATGTCCATCAGACTGCCCCGATTCTGCTATATATTTATAATTATGTCTGTCATAAAAAAAATACACCAAACAAATTAATTATTTTATCGGTTTACATTGAAGAACATATATATAGCCAATAAATCTAATATATATTTTAACCTTGCATAAACTTTTCTGTGCATAAATCCTTCACATCCGACAAACACATGTTGACTTTTCCGTGCATAGGAGCAACATGTTGACTTTTCTAAGAGCTCGTTTGGGTGGAAAATGAATTGAAATTTTGACTTCCACTAACCAATTAGAGATTTTCATATTGGATTATATATATTGTTTGTGGAATATGAGCAGTTGGTAGGGGTGAAAACGGAGCGGATACAGTGGTAAAACCATATTCAAATTCTTTTTAATTTTTAGCTATAGATCAATCAAATATTTATTAAAATAATATAAAAAATATATTATTTATAATATTTATCTAATTCTAATGATGAATAACATAATATTTTCATAATATATATTAAAATATATAATATATATATCTACTATTCGAATACAGATAATTAAAACGTAAAATTATATCAGTATTCATATCCATTTGGATGGATATTCGAATATCGGATATCCACATCTAATTTTTCAAATACGATCGTATTTGATCGGATATTATCCATACCGTTTTCACCTAGCCGTTGGTAACTTTATTATTTAATGAGTTCTTTGCTAAATGCTGTTGTGAACCCGAATCTACTGCGCCAGTGCGGCAGTGCTAATGCTGAGCCCAATAATGAAAATCACATTGAACGAAAAACTGTGGGAGTCTGGGAGAAAACTCGAGAGAAAATCTAAAATCTAATTATTTTTACTGATAAGGTAGATCCGGCCCAATAGGGAAACGGCTTGAATGGCCCAACATTCCTGGCCACTTTAGCATGGCCCATATACAAATATCTCTTTTTGTGTTTTCAAATTTCAACTTTTTAAATAAGAGAAGAGCAGAAGAACCATCTCATTTCATTAAGAGCCCAACTCTAGCAGTCTAGCTGCTCTTACATATATATTAGTAAATGGACTTGGTAAATATATGAGCTGATGGTATGGCAGTATGACATGAGCACAGGAAATCTAGGTAATTCTTTACAAAAATTTCTCTCATCCCCATGTGATAACAAAGTACAGATTTTATAACTAACATATAATCAACTTGCACACATTTCTGACGAATATTTCTTTTTTGGCGCAATTTTTTTTTCCAAGATGCCTTTTTTTGGTTTATAATTCTTTCTTCTGGTCAGTTTTAAGTTAAGAGTTACAATTAACCCCCCCGCCCCCCCCCCCCCCCCCCCCCCAAAAAAAAATTAAAATAAATAAAGAGTCAAAGAGACCAACCAGTCAACCACTATCCACTGTCCCGTTTACCAGGGAATTTTTCACACAAAAAATAATAATAATAATTGAGACGGATTTTGAAAAACCATTTCCTTGCATTTTTTTTTTTTCAAACAAAAAATGCATAATAGGCAATATAGAGTCACAAAATATGAATCAACAGTTAAGCATACAATAGTCTTACATAAGCTTTTATACGAACCCAGATCGAGCAGCTTACCTTAACCAATTTACTTGACTTGGTGTTATAGCTACTGAACAAAAGGGTAGTTAGACCTTATTATTACTATAATATAACTAAGCAGGATTGAAGATAATCAAGCTCAACCCTTATTGATGCCAGTATGGAGGCGGTTGAGATGAACCCTCTTCTATTGATGGCCCTTCATGACCCACGCTATACATATCCTGGCAATGAAAATCGGCACCACCATTGCCGTTTCCTATTCCATTTGCAATTCCATTACCAGAATTGGAATTGGACATGAAAACATTGGCGTCATGTACTTCTTCCATAGAAAGACCGGTTGGTGTAACAGCACCATACCTATAACCTGAGAAGAGAGGCTGACAATTGGGGCCCATGGCCAGGTCAGAAGCAGAGGCAGCGACAGTTGCAGCAGGTGGCGGGGATGACAGAAGAGAGAGAGCACGCTCCGAGTAATGCATCCGATTTGCATTGGTGCCGCCGCCACTGCTGCCGCTGCTTTCTGATGAAACTGAGACCGAAATCGGAATTGGTTTTTGTAATGGCTGTGATACAGAAAGTGAAATGCTTCCCATTCCACTTCCAATCCCATTTCTGGTTTCAGCTGTTGTCAGTTCATTTAGAAATGGAAAGCGCTTTGAGGTTTGCTTGTGGCTTTGTGGGAAGGTGAGGGAGAAGGGCTGATGTGGCTGTGGGGTTAGGTAGTGGTGCAAGATGAGGTTTTGCTGAGAGGTCTTGGTACCAGACCCCATCCAGCTGGGATCCGGTAGAGTGGTCGGAAATATGGAGGGAAAGTTGGAGAAATTTGCTCCTGCAAAGGGATAACAAAAGGATCAAATCAATTTAAAATCATGTAAGCGAGCAGAATGTCAAAAATTCAGAAGTACCAGTTTGTTCAGGTCTGGTGCCAGATAAGTATGGTTATTGGGTCTTCCCCAATCTGAATAAATAATATGTATATTATTATGGAACCCTCCAATAGTTGAACTAAAAGAAATAATTAAAGTCTAATTAGAATAGGAAATATCTAAGAAAAAGGTAAGACCTTGCTGGCTACCAGAGAAAAGAGACGGGGGATTAATGGTGTCCGATTGAGGCTTTCTACGGCGGCGATTGTGTCCATCCAATCGCTTTCGGCAACTTCTCTTCACCTCATCAAATTCCGACAACATATGAAACCTGCCATTTGATTATTGTAAGAATAGTTATTGTTATATTAATCAATGTTATAACTATTCCCTTTCATCATAAATAGTGTAATAAAAGTTAAGTGTTGTTATTATTGCTACTGTTACTGATGTTTTGAAGAAAAAAATGCATGGTTGTAGGTTTGCCGCTGTCATTTCAGCAAGATTTGTGGGTCAAATATTTTGGGCTCATTGTTGGACCTGACATAAAATATATGGGCAACAGGATAGCAGTCAATTGCATTAGAAAAGACAAAATGGAACTCAAATTGGTCACAAGTCTCTTTCAATGCAAAATTTCTTCTTGCTATGCTTTACCCAGCTACTGTTCAACGACACTGCACATGGTCATACACACTCAACTTGAATTACAATGGGAAGCTAATTGGGGTTTCTTTGACTTAACCAAATCTAAGATTTCAGGTCATTTCTCGCTAAATTAAAAGATGCAGCTATTAAAATCGTCAAAATTAAAAAAAATCAAACAAAAGTCAAGAAAACAGAGAGAAAGAGAAAAACATTAACAAAGGTTGGTAAGAACTAACAACTCATGCAACCTAACAGAACAATAACTTATCAGAAGGGCCTACTAAACCTATATTAAAAAGCAACCATATTAAATACTGTACTAATTAAAAAACAAAATGATATTCTCCAAATTAAAAAAAAAAAATCAGATTTCCTACTTTTCCTTTGATGATATAACACGAGTAATTGAAATTGTACAACCAGGATAGATATTGTTTCTCCGGTACCTACTAGAAAAAATATCATACTTTTATATAACAACACAGAAACCCAAATTACAATTTAAGAGGCAAATATGATAAGATATATAGAAAATTATACCTGCTACATTGCTGACAGAACCTCTGCTCTTGACCTCCAACAAGCACAATAGGGGTCTTAGAGTGTGCCTCACACACCTTATGCCTCCTGTGATAATCCCTACAGTTGCTCAAATCCGAGCCGCACCCATCAACCGAGCAGCACACTGTTGATTGTGCCTGATTAGTTGGCCCACGAGCCCGTTTCGCCACAGCCGGTGCCGATACAGATGTGGTGGTGCGCCGTTGGTCTTTCTGAAACATCCCCAAATCGACCAGTCGGCCGGTGCTTCCCCCTAGCTTAAGGTCAATTGAGCAGTCTGTGGGCCCCATAGGCTGTGCTGTAGCTTCAAAGGAGCCCAAACTTGACCCCACAGAGATTGTATTTAGTGTAGGCATTGGATTTGGTTGCATGTGGCTCTGTTCTAGCTCTGTCATGTCCCAGGGAGGTAGCTTTGAATCCCAATCCATCGGTCAATTTGTGATTTGCTTCTCTTATTTGGTTTCCCCGTCTTTGGATCCTTTCTTTTAGCCTTTTTTTTTTTTTTTTAACTCTACTTGTCTATCTGTAAAATATTAGACCAAGAAATTATTACAGGTCATAAACATGGAAAATTGATTCACAGGTATTATACGTTTTACTTCTTTTAATTAGATTTTTTTTTTTTTCAAGTTAGAGGCGAATTCTCTAATGCTATTCTTTCAATTAAAATAGAAAAAAAAAAAAAAAAAACAGAGAGACATAGAAGAGCACTATCGACTGAGAAAGTGTAAAAGCAAGAAGTAATCAGGGACAGATTGTTATTTAATAAGAGGCGAATTGAAAAGATAAAACTCAGAGAAAGATGAGATGTTATCTGCACAAGGTCAGAGATAGAGATATATATAGAGAGAGAGAGGGGGGATCAGGGAGAGAGAGGGAGAGAGAAAGAGAGAGCTTACTGGAAGATGTACTTTAGTTCTAACTGGAGCAGAGATGTGACTTGTGTGGAGCTTCATAGCCATTCAATTACCCCTTTGAGCTTTTGCCAGAGAATCAAGAAAATAGAATTAATCAAGAATAAAGAAAACGCAGAGATAGAGAGAAAGAGAAGAAGAGAGAGGGGTTGATGTACAGTGATTTAGATAGCTCCACTAACCACGCGCTGTTGAGAGGTTTAGATATAGAAAGGGATTGGAGGAGATAGATTTGGCCAATTTACTTGAAAAGATTACTACAGTAAATTTGGCACAACAGAGAGAGAGAGAGAGTGTTATATTACTTCAAAGGGGGCATGTAATATATTTGATAAGAGTTTGTGTTTGCGTGCTATTGCTTGCTAATTTGATTATTGTAATTCCTCTCTAAAAGTTTGAAAATTGAGGAAGCATGACAGAGAAAAAAAAATTGCGAATTTGGGAGAGAAACAAGGCTCTTCTTTTTTTGTAGTCATCCTTGTGTGGTACTTTAAATTACTTTATCAATGCAACAGCTGTATATGCTACGCTAAATTTGGTTGTAAAATTTCTAGAAAAATCTTAACAATTAATTTGGACCATTTCATAATTTCTAAATCATTCTATTTCAGAAATTTAAAGTTGTTTTTAAAACAAACTTGCTAATTTAAAAATTGTGATACATCTCAGCAATTATATTAGTAATTAACATATCAGATTAGCAATTTAAAAGAAATCACCGTTATAGATGCTCTAAAGAGTTGTTGCTTTTAAAACAAACTTGCTAATTTAAAAACTATGGTACATCCCAACAATTAACACATCAGATTAGCAATTTAAAAAAAAAAATCACCGTTGTAGATGCTCTAAGAATAGCTACAATAATTTTTTACTGTTTGTCTAATTATAATAGTCAAAATTTTCTTTTTTGTAAGAATAGATTATTTTAATAAAACAAAGTAGTTGGATTCACTATTCTAGCTATTCAAATTCAACCAAATACAAAATAGACTATTCTGAATAGTCTAACTCCAAAAATAATCTATTCTCAACCCACCAAATATACCCTTAGATTTAATATTTATTTAAATGAAATGCAACTATCTATTCACATATCTATCATTAATTTTTAGGGAAGCAGGGTGCATCCGATGGGCATCGAACCGATGCTCAAAATCGTCTAATTTGCTTTATAATTCATGCGCATTGTTTTAATATTCATGCACGCCGCTTCAATATTTGTGGATCAAGTGCGAACAAATTATGAAGCAAACCGACTGATCCGAACAAGTATCGGACCGATTTGGATCCGATAACCATCGTCCGCACCCTGCTTCCAGATTTTTACCCCTATGTGTGTGTGTAATTTGAGAATACCAAATACCCATTTAAGCTGGGATATTAAAGAACTTCAGAGAAGGCAAAGTGAGAGAAAAAAAAGTTGGTACGTTGTGGCAAAGAGAGGGACAGGTGTGGTTGCTGTCAACTTTTCAAGGGAAGAAGAGAAAAGTACAAACTACAAAGGGGAGGACGGGGTAGAGAGGAGAAATATATGGTGTGTAAAGAGTAAGTCTTTTGTGGGGACATGCTTCTTATTTCCTAACATGTCTACACTCTCCCCATATTTTTTTTTTTTCCTCTCTCTCTATCTTAGAACTTTCTAATATGCTTGGTGCTTAAGTATTCTTAGATTCTGTTACTTAAATCTTGTATAATTAAGTGTCTCCGTGAATGAGGCTTGACCACGTGTCTATGTTTTCCTATTTCTTTCGGTGAAGGTCTCCACTATTTCTCTCTGATTACAGCTACTTTTTTTTTTTTTGTCCAAACCCCCACTTGCAAAAAAGAAAAAAAATCCTGAATCCTAATGTTACTTGTATGCCACCAAAAAGATCAATAATTGTTACATGAACAATTTAATTATATTGATGATAATTGCCTTGGTAAAAAGGAAAGTACAAACACTAATGAAAACAGGTCCATGTTTAGCTGCGGCCATGAAATAATATATTAAAACAAGCATTTAATTCGCCACGGAGTTCACATCATGTTTAAATCAATTTGTGGGTTCCAGGGTTACTTCCAACAAACAAGTTAGAATTACAAACATTTAGGACACATGAGACGGAATTTTTTTGGTTGTATTACATTCATTTTTTTTCCATAGTCAATTATTTAACTGATGCTTATAGTACAGAGCCGGTTAAATATAAATCAATGTTTTAAAATGTGGTAGAATAAAAGTTATGTAAATAGATATATGTGGTAGAATATATAAATTTTCTCAAAAAACAAATTCTTTCAAAAATTCTAGTGAATAATAAGAAAATACTACGAGATGCTATGCTAGTATAATCTTTAAATTTATCAAATGATAGAATCATATCATCAATTTTTTATGCCAACAAAATTATAATAAATTACAAGAATACGTTAGTGAATATGGTCTCCATATAGGAGGTCATGAGTTCGAAATCTGAATGAGAGAAATCATTTGTTATAATAACAAAGTTATTAAATAGTTGAGTGATTTGACCTCCTATTTTTAATAAAAAAAATAGCACAGTCAAGCCAAGAAAGCAAATGCATGCCATAGGCCAAAACAATATGTTGTATACATATAGGTCAATCATTGGCAACCAGGGCACAAGGCATAATTAAAACACATTTATATAAACCAAATTTAAGAAACCAAATATTACATACGGACGGTGCTCTGTGCTCTGTGCCCTGTTCCTTCAAGTGAGAATAAAACAAAAATAAAAATTTAAAAAAAAAAGGTGGTCAAAAATGACTGCCTAACTTTTAGATTTGTTATACAAATTGCCCCATAATTAAGAAAAAAAATGCAGAATTCAACCCAAAACCTATGTAATTACAATATCCGTTTTTTTGTGTTTTATATTAAATATAAATTAAAATTAGCTGATTTAGTTGCAAAATTAGACTGAGATTTGTTTTTTTTAATATGTGAAGCAATTTAAGTATCAATCAATTGTCGCTGATGCTACTTCTAAATGACAGTAAATGCATCTTCTTAATATGAAAAGGATTTGGATGGGATGGGAATGGTTGTGATTGATTTGAATCTAGTTCAACCTCAACTTGTTTGATTAGACTTTTAACTCAAGTTATAACTCAATTCTAAATTATGTTGCATAATTTGAAATATATAGTTATTAACATAACATAAGATGCTCTTATTTTTAGATATGAACATAATTTTTTTTTTAAATTTCATTATATAACTATAGTAATGAAATATATTTTATATAAAAAGGAACAATTATTGAATATTATACACATTTATTTACAAGATAATACAATAATAAACATAAATACTAACAATTAAGTATTCTTTGAACTTAAATTTCATTCGAATTCGGATTAGTCATAACGAATAAGTTAACTATTTTTCAACTTGAAATCAACTCGATTTAATTTAGAAATAAATCAAGGTAGAATTGAAGTTTTTCTTTCGAGTAGAAATCAACTCGATTTAATTTTAGAAACTTGTACTGAAAAAGTTAAGTATTGGCTTTTAAGTTTTCCAAGGTTTCTTTCTTGACAGCGAATTGTGTGGCAACCAAGAGACTCTCTTCCTTATCCAGAAATGAGACAAACTACAAAGAATTGAGATGCCCCATGCATTATTTTATTTCTTCCTGTTCACCCATCACCAACCCACTGTGCTTAAAAAAATATATACTTTAATTACTTTAATTAGAAAGATTAAAGGTAATATTATATATTCATGTCACTAATCACTTTCTCCATAGTATTTCTGTAACATCAGCTCGATTGCACGAGCAGTTTCCGTAGTTAGCTATAAGACCGACAATTCGGATTATCGAGAACGTGCGTTGACAAAGAGAAGTTTTATAACAATATCTTTTACCGGTACACGAGCGTAGTCACATGCTAAGTGATACTGACTTTTAACCTGTGACATCATTGGACGTTATATAGTATAATTTTAAAAATCAATGTATATTTTAAATTTTTCACTCACTTGCCAATTTTAAATTCTAGTATGCATTAGTATATAATTTTAAATCCTTAAGTTCATTAATAAGGTTTAGTTTATCCCTAGCCCTAGTTATGTGGTCCCCGCAAATTTTACAAGTCAAAAGAAAAAAAAAATACACTTTTGTTGATGCTTCACATTTTTTTCTTCTCTAAAAAAAATAAAACCTCACAGATCCACATTTACAAATTTTTTTTTTAGGTTCCTAGTAAGTAATAACACTCGCAGTGCATCCCCACGAGTGTCCGCAAAGTAACCGCCACAGATCTATTCCCAGTGTACTCTTTATCAATTTTAATCCCCAAAAAACCTTAATATAATCCTTGTAGAAACCGAATCAAATCAATCAGTCTTTTTTTTTTTTTTTTAAGAAAAATCTAATCAATTGTCGCCTCGACCTCTTTTAATATTCGGGACTGCTCAATGAGAGAAAAATATGTATGAATCAACTACGTGGCATCACCCCCTCCACCGGTTGTCCTTCCGATATTATCCAACTTTGAACGGTCCCGATCAAGCATCTTACACGTGGTGAAATCGTACAGGTCGTAGGGAATATTCTTGCATGTATCATTGGTTGCCTTTCTTAGTTGCATTCACCTGTCGGTGTCCACTGCTTCACTCACACTTGTCCCCAGAACTTTTTTGTCGTTTACTGACATGTGCCCGTCTCTTCCTTCTGGAATCTTCTCTTGTATAACAAAATTCCTTCCCATTTCAGAGCTACAAATTAGGATTTTTTTTAAAAACCATAATTAAAAAAATTAAAATTAGCAAACCAACATGATTATTCGGATATTTACAAAAATCATAAGAACCGAGATGCCAATTCGGTCTTCAATTTTTTTTTCTCCCGGGACCGAATTGGCATTCCGGTCCCCCCCCCCAATTTCACAGTTTTTCCAAATTAATGGTGTAACCTTCCGTGTAGTGCACTGGGACCGAGATCCCAATTCGGTCCAGGGATTTTTCTATGGGGATCGAATTGCAATTTCGGTCCACCCCCCACTTTTTTTCCGAATGTGCCTATATATTCTCTTCTTCGCAAACGCATCTTCAAGAGTTCAGCCTTTCCTCCAGAGAGCTTAGAGCCGAATTTTTTTTTCTTTCCTCCATGTTAAATAGTGCAAAGTTGGAGTGTTAAAAAAAATTATTATTTACAGATCAGTCCCTGCATTGTGCTGTTAGCTGTTGGCTGAAGAACGCAGTAAGTTTTTTTTTTCAATTACGATCATATTTTAGGTTGTAAAATTGAAAATGATATCGAAGATTGATTGTGGAATTTTTTTTTCAGGGGATGTCTAAAATATTAATAAATGTGTATCACAGACGCACAATTTCAGACGCACCGACCTGCACATTTCCTGTTACTAACTCAACCAGTCTTGATGAGCTAAGAAGACGTATATATGTTGGCATTCGTTTGCTCCCTGGCGAGTTCAATCTGACAATCAGGGCACGGTTGAACACGGCACCACCTGCCTCAACAGAAAAATACCAGTTATTTAACATAGACCAGGAAATGATATGGCATATGGTGCTTGGAAATGCCACTACGGTACTGAATTTTAAACTTCTTGAATTAGTGGTTGAGTCAGTACCAATTGTTAGTCAGACCAATTATGACCCATACCCGGGAAGTGTACCTGGAAGTAGCAGAGGCATACTAGTGCACAATTCACCCATATATTGTCATGACCCACCCGAAATATCGGATGATTTATGTAATTATTTTGATCGGCTGAATAATGATACTGACTTAGACACAAACTCTGACCTTGGTGACTCGGTTGTCGGGGAAGATGATATGGCCGAAATTGAGGATGATATTAGGATGCAAGATGTAATGAAGGAGTGGCAAGAGTCTATTTCCTTTATTAATTGGGGATTGCAGCATCCTTGTCAGGCATTTAATGACGATGTGCCGATGCCGTACAAGGATGAAACATTTTTTGGTTATTCATCGAGAATCAACGGTCTATTTTCAGTGGGACAGATGTTTCAATCCAAAGCAGAACTTAAAAAGAAGTTGGGTGGATTTGCCATGGATAATAACTTAGAATTACAACAAATCCAGAGCAATCGCAGTGCCTATGTGGTAATATGTAGAGCAGAGGGGTGTTCATGGCGGTTATACGCGAAAACCACTAAGACGGGCAATTGGATAATTGCAACAAACCCATACGAGCACAATTGTTACAGCATTGCTTGTACAGTAGACAGTCATCAGATGACTGCCAGGATGATTGCAGATATAATCAAACCCGATCTGCAGAGGGATCTGGAGATGTCAATAAAAGCATGTCGAGTTGCAGTTAGAGGTGAGCAGAAAACGGTAGAGCCTTCCTATAACAAGATTTGGAGAGGGAGGGAGCTGGCTATTGCTGATTTATTTGGTTCTTGGGAGAAAGAATATGAACTGCTACCTTCTCTGCTCGGTGCAATCTAGAGGTCTAACCCAGGCACAAAATACAGAATTGAGCATGAACCATCGGACCAACTAGGCATCCATATTTTCACCCGTGTGGCATGGGCTTTCGGTCCATGCATTCAGGCTTGGCCATATCTTTGGCCAGTTATCAATGTAGATGCCGGACACCTATCCGGTAGGTATAAAGGGAAACTATTCATGGCATGCGCCTACGATGCAGAACAACAATTACTGCCAATAGCATTCGGAATTGCAGAAGAGGAGACATCATCCAATTGGAGCTGGTTTATACAATTTGTACGGGAAGATGTTGTCGGACCTGGCCGGGTATGTGTTATATCAGACCATCATGCTGCAATCCGTTCAGTGTTTGATCGACCTGATTTAGGGTGGTGTGAGGAAAGGGGGGAAGCAGTTCATCGATTATGTTCTCAACATATTTCGGCAAATGTGTACAAGCTGTGCAAGGACCAAAGAATCAAAAATATTTTCAGGAAATTTGTGGGTAAGATGAAACTGTGGAGGTTTAATGAGGGTATGGAATTGATAGAAGGTATTAGTATTACTACTCATCAGTACATCATGTGGTGTGGCAAAAGGGTGCAAAACCATGAAGAGGAGCCTTTGCAACTTCATAAATGGGCACAATGTTACGACGGAGGCCTGAATAGGTGGGGTATTATGACTACGAATGGATCGGAATCATTGAACAATGTATTTCGAGTGGCTCGCCAACTGCCTGTAACTGCAGTAGTTGAGCGCACATTCTACGAAGTTGTGGATTGGTATGTCAAAAGAGGTGCGGTTGCTCAACGGTGGCTCCAAAGCGGAATGGGATTATCAGCAAATATATTATCAATTTTAGAACACTGGATTAAAAAAGCAAAGGAGCACTGAGTGATTCCAATGGGACCCAACATTTTCGAGGTTATAGTTCATGATGGAGTCGTCAGAACGTATGTCAGCTATTTTTCTAAATTTCATTCGTGCATTAGTAAATTGTAACATTTAATTATATTGATTTATCTCGATTGTAGGGGGTGAAAGGAGATATGAAGTACGAAATAAGATTTCCAGAAGGGGAAGCGGGAATGCCTACTTGCGAGTGTCAGAAGCCGCAATTTACTGCCATTTCTTGCAACCACGTCCTAGCGGTGTGTTGTCAGAGGCATCTAAATCCAAGGAACTATGTAAGTCACTATTATAGCGTAGAAAATTATGTCAACACATGGTCAGGTGAGTTTCACAGCTTTGGTAACACCCCCAATTGGCCATATGAGTTGGGAGCACCTACAATCAGGCTGGACCCAAATAAAATAAATAAGGGCAGGCGGAAGCACAAGTGAATTCCTAATTCTATGGATGATATGGAAGCTCGAATCAGGCCGCGCAGTGGAGCACAACGTTCGGAGGGATCCAACAGAACAAGAACTTCAGGTTGGAAATTATAAGGGTGAATAAGTCCATTTTGCTCCAAAAGGCAGTCTCTCCAGTATCTCTCCGCCGCCAAATGGTAAATTGTTTTTTGGTCTGGGCCGGCCTATAGGAAAAACGAGTCCAAGACCACATCTGGAGTAGTAGTAATGGACCATTAATCGAAGCTGTGTCTAGTCTGCAAGCCCGGGACAACTCGCGATACAGACATGCAAGCACATCACCTCCCCAATTGTAGTCTTCTTCCGGAGGTCCCAAATTCTCTAAGAATTGTAAGTACATTATCGGGACAGAACTTGAATTCGCATCAGGAAACATTACAGACCCGAACAAGTCCATGCAATATGCCCGGGTGTATCGGTCGACTGTCTGCTCGTCAGTAAGGTGTGTCAATTCCATACCAAAGTGTTCCTTCAACCATTTAAGACGCATATAGTATTTTGATTGTCTTTTTTTCTCGTTGGGTTCGCCTTTGTGCGCCACCTTAGTATAAAAAAAATTCATCACCACTATCTTCGTAACCATCGTATACTTCGTGTCCCAGGCATTCTTCGATCAATTGTGACCAGTTATCATCGGTATGTCCTGAAATGACCCGTCCTGTAAACATAGATGTTAGATAAACATATATTTGCATTAAATCTAAATTAATAACAAAAGTGTAAATTAATAACAAAAAATATTTTACCAATCACAGGTAAGCCCCACAGACAGCTGACATCTTCCAATGTCACTGTGCACTCCCCAACCGGAAGATGAAAAGTATTCGTCTCGGGCCTCCACCTCTCGACGAGAGCAGTGATCAATCCTTTGTCAATATGACACCGAGTCACCTTAGTCATCTGATACAAGCCTAAATTCACCAAACATTGTTTAATCCGATGTTTGTAATTAACGCCCATTTGGCGAGGACCAGGACGCAATGCATAATTAGCGAATTCCTAAAATTGGCATGCAAAAAAAAATTTAACCACAACAATTAAATCTAACTTACAAGTCCATTCGTAATTTTAGATCCAAACGGAAATTAAACAAATACCTGCGTATTCGCCTTGAATAATTTGTGCTGTACTTCAGACAACTGCAATAAGGTCTGGGAGGGTTGTTCATCATCCATTTTGCACTACAATATCAATAAAATTACAAATTAAAACAATTTCATACAAAAAAATACATCTCAACAAATTGGCCGAATTGGATTAATGCATGCATAGACGAATTACATGAATTTTTACTTGGCATAAATAAATTGGCCGAAATGATCAATTTTTGTACTTGGCCGAATTCTAAATTTACTAAAACCAAATTTACTCTACAAACAAAATAAATAAATTCTACAATTAGTTAAATTACACTAAAAAAACTAAATTGTTCTATATTTATTAAATAAGTTTTATGAACTAAATTGCTCTCATGCAAACTTACTAAAATTACTAAGACGAAATTAATCTACATGCATTAAATTACCATTCTACAATTACTAAAATTACAATAAAAAAATTCATGACCAAATTTACTCTACAAACAAAATAAATAAATTATACAATTAGTTAAATTACACTAAAAAAAACTAAATTGGTCTACATTTATTAAAATAAATTTTATGAACTAAATTATTCTACATGCAAACTTACTAAAATTACTAAAACTAAATTAATCTACATGTATTAAATTACCATTCTACAATTACTAAAATTACACTAAAAATATTCATGACCTAATTTACTCTACATAAAAAAATAAATCAATCTACAACTATTTATCTATCACTAAAAACCTAAATTACACTAAACAAAACCTAAATTGTTCTACATTTATTAAAATAAATTTAGATAAACTAAATTACTCTACATGCAAACTTCCTAAAATTACTAAAACTAAATTACTCTATATTTATTAAATTACCATTCTACAATTCCTAAAATTAAACTACAATTCGGATTATTTATTCAACAATAACTAAAATTACACTACAATTACCATAATAACTAAAATTACACTACAATTGCCACAATAACTAAAAATCTGAATTTATTCAACAATTAACTAAAAATTCGGTTTACTAAAATTACAATACAATTACTACAATTCTACAATAACTAAAATTCGGATTATTTACTCAAAATAATAAATTTAACTACATACCTTACGAAACTTGTAGATCTGAAGTTCTTCTTAATCACCTCTTAAAATTACACAAAAATATGTGATTAGAATTAAAAAAAACGAAGTTTTGAGGGTTGGAAAAAAAAAGGGTTAGGTTCGGGTGGGAAGAAAGAAGGGGAAGGGAGGAAGGAGGGGAAGGAAAGAAAGAGGGGAAGAGGGAAGCTAGAGGGATTCTCGGGCCTAAAAAAAAAAATTGGTGGGGACCCGAATTAGCTATTCGGTCCCAGGTGGAAAAAAACTGGACCGAAATGGGATCTCAGGTCCCCATCAAAATTCAATTTTTTGTGGCATTGGTTCGGAAAAATTGTGAAATTGCAGGGGACCGAAATGCCAATTCGGTCCCAGGGGAAAAAAAATTGAAGACCGAATTGGCATCTCGACTCTTATGATTTTTGGAAATAACCGAGTAATCATGTTGGTTTGCTAATTTTAATTTTTTTAATTATGGTTTTAAAAAAAAATCCTACAAATTACGAGAGGGTTTATTTCAATTTGAAAGTAGAAAAAAAAGTATATTATTAATTCATTATTATTATTCTCTTTTAAAATATTTCAGATTTTTTTTATGAGAAAAAAGATATGAATGTTTTATGTTTAATTAATATAGTCTGAGGACAGTCAAAGTTTCAATCTACCTACGAAGGTCAAACGTAAATAATAATGAATCATATAAAAATTTCATATTATTTATGTGACAATTTTAAAATATCCATAGCATTTTACTATAAATTATATAAACAAATTATGTACAAGTATAATTTTTTTTAAAATAAATAGAGATCAATTCAATTGACCCACATTCATTATAGATGGATGCCTCTGCATATGATAGAATAGTGTTGTGGCGGTGTTTTTTTAGAAAAAACTAAAAAAAAGGCTTAAATTAGATTTGGGCAAACAAATTTAAAATTTAATAAATTTAAATGTCTCCTTAAATCTAAATGTTTATATGAATTTTGATGTAGATCGGACGGTTTAAATCATGACTTTGGATGAGACTTTGTCCAAAGCCGTTTGGACAAAAGTCCCACCCAAAACTAAAACCGTGACATTCTAATGTTGCAACTGTATCAGCTATTGAAGCAATCATACTAGTATTTAAAAAAAAAAATTGCGTTATAAAAATAATTAGGTTGATTATTATCTTAAGCGTGTATTTGAATCCTCAAAAAATAATATAAAAATATTGCCATTCGAATTAGTGCGTAAGAACAGTACTAAAAAAAGTGCCAACTCCAATGGCATGAGAAGAGTACTGATTTTGCACTATTTGAAATAGTAAAAATATTGTTTAAATTGTATGATTCAAAATAGACTAATCTAAATAAAACTAATCTTACAATTTCATGATTTGATTGGGTCATGTTTGGTTGAGGCCTAAACCATGGAATAAAGGGTTTAGATCTCAATTAAGCTACCAAATATGATTTAATTGAACCGGATTAAGATGGCATAAGTCAATCTTTAGGTCGGTCTAAAACATAAAAAAATAAAGCACCTATCAAGATGGTTTAATATTTAGACCACGCCTGTGGCTTAAAATACTAAGGTTGGTTCAAATGGAATTAATGAGAAAATTGTTAAATTCTCTCAAATTACCTAATTAAGTGAATTTACATCATTCTATAAATTCAGCTCAAATTATTATTGTTTATGTTGATTTAATTTGACTGTTTCAAGGTGAAAATATGCAAATCTTGTGAAATTGCTATATACCAAAAGTTTGACGTCGTACCAGTCTTGGTACATTTTGTTTTGTATTGTTGCCTTGCTGATATATCTATAGAATTTAATGTAGTTATAATCTGTCTGTAAGAATTCAAAATTTTCTGCCCTATGTAGTTTATTAGCATCTCTATCTAGAAAAATATTTGCATTATCAAAATATATACCTGTAATATTATTAACATTATCAATTTAAACCATGACTTAACCACATACTCCAACCAAACAAGCAATGGTTTAAACCATGATTTAACTTTAAATCTCAATCAAACGTGAATAAATTAAACCAACCTAAGTTAAAATAACCAATTTAGATCTTTAAATCTTTAGAACTTAAATCAAACACTATCAATTGTGAATAGCGAGAAGTTATTTAGCTCACATACCAACTCAGGATATATAATTGTTATTATTCCTGAATTAATACCATTCGGAATGTTCCGTAGTACAGTTTCTTTTTTAACTTAAAATAAAATTTAAATACCGGCTATATTATTTTGGAAGAGTGATGCATTCGTTTTAAACTTTACAAATCTGATTGTCCGTCTTATACAAGATGATAAGGCCAACTATAAATTAGTCTATATTACATTTTATCCATTTATTGAAATAATTTGTAGGCCTTGATTACGAAAAAACTAAACATATCAAAATGTGCGTAATAGTACGATCTCATTCCTGTCATCGAATAAAGACAAGAACTGTTGCAACAAAACCCGACATTTTTATTAATACCCCAAGTTAATTAAAGATTATTAAAAATACCCACGGTTCCGGAAAAATTTTAAAAATGCCCATACCGGCCATTTAATGGCCGGTACCGAATAAAATGCCCAACCGGCCAGTTAATGGCCGGTACCTAATTAAACCCCAAACCGGCCATTTAATGGCCGGTACCGAATAAATCACCCAACCGGCCATTTAATGGCCGGCACTGAATTTTTTTTTTTTTTTTTTTTTTTAGAAAAATAGCTAAAATACTGAAATCTAACACTAAAAAATCGAATTGTTTTGTTAAATATTTGTTAGATTACTTTTTTCATAGCATATTTATACTAAACAACACTATGAATAGGACCGATTTTGTGCTAAAATATGCAAAATCCGAGATTTTTATTTTTACCCAAAACAGAAAATATATATAAAATAGAAAATATATATAAAAGATACAGAAAATATATATAAAAGATACATCAAAGACCCTAAAAACTCTGAAATTATAAATAAATGTTCAAAAGTCCATGAAGGAAGACTCGGATCGCGAATCTGAGCCCGCAAATGAGCGAAACAAATCGTAGATGGTTTCGGATCGGGTTTTGGGCTGTGGAGTTCCTGTCAAAATTTCAGCCCGATCCGACGGACGGATCAAAAGTTACGCTCCTTTTCATGAAGCATGCACAGGCCCATATTGCATCATTTCCGATTAAAATTTTCATTTCTATTCTTCAATATACGTAGCTCAGTAAATTACCGTATTTTAGCATAATTCTACATAATTATTGTAATTTCAGCATTTTAGTAAATTTACTGTATTTTAGCATAATTATTGTAATTTACCGTATTTTAGCACAAAATCGGCTCTATTCGTAACATATTTTCTAACAAATATTTAACAAAACAATTCAATTTTTTAGATTTCAGTATTTTAGCTATCTTTCTAAAAAAAAAAAAAAAAAAAAAAAAAAAAAAAAAAAAAATTCAGTACCGGCCATTTAATGGCCGGTTGGGAGATTTATTCGGTACCGGCCATTAAATGGCCGGTTTGGGATTTAATTAGGTACCGGCCATTAAATGGCCGGTTGGGCATTTTATTCGGTACCGGCCATTAAATGGCCGGTATGGGCATTTTTAAAAATTTTCGGGAACCGTGGGCATATTTATTAATCTGTAATTAACTTGGGGTATTTTTAAAAATGTCGGCAACAAAACTGAACCCAATTCAATCTGTGGTAAAAAAAAAAAAAAAAAAAATTGAGGAAACAAGAGGGGTCTAGCCCCACGTTATATAAACCATAATCGGTTACAGGTGTGATAAAAAATATATTTACATTCGAAGTATTTGAATCCTCTAGATTTAGGAATTTTCCAAATTAAGAAAAATAATAGGGGCAAATGAAAAATTATGGAAATAAATATGTTGTTTGTTATAATATTAATACACGCTGTGATTGATCGCAGGAAATCTCGACTGGTATGGACAGCTTGGGCAATCAAAGCCTGGTAACACAGGCAAACCATATGTCAAAAATTAAAACCATTTTAATAGGGGTGCAAATGGGTCGGATATTATCCAACCGTATCCGCATCCGTATCTGAAAATTAGATACGGATATTCGAATATCCGTGCAGATACAGATACAAATATGGTTTTGAATTTTAATTATCTATATCCGAATAGTAGATAAATACCATATATTTTACTATATATTATGAAAATATTTATGTATATATCTATAGATATCCGACATCCGATCTGTATCCTTATCTGAAAATAAAAAAAGATACGGATATGGTTTTACCACTATCCGATCCGTTTGCACCCCCTACGTTTTAACAAACATTATCTAGGGATTAAACGGGTCGGATATTATCCAATCGATTACAAATTCGAATAATTTGTGAAAACAAATACAAATATAAATATGATTTATGCGGATATTAATATTGATACATATTCATTTTCAGAAGTAGATACGAATACAGATAAAGATCAGTATTCGTACATTTTAAAAAATTCGGACATATGTTCGTGCGGATGCTGGTACGGATAATTAGTCTAAATTGAAGGGTTTTTTTTTTACGAAAATATGTCATTTGTATGAGATTTTTTTGTTCTCTCATAATATGTCTCCGTTGTAACGCACGGACACGATACTAGTAATTTCATAAGTGTGTTATTTTTCTAATATACCATAGTAAAAATAATTTTAATAGGCATGCTATTTGTCTATCAAATTATGGACGCACATATCATCTTTTTTACAACTCGAAATCATTGTAATTTTTAAGGTCGTTAAAAAATACTGACGATTATGTACTTTATATCTTTTGATAAAAAACAAAGGATGTGTCAAATAAATAAATATTTTATGCGCATGATTTGTGTATTGTCAAAAGTATTAGATTTAAAATTCAAAATTCAAAATTCTATTATAAGGTTGCTAAGATAATCAATGAAATTTAAATCTATTTTGTGCCTTTTCTAACAATGGAGTTTCTGTTTTTAAGGGCTGAAATTCATTTCTAATGGATTATTTTCAAAATATTGACAATTATCAAAAGAAACCTTTAATTTTAGAATCCGACATGTGGAATCTGACCTATACTATATTATATCATTCACAAAAAAAAAGAGATTGAATTTGACTTCAGATTTAACATAAATTGCACGGACTATTTTTATGGCACTTATTTCGACATAAAAAAAATTAATGCGAACTTATACCGTTAAAAAAATCTTGAAATTTTCGCTGGCTATATTTCACGGTTTTAGTCGAATTTAAAATAACATTATAATTGATCCACAACAAAATCATAGAACCAAATAATATGTCTATATATATATATATTTTTTTTTTTTCTATTTTTTAATCTTCTTCGAGTTTATGAAAAGTATTGTCGATATTCAAATCAATTTATCATCAATAACGTCCAACTTGTTTAATAAAGAAGAAATAAAACTTTATAAAGTTGTAAATTTTAGTCATTACAATTGAGTGCAAAAGAGGAGAAAAGCGCTCCAATGATTTACAGGTGCTGGGCCTGATGAAAAAAACAAGAAATTATTGCGGGCCCACAACCACTTGAGCCCATATCATAGGGCATGAAATTTTCATTTATGGCCACCAATTTAGTAAGATGTCCCCACCTTCCATTATTTCCATTCATTACCTTGGCTTAATTATTATTATTTTATTGGATTAGCACATCTTGTTTTGTGTGTTTGGAGCAGTCGTAATCATAGAACTATATCCTTCAATATTTTTGGGGGTTATTTATCCAATGGTGAAAGGGGGTCAATCATTATTTTACAAGCGCCAAAAGTACTTGCTATGTGTTGATTGCTTAGACAAAAAGATGCAAGTTTCTCAACAAAAGTAAATTGGCTCTATTTTTTACACGGGGAAAAAAGATGTAAAAAAAATTGAAGTTCATGTACCTCAGAATAGGTTTAGTTCTCAAGTTTGTGATTGCTAAACTTCAATAAAAGGCTGTGATTGTTTGATGTGTACCGGATAACAGGACAATCTGTCTTGTAAAAATATACAATTTGGAAGGCCAATAAAATATCTGATTCGTTAGATATAATGTTGTAGAATTTAGAAAGTACCCAAGTTCATGTTCAATTTAAATGAAAATTAAACACGTAGAATAATCTTTGCTTCTGTTTGTTTTTTACCTTCACCTTTTGTTAAGATTCCCAAAAAAAAAAAAGAATCATCAAGTTGGATGGAGGTATCAGGTACCTCATATTTGGCATAAATTAAATATCATAGTTACTAGAATATATATATATAGATCGACTATGATGAGTTGTGAAGTAAAACGTCGTTTTACTTCACGCTCATACTCCATTTTGAAAATCTAAACAACCGATCCGAACCGCTCAACATGTTCTCCATATTGGAATGTGCTTGGAGACCAAATTTTACATTTTTTGGAATTTTTTTACTATTTATTAAGCTACTTTGAAAATCACAGATCCGGGTGAACAGTAAAAAACAGTAAAAAATTCTGGACCATTCGATCAGCGATTTTCAAAGTGGCTTAATAAATAGTAAAAAAATTCCAAAAAATATAAAATTTGGTCTCCAAGCACATTTCAATATGGAGAACATGTTGAGCGGTTCGGATCGGGCGTTTAGATTTTCAAAATGGAGTATGAGCGTGAAGTAAAACGACGTTTTACTTCACAACTCACCATAGTCAATCTATATATATATATATATATATAGAGAATGGCTAATATCAAAACGTTTGTTCCTGAGCTCAGGAACAAACGATTCTGTTCTCCAATTTCCGAAGTTCAAACAACAAATCTAAACTGTTAGATGTTCAATCTATATTAAAATGTGCTTGGAGACCAAATTTTACATTTTTTGGAATTTTTTTACTATTTATTAAGCTTGTTTGAAAACCGCTGTTTTTATGAAATTTCTGCAGCATTGAAAAACAGCGGTTTTCAAACTAGCTTAATAAATAGTAAAAAAATTCCAAAAAATGTAAAATTTGGTCTCCAAGCACATCTTAATATAGATTGAACATCTAACGGTTTGGATTTGTTATTTGAACTTTGGAAATTGGAGAACGGAACCGTTTGTTCCTGAGCCCAGGAACAAACGTTTTGATATTAGCCATTCTATATATATATATATATATGAGCTGGGCTATGGTGAGTTGCGAAGTAAGATGTCATTTTTACTTCACGCTCATATTTTTATTTTGAAAATCTAAACAACCGATCCGAACCGCTCAACATGTTCTCCATATTGAAATGTGCTTGGAGACCAAATTTTATATTTTTTGGAATTTTTTTACTATTTATTAAGCCACTTTGAAAATCGTTGATCGAATGGTCCAGGATTTTTTACTATTTTTTACTGTTCACCCGGATCTGAGATTTTCAAAATAGCTTAATAAATAGTAAAAAAATTCTAAAAAATGTAAAATTTAGTCTCCAAGCACATTTCAATATGGAGAACATGTTGAGCGGTTCGGATCGGTTGTTTAGATTTTCAAAATGGAATATGAGCGTGAAGTAAAACGACGTTTTACTTCGCAACTCACCATAGTCGATCTCTCTATATATATATATATATAGAGAGAGAGAGAGAGAGAGAGATAGGCTACCATGCTTTCCAAATTAAAGGGCCTTTTGTGCTTTAGGCTCCTTTTCGGATTTTCAAAATTCAAAATGTCGATCTGACCGTTCAAGTTGTTCTCCATATTGAAATGTGCTTGGAGACCAAATTTTACATTTTTTGGAATTTTTTTACTATTTATTAAGCCACTTTGAAAATCGCTGATCCAATGGTCACAGTAGCAAAACAGTAAAAAATTCTGGACCAATGGATCAGTGATTTTTAAAGTGGCTTAATAAATAGTAAAAAAATTCCAAAAAATGTAAAATTTGGTCTCCATGCACATTTCAATATGGAGAACAACTTGAACGGTCGGATCGACATTTTGAATTTTGAAAATCCGAAAAAGAGCCCAAAGCACAAGAGGCCCTTTAATTTGCAAAGCATGGTAGTCTATCTCTCTCTCTCTCTCTATATATATATATATATAGATGAGCTATTGTGCTTTGCAAAGTAAAGCCATCGTTTTACTTCGGCTTACTTTTTGGATTTTCAAAGTCCAAAACGTCGATCCGACCGTTCAAGTTGATCTACATATTGAAATGTGCTTGCTGACCAAATTTTACATTTTTTGGAATTTTTTTACTATTTATTAAGCCACTTTGAAAATTGCTGATCACATGGTCCAGAAAAAACAGTGCAACAAAATTCTGGACCATGTGATCAGCAATTTTTAAAGTGGCTTAATAAATAGTAAAAAAATTCCAAAAAATGTAAAATTTGGTCTGCAAGCACATTTCAATATGTAGATCAACTTGAATGGTCGGATCGACGTTTTGGACTTTGAAAATCCAAAAAGTAAGCCGAAGTAAAACGATGGCTTTACTTTGCAAAGCACAATAGCTCATCCCATATATATATATATATAGAGAGAGAGAGAGAGAGAGCTGGGCTTAGCTAAGCCATGAAGTAAAACGACTTGGTGCTCCACGTCTCATTATTTTCATTTTGAAAATCCAAACTACCGATTAGATATTATTTTGGTTGCACTGTTTTTACTGTTTACCCGGATCAGCAATTTTCAAAGTGTAAATAGTAAAAAAATTCCAAAAAATGTAAAATTTGGTCTCCAATCACATTTCAATATGGAGATCAACTTGAATGGTTCGGATCGACCATTTGGACTTTAAAAATCCAAAAACGACTTGGTAGCACCGGGTCTAGAAACTACCACTTTGACCTTAGTCACACACTCTCTCTCTCTCTCTCTCTCTCTCTCTATATATATATATATATATATATATAGAGTAGAACTAGGGTGTTCCTAAGCTCACCAAGCCCTCCGTGAGCTCGACTCTAAAACCTATCGAATTGACTTCAAACGACATTTTCAAACCGTTAGATGTTCAATCTATATTAAAATGTGCTTGGAGACCAAATTTTACATTTTTTGAAATTTTTTTACTATTTATTAAGATGGTTTGAAAAGCGCTGTTTTTATTAAAATTCTGCACCATTGGAAAACAGCGATTTTCAAACCATCTTAATAAATAGTAAAAAAATTCCAAAAAATGTAAAATTTGGTCTCCAAGCACATTTTAATATAGATTGAACATCTAACGGTTTGAAAATGTCGTTTGAAGTCAATTCGATAGGTTTTAGAGTTGAGCTCACGGAAGGGCTTGGTGAGCTTAGGAACACCCTAGTTCTACTCATATATATATATATATATATAGAATTTTGCTATTGTACTTCGCGAAGTAAAACCAATATTTTACTTCACGCTCATATTCCCATTTTCAAAATCCAAAACGTCGATCTGACCGTTCAAGTTGTTCTCCATATTGAAATGTGCTTGGAGACCAAATTTTACATTTTTTGGAATTTTTTTACTATTTATTAAGCCACTTTCAAAATCGCTGATCCATTGGTCCAGAATTTTTTACTGTTTTTTACTATTCACAATGGATTAACGATTTTCAAAGTGGCTTAATAAATAGTAAAAAAATTCCAAAAAATGTAAAATTTGGTCTCCAAGGACATTTCAATGTGGAGAACAACTTGAACGGTTCGGATAGACGATTTGGATTTTGGAAATGAGAGTATGAGCGTGAAGTAAAACTTCGTTTTACTTTGGAAGTACAATAGCCCTACTCTATATATATAGAGGAGGGATCCAATTACACCTTTTTTGGTGACACATCATGACACTGTTTTTTATATAGGTCAATTTTGCGATTTCAAAATCCAAACAGTCGATCCAAACCGCTCAACATGATCACCATATTAAAATGTACTTGGAGATCAAATTTTATATATTTTTGATTTTTTTTACTATTTATTAAGATGGTTACAAAATCGCTGTTTTTCAATGGTCTGAAAACAACGATTTTTGTAACCATCTTAATAAATAGCAAAAAAATTCAAAAAAATGTAAAATTTGATCTCCAAGCACATTTTAATATATCCATCATGTTGAACGGTTTGAATCGACTATTTGGACTTTAAAAATGGTAGGTGTCAAAGTGTGTCACCAAAAAAGGTGTAATCAGATCCCTCCTCATATATATATATATATACACACTTTGACACCTACCATTTTTAAAGTCCAAATAGTCGATTCAAACCGTTCAACATGATGGATATATTAAAATGTGCTTGGAGATCAAATTTTACATTTTTTTGAATTTTTTTGCTATTTATTAAGATGGTTACAAAAATCGTTGTTTTCAGACCATTGAAAAACAGCGATTTTGTAACCATCTTAATAAATAGTAAAAAAAAATCAAAAAAATATAAAATTTGATCTCCAAGTACATTTTAATATGGTGATCATGTTGAACGGTTCGGATCGACTGTTTGGATTTTGAAATCACAAAATTGACCTATATAAAAAATGGTGTCATGATGTGTCACCAAAAAAGGTGTAATTGGATCCCTCCTCTATATATATGTATATATATATATATACTAGTATCGTACCCGTGCATTGCAACGGGACATATTATAAGATTTAACATAGAGAGACAAATAATAAATAATAATAAAAAAACAACAACAAATGACTGTTTTAATATAACAACATTCTTTGCATATCAGTGCATACACAATTTTTGCGTTATAATTCAATTAAATTAAATGTGGAAAGCTGTTAGAGAATAAATCAATAACATGTCTTTTTTGTTCTCTTCCAAAAATGAATAAGAGGTAGGAAATTCGGAAATGAGATATACTATATGTCTAAATTGGAAATTAATATTTTTATGCACCAATTAAAGCTGGAGAGAGATATGGTAATAAATATTTAATGCTAATTCCATTTGCTCAATTCTTGGTATTACTTGTAACGTTTCATGTGGCAGTACGTGTGGTGAGTATGTTTTTAACTAAATTTAGACTTCTACACATAAAACATATGTATTTAATTAAAAGAAGACATATTATGTGATTAGAGAGTTGAGATTAAATCCAAAATTTCATCTTTCAATCATAGCCGTTGGCGGATCGGACACCCAACGTGCTTAATAATGGAATGGAGATATTGAGTCCGACTAGGCTACTCCATGGAGTAAAACGACTTGGTACTCCACGCCATATCTTCATTTTCAAAGTTCAAATAGTCGATTCGAACCTTCCAACATGTTCTCCATATTGAAATGTGCTTGGAGACCAAATTTTACATTTTTTGGAATTTTTTTACTATTTATTAAGCCACTTTGAAAATCTGAAAATCCTTATGAACAGTAAAAGACAGTAAAAATTTCTGGACCGCCGGATCAGTGATTTTCAAAGTGGCTTAATAAATAGTAAAAAAATTCCAAAAAATGTAAAATTTGGTCTCCAAGCACATATCAATATGGAGAACAACTTGAGCGGTTCGGATCGGTCGTTTGGATTTTCAAAATGGAAATAATGAGGCGTGGAGCACCAAGTCGTTTTACACCATGGCTTAGCTAAGCCCAGCACTATATATATTTATTCGGCACAACTAGAAATAGACCATTAATAAAACAAACATATTAAAACTTTGAATCGGATGATTGATCCCGATCCAAAAACTTTGAATTGGAACAGTTATTCCGATCTTTCTAAGAATGTTGCAACCAACAACTTTTTTATTTTTGTATCTCTTACTTTATAATTTGTATGGATAAACATTTCTCCTGTTGTATGCTGCTGAGTCACCTCACGTGTTATCGTACTGATAACAACATTTGCATTACTGCCATGCCATAGTGATGATACATGAAAAAAAAAAAAAAATTGTGCTGACATCAGGGATATGGTGCTACAGTTTATAATCGGCTGTTGCATGATGTCCCAAACAGTATAACAGTATCTGAAAAGGACAGAGGAGAATTGAATCAGGCATACTATTTGAATGGCATGTCATTCTCAATTTCTTGAGAATGATTGTGTAAAAGAACTTCAGAAAAATGCATATGTAATTCATTGGGTACCTGTACCTATATATATACTTGAAAGGCTGATACAATAACCTGATACCAAACAATCAGAAACATCATTGTCAGAGCGTTCTGAAATCTAATAAAATTAAAAACTCGAACAATCCTAATTCAAAAGTGGAATGAAATTAAAGAACAAATTATGAGTACATATAAGGAATTATGTTTTAAAACTTCTTAGTAATGCTCAATTATTCATATTTTCATTTGTCTAATTAATCTCAATTGACTCTGCTTATATATACTGATTAGACAGCTATATATGTGTTTTCATATTTTTATTCTCATTCTTAAGGTGCGTTTGTTGTATCCAATTACAAAAAACTTTCTAATCTTGTGTTCCTTTACAGGAATTCTCGTGCCGATTTACCATGTTATTTTTTACTGTATAAGTTGATAGGATTTCGAGAATGATACTTAATATGTGTCTAAATTTTATTGAACACAATTTTTTTAGGGAAAATTTCTAGTGTGCCCATAGAAACTTTTAAAATAGTAACATAAATTGTCTTGTATTTTAAAATTGTTTATTATTCATTATCTTTTTTTCAGTGCAAATGTTTAAAAATAATAATTAAATTAAATTCTAAAACTTAAAAATCCTATTCGTCTCTTTGTTTGAACGGGAATGGCATGCAAGAGGTCACATTTATTATATATCATGAATTGCTTAATTAAGCAACCTAAACATTAGGTATTGATTTTTTGCCGACTCACAAAAATTAATAAGGCATTTCTAATAATAGCATGCACGATGGACCACAAATACTATTAGTGGACACCTAGTGAGACTGTGAGAGGCACATGCTACTTTCTTCAACTTCCCTCAACCCAAGGCAAAGGATGACCTGTCACTGTTTAAATTGTCTTAGCCCAATTAAATAAATGATGTATATTTATTCAAAGAAAAACATATATTGTTGTATACATGATGTGTTCTCTGAAAATTTTGTTTGACACCCAAATTAATATCGTGTTATTAGAAAGTAGTAGAGTAGAACTAGGGTGTTCCTAAGCTCACCAAGTCTCTCGTGAACTCAACTCTAAAATCTATTGAATTGACTTCAAACGACATTTTCAAACCGTTAGATGTTCAATCTATATTAAAATGTGCTTGGAAACCAAATTTTACATTTTTTTGAATTTTTTACTATTTATTAAGCCGGTTTGAAAACTGTTGTTTTTATTAAAATTCTGCACTATTGGAAAACAGCGGTTTTCAAACCGGCTTAATAAATAGTAAAAAAATTCCCAAAAATGTAAAATTTCGTCTCCAAGCACATTTTAATATAGATTGAACATCTAACGGTTTGTAAATGTCGTTTGAAGTTAATTCGATAGGTTTAGAGTTGAGTTCACGAGATGCTTGGTGAGCTTAGGAACACCCTAGTTCTACTCAAAAGTAGTACTATCCAGCATGTGCAGTTATTAGTTGATGGAGAAGGAAAGAAAAAGACACTTGCTATCAAAGAAGGATTGAAAATCACAGATTAACTTAATTTATATAATACAATTAGATAGTATGATATTTAAGTTGGGAGGTGATAAATTACCTCTTATCTTTACTCACAAAATAATTTTGTTATCAACTAAATCCTATGCACAATACTTAATATATATGTTGTGAATTGTGATGTCATATGTAGGAGAAGCCAGGACAAAGTTATGATAGTTTGTCTTTTGCATAAACATATTAATTGAGAGGGGTGAGTAATTAGGGTTTGGGACCATTTCTAGCTTGCAACTTTTGCAAAGGTCGCTCTCAAAGCATTTACAGGTTGCATTGGTTGCTACAAGTGCAATAGTGGATTTAAGTGTGTGTTAAATTTTTTAGCATTGTCCGGTCTTCAGTGTGCAACTACCTGTCTTGTTCTTTGTTGGAGCTTCTATCGTTTAAGGTACTGGTGAAAAGGATTTCATATCTGATTGGAATTCATGTGTACCAGCCTGCGGTCCCTAATGTCAATGTCAGGTTCAATAAAGCATGTTCAGCGTCCCCCAGTGAATCTAAACTAAATCTCTTAGTAGATCGTAAATTAGAAGAATAATTAATTTCTGTTTCAGTTTTACTTTGTATGTGTCTGTACAAGGTTATAACGGTAGATAACGATTATACTGGTGGGAACGGTTATCTACTATAAAGATCAAAGAACAACATAACACAATAAAAATAGGAAATTTTCTAGAGAGTATAGACAGAAGAATTGTAATAGTCCACGACCATGACACGCATGCAGTAAATGTTTGGGAATCATAAAGACTAAATAATTACGTCTTATAGAGATCAAACAATTACACCTCATCTAAGAGTCAAACACTTACACCACTGGAAATGAGAAACAGTTCTTCATCTTAATCTAAGGACCATCATATGTCAAAGAGATCCAAAACATAAATCATAAGAGCGGAATACAATACCTGATTCCACAACGTTGGTCATGGAATCCTCAATTGCGAAGAGCCGTCTCCTTGTGCACGAGACAAGTCTTCAATGGCAAGAAGTCATCTTCTCACTTATGCGTCGTATGGTCATGAATTAAGTCTTCTAAGATAACAAGACACGCTTTCGAGAAATCCCTTCCAAGTTTTTCTAATTGATTTCTCCTCTCAAGCCTTCGATGGTGAAAGAAAACAGAAGGCACTCAGATTCTGTCTAAAATAACTGTTGTTCAAAAAACTGAGTTGTGTGTTGTATCTTGTACCATGGTGACCCATCCTTATGTAGGGTAACACATCTGGCACTGTGCGTGCGGCCCGCACAAAATCCGTGCGGCTGCATAAACAGCCATACATGTCTACAGAGCCGTATTTTCTCTGAATAACTGATTTTCCTGATTTAATAGTGTTTTGTGCTGCTCGCACAAATTTATGGATGTATGCCAACTCTAAAAAGGTATTTGTGCATGTGCATCAAAAACCATGCAGTCGTATCATAATCCATGCTGTCCGCACAACTCTCCAGATAGGGGTTCTTCTTATTTGCAAATTTCATAATCAGTCAATCAATAATTTGATATTTGTCCAAATTGTTATACACATTTATGGACCACACCCTATTGAATACATAAATTGTCAAATACCTTAATTCCATATTAGATCACTTAATTAGAACAATCATACATGACAGTATACAATTCATAACTATATTACATATATGCTCAACCGTTTTATTGTAATCCAACAATAAAAGCAAGAGAATTTCAGAAGAGACTGGATGAGCAGTAACGATTCAGAAACCATATATATAACGATGAACGATCCATCAACTGTTACGCACACAAAATGCAGAGAACTGTAAGGATACCTTAGTGATTTCTGATTGTTTTGGATTAAGACTGGATGCATTGTATGGATCGAACCGTGTTCGCCCTCTTTAAATAGATCTCTGGATAATTGTTTGAAGTAAATGGAAGCATAAGTTTTCTTGTTTGATTACAATATATATATCAAGCTCTCTCCATTCTATTCTCTTTTCTCTTCTGATTCCTTTTATATAAATTGCTCTCATTTAGTATGAACATTAATTCACTATGTTTTGTGTCATTTGATATCCAAAATAGTCATATGTACTTGGATTTTATTATTTAGTTATGATGTCAAACAAGAAAAGAAACCAAACTAAACACATGTCAAACTGAATTATTTTTCGAGTTAATTAAAGGATTCAGACCTTGTTACACTCAGATTAATATATCTATGTTGGCGTTTCAATTTTGTCTTACACACTTAAATATTATCTTACCTAACTGAGTTAGATTAGATATATTTGATTCTCATATCAATATATAAAATTCTGAAAAGAAATCAACATACAATGTTGCAAATGAGCAGTACTTGCAAGTTTGCAATCATGCATGGTAATTCAAATTAGCTTGCTAGCATGACAGACGATTGTATGGCTATATATCTAGCACCTTTAATTTTAAGAACACCACATGATTTATCCAACAACATAAGTTTGGTGGTGCAAGATATATGGTTGGAGGCAAAAATAAATACTATACACAACAAGGCAGATAGCTAGAACTAATCAAATTAATGCTTGTATGTGTATGTTTTCTCTCTCTCATATTTAAGCGTTTCATGCAATTTCACCAAGCATTCTGAGCAGGAATTAAGGGGTGAAGGCAGGTTTGGTCTAAAGTGTATGGTACCCCAAATTAATACAAATCGATCGACACTTTTTGTTTTTTCTAATTAACTCATCCAATCACTCTTTAAGGACCTACAGCTTTTTTGTGTATTTAAAAGCTAAAAATGTTGCCACAAGCTTGTAATTAAGTGTTTTCTGAAATTTCTGCAGGTTGCATGTGAGTTGATGTCTCTTGTTTGCACATACTATACATGCATGTTGAAATGCTAAGAGCTTTAAATCTTGACACAACGCTCAATTAATTACTTAGGTCTCAGAAGATTTCAGAACGGGGATTTTTTCTCTTATATATAAAAATTAATTTGTTATTCTAAATTTGTTGGGGTTGTTAATTAATTTGTATTTCAAAGGCTCACGTTGAGACAATTTGAAGGTTGAAATTAGGTTCTAAATAGTTAGCTATCGCGCTCTATCAGTCGCTTTAATTTCTTTTTATCAGGGTCCTAATTAAATAGCTATCGTGTAATTTATAAGAGACCGATTTCAACACATATACAGAGAGAGAGATTCAAAACTTATGATGCTAGGTTGTTTTATAAAAGATGCAACTATAACAAAGCAATGAACATCTAAAAATACAAAAATAAATATTTGAAATTATAAAATTGATAATAAACGTGCATATATTATTCAATATTCATCACGGGTAACAATTAATGGTCAACTGTCCCTCCCGACATTTGTTCCTAGTGGATTTTACCCTTTGAAATTTTTTCTGTAGTACCCGGTTAAATGAGAGTATTTCAAAACAAAAGCAAATAATAAACTTGAATTTGAGATGCACAAGTAGAACTCAGGATATATATATATATATATATATATATATATATATATATATATATATATATAGAGGTTGGCTACTCTACTTCCATAAGCATATGAGGGTATATGCTTATAAGTTATTTTTGCGTTTTCAAAGTCCAAATAGTCAATTTGAAGCGCTCAATATGTTCTCCATATTAGAATGTGCTTGGAGACCAAATTTTACATTTTTTGGAAATTTTTTACTATTTTTTTAGAATTTTTCAAAACAGTATTTTCAGATTTTTATTTTTTATTTTTTTGTCATATTAAAACACCATTTTGAAAAATTCTAACAAAATAGTAAAAAAATTCCAAAAAATGTAAAATTTGGTCTCCAAGCACATTTTAATATGGAGAACATGTTGAGCGCTTCAGATCGACTATTTGGACTTCGAAAACACAAAAACGACTTATAAGCATATGTCCTTATATGCTTATGGAAGTAGAGTAGCCACTCACTATATATATATATATATATATATATATATTCACACGTTTTAAGGAATAAAAAGTTATCTATATATATCTACATTATTTTATAGATACATATATATTAATTACGAATAATTATCTGGATAGGTATGCTGTCCAAATGATAACCAATATATCTGTAATTGATTTGCACCTAATAACCAATAATTAGCTAGATTTGTATCTTTATTTCCGGACGATTGAAAATAATAATAATAATAATAATAATTGATCGATGATCATCGGACAATTATCTGTTGGAAATTGATCAATCCATTCATCCTAATCCTAATTTGCTAAACTTCATTCCTAAAGTATTCGCAAACATATATTATGATACGTTCTATCTCGGAGAGAGCAGGCCGTATGTGAGGAAAGTAACTGGGTTGGACTCGTCCTGTCTCGGAGTGGCAGGCCGAGATTGGTGAAGTCGGTTTCCGAAGTGAGAATGGTTGTGGTTATGAGATATTCGAACTCTAGGATGTATGATATATCACTTTAGGTAGGCAAAAGTTCGACCCCTGTTTAATGGAGCGTCTTGCCTTAAATAGGTCATCCCCTAACTGTCATTTTGCATTGTCAGAGCAATTAGGGGAGATCGCATAGGAGAGGTTACGCCAGCATGGAGGCGGTTATTCTCGCATGAGGGCGGTGACGTCTGCATAGTTTGGGGGTCACTAAACCGCACCCACTCTGTACGGACGGGAGGGTGGTGACCGTAAGCTGGGTCCGGGCTGGACTCATGTTGGACAAGGCTGAGTTGGGTCTTATTGAACTTAGTTCACTACTACAGAAATAGAAATTGCACACGGACATAAATGGAGGAGCTACACGGATTTTCTGCTGTGTGAATGGTCAGGGTGTACGAATAGGCAAATAATTACACACGGATATTTACCCGTGTGCGATTGTAACGATTTCTACAAGGATTAGTATACAAACAGCCGTGTACAACACCTGCCTGTGGCGCTCTCCATATAACCGAGCTACACAGATATTACCTTAACATCTGTGTACGATTCATCTTTCTACACAGACATTTAACTAAATATCTGTGTAGCTCTCCCTTTTCTACACGGTCTTTTAACCAAATATCCGTGTAGCTCTTCTCTTTCTACACGGACTTTAAACAAAATATCTGTGTAGCTCTCTTAATTATCGACATTTATAAAATAATCGTGCACCAACACATTTCTACACGGATTATTGAATAAATGTCCGTGTAGGAAACAATCCGACACGGACATTTATCAAATAATCCGTGTAGAAATGTGTTGGTGCACGATTATTTTTGAAATTACTCTTCTTACACGGATTTTTGTTAAATATCCGGTAGGATTTTCTTATATATATATATATTATTATTTTTTTGGGCTAGCTTCCTGTTTTACTATCCAGTATTTATATTTTTCAGAGAGCAATTTAAAATTCATGTACACTAAATTATACAAATCCATATTTAGCATTACAAAATTATATAAATCCATATTTATCATTACAAAATTCTAAACGAAACTATAAAAGCATAAAATTCTAATATCAACATATATAACAAAAAAAAAACATAAAAGCATGAAAGCATCAACATATATAACAAAAAAAAGCATAAAAGCATCAACATATATATACATATTGTCTTTTGTACATATACAATCCCATGTGATCCACATATAACATATATTCCTCAAGATCCAATACAATGTTTGTAGATCAAGTTATGTCCTTACCACTTAGTAAGCATGTGATGAAGTTTTGGTCCAAATTCCGTAAGTTGGGCTCATGTTGCCAAAACGTTGGGCTATGATCTAGTTTGGACCAAAATTTCATACAAACTAGTTGTATTAGATCCAACATATAAAAAAGGAGAGTGCTCATGTGATCCATGACATGATGCCTCTTGGTTAAAGATCTTCAACTCCAATAAAATACATTAATCAACATATATGTGCATGCATGCATAATAGAGAATAAAAATTCTCCTTTAAATTCAAATTTTTTTCAAACGTGGCCGCCCCCACGCTTGGGCTCCCCGTTCAGCCGACTTCCCCCCGCTTTTGCGTGGCTGTCCCCACGCTTTGACTCCCGCTCAGCCGAACTTTCCGCTGTTTTTGCATTATCTTAAGAAATTAAGCATGCATGAATTACATATGACCTAAATAAGCAATAATAAGTAACATAAAATTAGATGAAGAAAAGAAAAAAAAAATATATATATATAGAGAGAGATGGACTTAGCTACTTCATGGAGTAAAACGACTTTGTACTCCACGCCATATCTTCATTTTCAAAGTTCAAATAGTCAATTCGAACCTTCCAACATGTTCTTCCTATTGAAATGTACTTAGAGACCAAATTTTACATTTTTTGGAATTTTTTTACTATTTATTAAGCCACTTTGAAAATCTGAAAATCCTTATGAACAGTAAAAAATAGTAAAAATTTCTGGACCGCCGGATCAGTGATTTTCAAAGTGGCTTAATAAACAGTAAAAAAATTCCAAAAAAATGTAAAATTTGGTCTCCAAGCACATATCAATATGGAGAACAACTTGAGCGGTTCGGATCGGTCGTTTGGATTTTCAAAATGAAAATAATGAGGCGTGGAGCACCAAGTCATTTTACTCCATGGAGTAGCTAAGCCCAGCACTATATATATATATATATATAGAGATGGGCTATTATACATTGCAATGTATTGACCTCTCTGTGCATTACAATCTAGACTGTTGGATTTGTTTCAAAAAGTGTGCGGATCAATGATCAGATCATTCAAAATTTTCGGAACTGGATATCTCCAGTCCTCTCTTTCTCCCCCAACCCAACATTTCGATATCTAAAGAAAAAACAAAACTGTGACAACGCAAGTGGCCGTGTGAGAGACATGTGAGATTGTCATCGAAATTGGTACATTAATAGGCATATTATTTTTTAAAATCTGCATAGTTCTTCCTCTCTGTTCTTAACTGCTTATAGGCCCTCTGTACCAAACCTTGGAAGAGAGAAAATGTGAGATTGTCATCTCATTTCGTAGCAGGTGGCCGTGTGCAAGACAGAGAGGGAAAACGCGACGGAGAGGGTCGACAGTGGAGGGGGCGAGAGGAAGAGCGCTCGATAGAGTCGGGAGATGAGGGGGCCGGGATAGAGAAAGGAAGTCTCAAGCGCAAGTGGAGGAGTGGGCAGGAGTCGACAGAGTCGGGAGCGCGCAGGGGCCGCTGTGGAGGAGTGTGCGGGAGTCCCAGGCACAATTTTGTTTTTTATTTAGATATCAAAATGTTGGGTTGGGGAGAAAGAGAGGACTGGAGATATCCAGTTCCGAAAATTTTGAATGATATGATCATTGATCCGCACACTTTTTGAAACAAATCCAACAGTCTAGATTGTAATGCACAGAGGGGTCAATACATTGCAATGTATAATAGCCCATCTCTCTCTCTCTCTCTCTCTCTCTATATATATATAGAGTGAGGCTATGGTGCTATGCATAGCACCAATGGCTAGTGTACTACGGCTCAATATGGTACTTTTTAAAATCCTAACGGTCGATCCGACCGTTCAATGTGATATCCATATGAATATGTACTTGCAAACTAAATTTTATATTTTTTCGAATTTTTTTTACTATTTTTTCAGATAGGTAGAAAAATCAGTGTTTTTTGAAAATTCTGGACCATCAAAATTCTACCTATCTGAAAAAATAGTAAAAAATTCGAAAAAATATAAAATTTAGTTTGCAAGTACATATTCATATGGTTATCACATTGAACGGTCGGATCGACCGTTAGGATTTTAAAAAGTACCATATTGAGCCGTAGTACACTAGCCATCCGTGCTATGCATAGCACCATAGCCTCACTCATATATATATATATATATATATATATATATATATATATATATATATATATATATATACTAACCTTAGAAAGATAGAGAGGAGAAAATAAAAACTTCAGAGATCTCTGATCCCAGCTGCTAGCCTTTGCAGAAATCAGATCAACATTCAATACAGAGAGAGAGAGAAAGAGAGAGAGACAGTATAAAAGACTTGATCAAAACGACGTTGGAAGGAGAAGGCCTTTTATACTAATTAAAACCCTACACAGCCTTTTATACACGGATTTATACTTATTAATCCATGTAGCTCTCCAAATAATCATACACGGCTATTTATAATAAAATCCGTGTACATTTCTACCATTTTTACACATATATATTATCAAAAATCCGTGTATATATTCCTACACAGATATTTAACAAAAATCCGTGTAGCTCTCTCAATTTTTTCCACACGGTCTTCTTTTCACACGGATTTTTGATCCCTAATAAACCGTGTAGCTCTCTCAAACAATTCTATACTGATTCTTAACTAAATGTCCGTGTATAATTCCTGCAGATTTTTTGGACTTTCAAAAAATCATATTTGGTACACAGTTTTTATATAAAATTGGAAAAACTGTGTACAATGTGCAGTGTAGATTACCATTTCTGTAGTAGTGGTTGCTAACGGACTCCAGGTTCTTCGTAATGACCTTGAGTTGGCCCTTGAAGGGAGTCTGAATCCCAGTCCATTCATGGCCCGTGAGGGCCCTTGGAAATGGCCCTATCATATTATTACACATGAATCTAAGAGGGAATAAAAACAGTCTTTGCATTTTCCCAAACTAATGGATAATAAATAAAGGGGGAATTTCATGTATTCCCTCAAAAACTTCAATATTACGTATTTTCCCCTCAAAATTTTGTAATATCATATTTATCCTTCAAAATATTAAAAACTCACATATTTACCCAAAAACAATTAAATAATATAATTTAACACTTAAAATTTAATAAACAATATTTATTAATTAAATATGACTATTATACCCCTCCTTTCTCTCTCCCTTCTCTCTCTGACTCCTTGTGCCCTCTCCAATTCCTGGCGGCAAAACAAAAACTACAAGGTGAGGAGAATTGATGTGGGGTAACCTTGTATGTGATGCTAGTTGGTGCATATCATTTTGAAGATCCAAGAGATCCAAGAAATTTTGGGAAACAATCTCAGTTTGGAAATTTCTATCGCTCGCGGAAGTAAAATACATCAACTTCTTTTGTTTTCCTTTTCTATGATTTTTGTGTGTATTTTGTAGAGAATTAAGTCAGCAAAATACAAGATACCTGAAAGGGTTCATATCTCTGACCACTGTAGGAATCTCATTTCACGCATCTTCGTTCCCAACCCGGGAAGGGTATCTTCTCTTCATCCCTAGAAATTCTTTTCAAACATTAAGAAATAAACTCATGTCCCTTGCGTACTCAAGTGAGGAGAATTGAAGCGGGCCCAGAGAGAGATTTGAAGCGGGCATGGGCACAGTGAAAACCTTGTAGTTTTTGTTTTGCCGCCAGGAATTGGAGAGGGCACAAGGAGTCAAAGAGAGAGAAGGGAGATGTATAATAGTCATATTTAATTAATAAATATTGTTTATTAAATTTTAAGTGTTAAATTATATTATTTAATTGTTTTTGGGTAAATATGTGAGTTTTTAATATTTTGAAGGGTAAATATGATATTACAAAATTTTGAGAGGGAAATACGTAATATTGAAGTTTTTGAGGGAGTTACATGAAATTCCCCCATAATTTAAAAGTCAATCATTGTCCAAATTGTCCCTAGTAAAATCAATCAATTAACAATCGTCTTCTACCACAGAAACTGAGGATAAAAAAATAAAGATAAATTCATCCTAATTTTAATTAAGTAAAAATTAATTATTCCGGGAATCTGGAGAGACCTTTGAGCCGAACAAGGCAGATTCATTTCATTTACAGACTTTAATTTAAATCCTTCCAAGTACAAAAATCCTCCCAAATTTTATCTTCAAATTATCCTGAAATTGAAAATGAAAAAAATGGTTCTTGACAGGGAAGAAAATTGGGGAAGATTGCAAGAACAAAATGGTTCGCTATGCCTCCTACAGCAAGAATATTTTCATGTGAAAAATCATATATTTATGAGCTTCCCTCGGTATTATTTTATATGCATCCTCTAGCTACTCATCTTTCTTGCTGCCTTTTCAAATCTTGAAACAAAAATGAGATGCAACTCCTTTTTGTGTGTTCTATAACTGTGTGAGCAGCTTTGATAACCAAGTTTTGATTAACTTTGCATCGAAAGAACAGCCTTGTCGCAATTATTTATTCACAATTTTTGCTCCTTGGTTGATAAAATCAATCTCTCATCTTATTTCATAGACTGCCTCTTCAAATCTTAGACAGTGAAATCGTACATGGATTGTGACCGTTTACTGGTGCTGGTTTTCTTATTCATGAAAGATGACATCAATGCTAGAGTTGTCCATAGCTCAGCACTTTCGTTTTCATGCAAAATTTGTGAAAACCAATTATATCTGCATAATTTACTTGGTCCAATTTCATTCCTTGAAGAGGCCACTTCCGTATGAATTCAAATCCTCCCGGTACTGTAACAGAGAATCTTTTACAATTAGTGGATCTAGAACGTTCTTTTTAACTTGGTACGGACTCAAAGCCCAATAATACTGCCCCGCCCTAGCCCGAATCTCAAAGCGGTTGGAAGTAAATCTAAAGCCGTAAAGTAAGAAGTATCTTTTACAGTGCTGGGAGGATACTTGTCCACTTCGTATCGTATTGCTACCGAACAGTCATACATAGTAAAAGGTTGAAAAATTGAAAGAAAACAAAAATAGAAAGGAAAGGTTGGTGGAAGTGAGTATCGGGCCTTGTATGAAATTAGAACAGGATTTGGGCCTTATTTATTAAAATAAAATAAGTGATTGGGCTTTTAAAATTCTCTACTGCGTCGGTACCTTATTTCTAATGGAATGGGTCAAAATCACCCGCTACAAACTCAAATGGTGTACGGTGACACGGAATATCCGTATAATAGAAGTTTTCTATATTTCTCACTTCTGGGGAGAAGTAGAGAAAACCATTTTTGGCTCTTACAACACTAGGGTTTTTATTGCGCCAATTTTAATTTGACTTAACGCGTTGGATTAAATTTCAACGATAGCTTGAGGATCAAAATGGAAGGCGGAGAGGAGGAGCTGACGGCGCACGAGACGGCGCTATACGACCGTCAGATTCGCGTCTGGGGTGTCGATGCACAAAAGAGGTATTTCTTTGATTTTTCAAGCTTCTAATGTCCATAAAAATATGTACCGTTGTTTGTTTCAGTCCTTAACTTGAGCACCTCTGTTGATTTAGGTTGAGTAAGGCTCATGTGCTTGTAAGTGGACTTACTGGTGCCACTGTTGAGGTATTATTTTTTAATTTTACTAATTGTTTTAACTGTTTAAGTTTTGGGACGTAACGATTTACACAAAATTTAGATGTTGATATGTATTTCAAATGTAGTTTTGCAAGAATATTGTGTTGGCTGGAGTAGGTAGCCTCACCTTAATGGATGATAGATTAGTAACAGAAGAGGTCCTTGGTGCCAATTTTCTAATTTCACTGGATGAATATGCAAATAGCAATAAAACAGTGGCCGAACTCTGTTCTCAGTCCCTCAGGGACTTCAATCCTATGGTTGGTGTTTCCGTTCTATCAGGTCTGTCTTTTACCATTTATTTCTTTCCTTATTGGGAGTTTATCTTTTCTGCCAATCTGTTAAGCATCAAAATTGAGTGCAATACAGAAAGTACCTGTAGAAAAATCGATATGATGCTGGTACAATCTTACACAAGTGCTGCTACCAGCAGTTGTAGCAGGACCTGCACCCAGTCCAGTACCAATTCAGCTCCAGTAACAGTTCCGCTGGCTTTAAGATTGTTAGTGCCAGTGCTATTACCAAAGCATTAGTATCCTATACCAGTAGCTTAACAGCTTTCTGTTACTGCGGGTTTGTTTGGCAAGGGGGGATTAAGCTTTCTTTCACGTCCTTTAGCTTCCATTGTCGCTTAAATCCTTCAGTACATCGATTCCTTAGCAAGGATTAAGAACCCTACCCCTCCTTTAGCCTCCTTTTGCCTGAAATCTTAATCCCTGCCTGGACCTTAAGGAGCATCTACCCCTGGAAGAAGCCTCCTTAGCATCGTCTATCTACAGATTAAGACAACCAAACACAAGCTCCTTGGTGCAGATTAAGATTTAATCCTACTTTTGTTAGCGATGACTTATGGGGATAATGTAGGTGAGCTATCACAAATGGATGGAGAATTCTTTGACAAGTTTGATGTTGTTGTGGTCTGCTCTTTCTCTTTGCAAAATAAGGTACCCAAACCAGTTTTTGTTGTAAATTAGCCCAATATTTTACCATTACCAAAGTTTTCCAACATTTTTCGATTTCTCCAAATCAATCTAAATTACTGCACTTCTGAGAATTTACTATATGAGTGCAAACCATATTAGCAACAAAATATCCATATGTTAATATGACCATTAGTTCATGGAAAATATTTACATTTCTTTGACCAGTTTAAGTTTACTCTTCACAATCGCTTTCAGACAACATAGATACCGATCTCTTTGTTTAAAATTTGCTTATTTCTGTTTAGGCAAAGAGTGCCTTATAGAAGGATAAAAAAAACTTAAACATTGAGCACGATGTACCTTGTCAATTGCATCAACCTGTCATATTTTGATTCAAAAAACAGTTAAAACTATAAGTATTGGGTGTCATATGCAGAGGTACAGACAACTGCGGTGTCATGCAAAAGCTTGCACATGCATTCTCTCTGATAAGTTTGTGTGATTAGAGTATGTTTGAATGAAAACTAAACCCTACAAATATTAATGTTGAAATTTCATTTGCATATGTTAATCGAAGTGTAGCCATACATACATACACTTACCATAAAGCTGCTGCGGTGAGTACTATATTAAATATTTTACTAAAAATGAGAGTCTGTTATGATATCTATTTTAGCAAGAGAATGCAAGTACTTACAAAAGGGTATTGCTTTCTACATTAAAAAAATTTGAGAGAATGCGGGTACCTTGTTATTTTACTAATTATTTATTTCTTTCAATCACAAATTCATCAGATTTTAATCAATGAGAGATGTCGCAAGAGACAAAAGCGCATTGCTTTCTATACGATTGATTGTAAAGACTCCTGTGGTGAAATCTTTGTTGACTTACAAAACTACACTTACATGCAGGTTCCCTTTTCTTTTCTGTGGTAGCTGTTGCTAGAAACTTTGATTTTTCTGGTTTTTTTTTCTATTTCTCTTAGGACTACTGGGTTTCTATTTTGATTGCGCTTCCTGGACCACATTTCTCTCTTGTTTTTCCGCAGTTGATGATTAAGTAATGGCCAATTTTTTTTTTTATCAACAAGCATGTCAAAAGAAGATTATGGTATACAAAGAGGGAAATTTGGTTTAGATGTGATTCTTGTTTTTCATGTTTTATGACGTACTTGCAACTAACTTCATAAATAAATGGCAGAAAAAAGGTGATGAAACTGTTGAGCGCCAATTAAGTTATCCAAGTCTCGAGGTATTTTACGTTTTCCTTCACTCTTTCTTTCTTGCAAATGGGTACGCACACTAATTTACACGATGTAATAATACAGGAAGCAAATTCAATACCTTGGAGGGATCTGCCTAGAAAAGTAACTAAGTTATACTTTGCAATGAGAGGTTAGCAAATAACTGCTCTTTTTCTGGGAATACCCTTTCAGAACTTTTTAGAGGTGGCTAACAGGCTGATTGGTTTGGGTCAGGTCTAAATCCAAAACTAATCCAGGTCCTTTTTCTTCATTTGGGGTATTGGACATTGTTCGACCTAATTTATGCTCTGGGTCTTGGGTCGTGGTAGGTTGGTTTTGGAATTCAGATCTTTTGTCGGTGGGGTCCCAGCAAATTAGATTTAGAAATGTGTTCAGAGGGTCTGTCAGATCTGTTTCAGGTTGATCAGGAGTTAGGTTGGATATGTCTGGCTTTGACTTTGGCTTGGATTTGATTCTATCTGGTTGGACCTGTTCATCTTTTAGAAAAATTTAGTTTTGTTTTGATTTGGGTTTAGACTGGTTTTTTCCAGACAGGTCAGGTTAGCCACTTTCACTTTTTATGAATGTACCAAGTTAAAAGTTTATTGTGCAAAAGTGCGCTATGGTACAGATCACTTGCTCTTTATTTTGATTATTGTTGTGTTTTTCAAGTTTTGGATAAGTTTGAGTTGTTGGAGGGACGAAAGCCTGGGGAAACATCTCTTGCTGATTTCGAGTCAATTTCCATTGTCAGAAAGGACGCGTGTGAGGCTCAGGTTGATTTATCATTCTCTCTCTTTATTTATTTTTTCTGTTTCCCCTAAAGTATTATCATTCATAATTCCTGCACACAATCAATTACTCCACATATTACTTTGTATGCTGAACTGTGCATCAGAAATCTATCTGGGGGACAACATTTGTAGCTTCTGTACCAGCAAATTTTTGTTGATATATGTGTTTTCAATTGAGTTGATATAAAAAAGTTTGATCTGATAATGACAGGGTTTGCAAGAGTCGCATCTGGCAGATTCTCTGTTGGAGAGATTATTAGCTGCTGGAAAGATGGAGCATCCTGCTGTGTGTGCTATTCTAGGTGGCATTCTTGGCCAGGTACCCTTATCTATTCTCTCTTCCCTTATTCTTATTCTAATATTATTACACTTCATTTTCTTCTTCTGAAATTCTATGTGAATAAAACAGGAGGTGATTAAGGCAATATCAGGGAAAGGGGACCCACTCAAAAACTTCTTCTATTTTGATGCTGCCGATGGCAAAGGTATTATCGAGGATATCTCTGTGCATAGTACAGCTACTGCTTAAAGGGTTAGGTTCTATTTATTGGTGTGTTATTAGGTACCTGGCATTGTAACTGTCATGACTTAAATCTTATGCTCTTTTTAACTGCCTCAACTGTAACTTTAAAGCTAGTCAATTGTTGTATGCTAAATTATTTTGACACAGCATCTTCTTTGTTTCCTGTGTTTGTTTGTGCATGTGTGTCTCTGTGAGTGTGGGTGGGTGTGAAAGAGAGAGCTATCCTAAATATCTAGTACTGTAGTAATAGATATGGGGATTGGGGATCAGAATTTTGGATGATATCTAGTGGGGCCCATTTCTTCCGAAGATCAATCTGAGATGTGGACCTGTTTAGGCATGGCTAAATGCAAATTGATTGGGGTTACCAGCAAGCTCCCATATATTATCTCAGCCGCTGTCTGATAACGTTCATTGTATCAGTGGAGAAATAAATAGGAAAGAAAAACTGCTGCACTATCAGAATGTTTAGTTTGTAGGGAAAATTTCATGTTTACCCTTCAAAAAAATTGAAATTATGTATTCCCCCCTCTGAAATTTATAATATCATATTTATCCTTATAAATTTTTTAAAACTCACAAATTTACCTAATATATTGTAATTTATTTTAAAACTCATTTAAATTTATAAAGTACTAATTTTACCCTCGTTTGTAATACAAGTGGCTTGGCATACATGAAATGCGGCCCTTGTGTCCTTGTGTAAAATGTAATGGTTACTCGTTTATAAATTATGACCAGAATCGTCTCAGGTCCATTTCAAAATTGCTCTCCTGTATTTCAAAATTATACCATTGCATGTTAAATCAAATATATAATATATAAACATTAGAGTAGAACTAAGGTGTTCTTAAGCTCACCAAGCCTCTTTGTGAGCTTAACTCAATAACTTATCGGATTGACTTCAAACGACACATCCAAACCATTCTACTTTACGAGTGATGCATTTATATGTCAAATTTATAATTTTTCGAACTAATTTAGTATAAAGTCAAGTGGTCAAAAAATGTTGAAAAATAAACACATTAAAATTAACTTATAAATCATCTTTGTTTTACCGCTTGACTTAATACTAAATTAGTTCAAAATTTTAAAAATTTGACATGTAAACGCATCACTCATGAAATAGATCAGTTTCAACGGTTTGAATGTGTTATTTGAAGTCAATCCGATAGGTTTTTGAGTTAAGCTCACAAAGAGGCTTGATGAGTTTAAGAACACCATAGTTCTACTCTAAACATTAAAAGCAATATAATATTTTAAAGAAATATTCTGATCTCGGCCCTTAAATCTACCAATCTGTCCCTCAAGTTAAAAAGATAAAAGAATCTTTTCTTTTTTTCAACTATTGAATCCCGCTCATATATTTTATAATCTGTGAAAAATCTTATAAATCTAAATTTACAAAAATCTAATAACTTATTTTTCTTTCAAATTAGATCCATGATGAAGTAATTTTCAGTTATATTCGCTTTCTTATTTTTTTTCTTCTTGATATGTTAGGTATAAATAATAATATGCTATGTATAAAGACTATACTTTGAATATTTAAAAGAATTGTACTTTGAATCTTTAAAAAACTTGATATGTTATGTATAAAGACTTGACATACTAGATATAAAGTCTTACTTCTATTTAATAAAAGTTTATAAACAATTAATATTTTACACTAGCTAGTTCTACTTGTAATACAAAGTATTTACAAAAGATTTCAATTCAAATTAAAGCCCAACTAGCGTCAGTTGTTCAGTCTTCATATAAAGACTTGATATGTTAGATATAAAGTCTTGTACGCGCCATCATAAATGCACTAGTGATCTTTTAAAATGTGGTTCAGGTAAAATGTTGCTAGTTAAGTGATTTTATTGGAGATTGAGTCAGGGGCAGTTACCACGTCTCTATTTTAAAACAAAATAAAAATATAGGTTGTAACTCTCCAAGAGTGTTCGCAAGTCCGATGCTAAATTATTAAAACTGATCCATTGTGTTTACATATCAAATTATTAAATTTTCATATAATAGAATACGGTTAAGTATTAAAAAAATTGACTTTATGTGTTTGTTTTTTCATTATCTTCTTACTGCTTGATCTTATATTAGATGAATTTGATCATTTATAAATTTAGTATACAAGCACATCACTTTGTAAAATAAATTAATTAATTTTGACATTTTGAATTCATCATCCCAAGCCAATCTAATATGTCTTTGAGTTAATGTTCACCAATCAAAATGACGAGTTTAAGCTCATACTATCTCTAGACTCTACTCAAATACATAAATTAAACTTACTGTTGATTAATTATAGGCCGTAAAGCCGCCATATTTCTTTGTATTTTGAAATATGAGATGCACTATCAGTCTATCATACATTATTGCTTTGATTTTGTTCTTCAGTTTTTATCTGTTTACTCGGTGCACAGTAGGGACAAGCACAATAACTTTTAGATCAAATATCTAAACGGTCAAAAAGGTTTTTATATATATTCTCATATAGATAATGGCTAATATCAAAACGTTTGTTCCTGGACTCAGGAACAAACGATTCAGTTCTTCAATTTTCAAAGTTCAAATAACAAATTCAAACCGTTAGATGTTCAATCTATATTAAAATGTGCTTGGAGACCAAATTTTACATTTTTTGGAATTTTTTTACTATTTATTAAGCTGGTTTGAAAACCGCTGTTTTTCAATGCTCCAGAAATTTAATAAAAACAGCAGTTTTCAAACCAGCTTAATAAATAGTAAAAAAATTTCAAAAAATGTAAAATTTGGTCTCCAAGCACATTTTAATATAGATTGAACATCTAACGGTTTGGATTTGTTGTTTGAACTTTGGAAATTGGAGAACTGAATCGTTTGTTCCTGAGTCTAAGAACAAACGTTTTGATATTAGCCATTCTATATATATATATGGGATAGGCTACGGTGCTTTGGGAAGTAAAGAGGGTGTTTTACTTCCCGCTCATATCTTCATTTTCAAAGTTCAAATTGTCGTCCGAACATCTCAACATGATCTTCATATTGATATATGCTTGGAGACCAAATTTTACATTTTTTGGAAATTTTTTACTATTTTTTTGGAATTTTTGAAAATCACAACTTTTCATGAAATAAAGAAATAATAAAAAATTCAGAAAAACACTGATTTTCAAAAATTCAAAAAAAATAGTAGAAAATTTCCAAAAAATGTAAAATTTGGTCTCCAAGCACATTTCAATATGAAGATTGTGTTGAGAAGTTCGGATTGACTATTTGAACTTTGAAAATGAAGATATGAGCGGGAAGTAAAACACCCTCTTTACTTCCCAAAGCACCGTAGCATCACCCATATATATATATATATATATATATATATATATATATATATATATTATGAGGAGGGTTTTAATATCATCATGCCTCATATTTTATATCTTTATTTTCAAAATCCAAATGTCGATCCGAACCACTCAACATGATATTCATACTAAAATATACTTGGAGACTAAATTTTATAATTTTTGGAAAACTTTTACTATTTTTTTGATAGGTACAAAATCACTATTTTTTAACGGTCCAAAAATGGTAATGTTGTAACTATCTTAAAAAATAGTAAATAAATTTCAAAAATTATAAAATTTCATCCACAAGTATATTTTAGTATGGATATCATGTTGAGCAGTTCAAATCGACAGTTTAAAAACAAAGATATAAAATATGAAGCATGATGAGGTATGAAAGGCAAGACGTATTGAAATCCTCCTCATATTTTATTAGTTGGCATGAACTCAACTTAGTCAAGGATTACGTCGTGTAACGGACCTAAGGTTTCTTTACTGTATATTATTAGTCTATTACTACCGTAATAAGTTACAGGTAATATTTACAGATCATGTCAATTGCTAAGGAATAAATTTTGAGCAAAATGTATCGCCAAACTTAGGGAGGATAAATCTAGAAGATGTTAGCAACGCATTTGACAATTTAACTCATTATGGTGACACGCAACCTTTCTTTAATTATTTTTTTAGGGGGAGTTGCTTTTGGATCCTCTGTAGTAAATTTGCGCGTAGAAAATATTGTATGTTGTCATGTTGATATAAATGCACGCATATATTTCTGTTCGGTCGAGGCAAACTAGTAAAATTGGTTCAAATAGAGCTTTTTATTTTAGTGGATTTGTGTTTGTTCCCAGGACCAACAGATCATCGGAAAAGTAAAAAAATAATAATAAAAATAATAATAATAATAATAATAATAATAAATTTCACTTCATAATAAATATTTTATTCACCAATTTCAATCTCTTCATGAATTTATCCATTGCTTGGACTGACAAAAAAGAGAAAATTCATTCGACTGTATTTCACAAATTCACAATTCAATTCTAATACCGTTTTAGTTTCTATTCCACAAAATTTTACTATTATTCTTCTACTACTCTATAAACAGGCTCTTCAAGATTTATATTCTTTCAATTTACAATGGCGATTTAAATACAATTTCTTCTATGATTAGCTCTCGATACATGTAGGAAAAGGAAGAACCCTCTAGATTCCATCCAACGGCGTCACAAGTCCCTTTCCATGCCACGCTATATCTTTCAAACCAAGAAAGAAAAGAAAAAATGGAGCATTTTTCTTGAAGCAATAGAAGCTTATTAATTGAGTGTTATTTGACCTGTGGTCCGGATCCCCTAAAGTAAATCAATTTTTGGATTTTGGATCGAGACCGACTGAATCGAATCGGTCGTTCGATATCGTCTTGGAATTCAAATCTGTTGCTCAGAATGCATGCACTCTACTTTAGATGAATAGTCACGGATTCGAATCGGATGGTCCCGATCCAAAACCTAATTTTTGGATTACTTCACTGGATCTGAATTCATTTGACCTGTGTAGCTCTCCAAATTAGTTGGCCCCTGTTTTTTAGATTATGTCGAAAAAGTAGTCTAATCATGTGCAGATTCTAGCTTAGGTTTTTTAAAGGTCAAGCGGGGCCCGATTTTGTAGATGCTAAGCATTATTCTATGTCAAGTACTGGGCTCCTTTTCTTAATGTCATTCATTGATACTCACCTAATAATTAAAGCCATTTATAGTGGTTTTGGTGAAATATGGTAGTCGAAGTCCCGTTGATGAATGTTTTTCTTCCCTAAAAGAGTTACTAATTATATGATAAGCTAACATCACCAATATGATATATATTGTCAAAGATTGTCATAATAATAATGATGTTGAGATGGGGTGAAAACGGATCGGATACGGAGTGGATAGTTGTAAGACCATATTCATATTCGTTTTTATTTTTTGGATACTGATACGGATCAGATATTAGACAGATATAGATACGGATACGATCATATTAGACATTTATTAAAAATATTATTAAATATTATTAAAAAAAATATCAATGTTCATAATATTTATCTAATTATAATGATGAATAACACAATTATTTTCATAGCATATATTAAACTTTTTTGTATATATCTAAAATATTCGGGTACGGACAATTAAAACGTAAAATCATATCAGTATCCGTATCCACACAAATATTTAGATATCGGATATCCATATCTAATTTTTCGAATACGGATCAGATATTATCCACTCCATTTTCACCCTATGTTGAGTGCATTACGTATATTTGAATAAATTATTAAAATTAAAATATCGAATGAGCAGAAAGCGTATTAGTCATTCTAATACATGTACTTTTTCATTTAATCTTTATTGGTCACCCATTACATGAAATCAAATTAGATATGTTAATATCTTTACCTAAATTACTAGGCATATGAAAACTCGGCCGTGTTGATATTAAGTCGCAAAAGAAACAAATCACAAAAACAGTATCTAGTCTCATAAATGTACAAATTGGGTACCCAAAGTACCGTTTAGTGAAGTTGATGTGGCAATTTCTTTCTAATGAAGCACCTAAACTACGAGTAACCTAATCATGACTAGGTTTGTACACTTTCGCTTTATAATATGATATAGTATAAGTACATTGCCTAGTTCTAAGCTCAATATTTAATTTTTGGCCCCTATTATGGAGCCTAAAAACTAATCACAATTTCATGCTGTCATACCTTCCGGCGAATAAAAGTTGGTTATTAGAAATTTGTTTCTTTATAATAAAATGATTTTGAAAAGGATCTATTATGTTATACAGGTTGACTTTGTTCAGCAACTCAACACAAAATAAGGATCTGTTCGGTTTATTTTTATGGCATCTGACTTTAAATTTTAAAAAAATCAGAATAAAAATACATAAATTGATTCTGGCTGAATTGTCATTTTTGACGCTTATTCAAATTTCAAGTACTTGAAGAAGCGTTTGTCAAGAATTATTTGAGTTTGTATGAAAAATGGAAAAATCCTCAAAAGTGAATGGAAGTTATGATATAGGTCATGATCCTATCAATAATCAATAGCAATTGAAAAGAAAAGTATATCACATGTTTCTCAACAAAAATATTCTGAACTATACAATCAAAACAAATTTGAATTAGTGATCTCACATGGGGTTAGCCAATAATTACAAGACACGTTGCAATTAGTGCAAAACATTTAATGGTTTACCCTATAGAAGCGAGTATATAGAACAAGAATAAAAAGAGAAAAGACAAAGTATAGCTAGATCCAGCCCATCCTCACTCAAAGTAAAAGGGAATTTTGATTCGGATCTCCTACTTTGCTTCTCAAGAAAACGCAACGGGCACGAGCTTATGCAATATTCTTTTGGGGTTTACAGTTAATTATTATGCAAATTTATTTTTGACAAAGATTAATTGTCTTTTTCTTTTTGTGTCATACTCGCCGAAGGCTAACATTTCTGCACATATTATTTCAAAAAAAAAATATATATTTTATTTAAATTCCATGGTATATTCAGTATTATAATGCATATTAAAGAACTTTTAACAATTCTAACATAAAGTCGTTTCTAAACCAGTAGGAAAAATTAGTGTTTTTATTTTATATGTTTTTGTTGTTGATAGGACTGTAGGTAATATATGAATCTTTTATCTTCTAAAGTTTACCCGAAATCAAAATGTTATTTGCATAATTTCTTTCTTAGTTGAGAGTTTGAAACTCTCTCATGACTTCTACCTTTTATTCATTTTCAATTTTTTTTTTTTTGTAGTTGTGCATAACTTTATATATAAGAGCAATCGGTCTGTAAAAATAACTTTATACTCAACATGAAAATTTTATATCATTGACTATCATGTTAGTTTGTCTTCATATTTTAAAAGTCTGATTTTTTTTGGGTGAATTAATACTATATCTTGTGTAACACATTTTTGCTGAATTTTTAATCCTTGTCTAAACTTGAAGGCATGTTCACAACTAATGAATTAAATCTTCTTAGTCTTTACATATTAAGACAACATTTATACATCCACTGAACTGGCTCAGCGGGTTCAACAATACAATCAATAGACAATTAGAATGAACGGAGATGCAACTTTAGAGGCCCGAAACATTTCCTTTGTTATGTATCCAAACTCAATCACATAATAAAGGAAAAATTACTATATTTTAAAGTTAAAATTAAGAAAAGGATGGTGTGCGGCGATTTGCTAATGATAAGAAGACAAAAGGCCAACCTATTCCGCGTGCAAACCAGTATCAAGAGAAATATAATAAAGCGGGGCCACCACCAAAAAAAAAATTGAAAAATTGAAAAATTCTGGATCATGAATTTAAATCGTCATATAAAGTGCATGTCTCAACTCTCAACTCTCTCCAGCTATCTCAATCCTAATCTAAGACCATTCCAATCATACGGATTTCATTTCTTATTGGACCGTCCATATTAATATTTTTCTTTATTTTCTACGATAATATAAATTTTGGAATATTTAAAACAATCTTCTCAATGCATTAATAGAAAATTAAGTTGGGAGAGATTTGATTTGAGATAAATGTGAAATAGGTAGGGGTGCAAATGGGTCGGATATTATCCGATCATATCCGCATCCGTATCCGAAAATTAGATACGGATATCCGAATATCCGTGCGGATACGGATACGGATATGGTTTTGAATTTAATTATCCGTATCCGAATATTAGATAAATATCATATAGTTTACTATATATTATAAAAATATTTATGTATATATATATGGATATCCAATATCCGATCTGTATCCATATGTATTTGTCTAATATCCGATCGCATCCGAATCCGAAAATTAAAAGCGGATACGAATATGGTTTTACCACTATCCGATCCGTATCAGATCCGTTTGCACCCCTAGAAATAGGTAACCAGTGTACGATCAAAAAGTCGCATCAAATAATGGTAGTTCGGAAAGCAGTGCTCACTGCTCAACAATATCATTGTGTTTCTCTACTTCACCGCACCTCCCAAAACAAAAATTTTTGTTGGTTTTTACAATCCTTCTTGGGACTTAGCAAAAGAAAAGGCAGATTTTATTAGTCCCAATGCATGCATCACTCGATGTCGACACCAAATTAAGGGACACCATCAAATCTGCTTTTGAAATGTGAAATACTTTGTTGGGTTTTGTTTGAACGCATGGAGATGTGGATATTTTATCACAATCTCGTGCCTGGAATCTCCCTATCTGTTATCGGTATATTCGTTTATAAAAACAATGACACTGATACTTTGCTCAAGATTTCTCAAGAAATAAAAATAAAAAGAATTACAAATAGGAAAGCAAAACAAAGTCAACATTTATTCAGCGTTAATAGCTATAAGTAAATTAATTCAGACTAGTTAATTACATGTAAGCAAAATATATCTCAAGTCCAAACCAAAAAGAAAAAGAAAAAAAAAAAGTCTCCCACAAATTACAAAAAGCTCCCTGCATTTATTTTCAATCCCTCATTAATGCACCGCCTTCTTAGAAAATAATCCTTTAATCCCAAACAACCCACCGTGGCGCTCACCACCGGTGAAACTATCCTTACTCTCACCGCTACACTTCCCCTCTCTAATTCCATACCCAATACACGAGTTCACGCTGAAATTAATAACCCGAGCAGAACCGGATCCAACCCTGACCGGTTCAGCAGGCTTGTTCACACTCCCTCCGCTTCGTTTAATCTGCCAGACCGGGCTGGTCCGTCCAACATGAACTCCGGGTCGGCCAGGACTAGCGGCCCATCTCCGCCCGACCGAACCGGATTTACCGGACTCGCCACGGGAATTACTCCGAGAACACGGCGCACTACTGGACTTGCGGACGGGTTGAACACCGGTCGGTTTTCTGCTCGAACCGGCCGTTCCAGCGGACCGGCTCCGACCAAAAGGCCAGATGTTGATTGAAATATCAGCAGAAGAAACTGAGCCGTTGGGACCATTACTGATTTTTTTATCCTTCCTGGGCCGGTTTTTGGAATCCTCAGTTCGAACCGGTTTTTCCTTATCTCCCATCTTGAAAATATCTTTCCATCGCTTAGAACTGGACGGAGGCGTAGAGGAGGATGCGGTCGCAGTGATGGAGGCCAGGTTGGGCAAAGGCGGGTCGAGTTCCAATTCGGGCACGGGTTCAGTGTGCACCTCTACTTGCACTTCCTTCGCGGTTTTGGGTTCGGGTAGAGGGTTGGGGGCAGAGGAGAGTGTGGGGAGGAGGATGCCGTTGGAGAAGAGGTGGTCGGCTGATGAGAGGTCGGGAATGGAGGTGGCGATGGAGACGGAAGAAGAAGGCCAGAAGGAGAATTCATGGGAGGAAGCAGAGCTGGCGGAGCTGAGGCGAGGGGAGATGGCGGTTTCTTCTTCTAATTCTTGTTTTGCCATTGTTAGAGCGTTTCGAGTTTGGGTTGAGGCGAGAGAGAGAGAATGGGTTTGTTTGGTGGTGGAGAGGAGGGAAAATGAATGAATGAGAAGGAAAGGAAGGTTGTTGGAGCTCACGTCCTTTGCTCCATAATATTTCTTCTACTATTTCTGTTCAGATTACTATTTTATTATTTTACTTTTTTTGTCTAATAAATTATTTTTATTTTCCGGCTGGCCTTATCAGAGGATATCTCAAATCCGTATAATTTTTATTATATTTTTATCTCGTGGACTGCTAGATGTTTAACAGTGTACTATTGCTTGATTGGCAACTGTAATAGTCTAATATAGCCGTTTAAAATTAGGCAATTAGGTGTAGGAGCTAATTTGAAATGATCACCAATTGTAAAAAATATAACGATAACTATGTTAAAAAAAATAATGCCACAAATTTCTTCACTCTTTACCGATTGTTAAAAAAAGTAGATATTTTAATTGGGAATTAATTGAAAGGTAAATATTGTTTGCTTTTGCTTCAGGCATGTCACGTTTTAATGCATGCAATTTGTCGCTGTGTTACGAGTTCGTGACTTGTGGGGTATTATAGGTCCCCCGCTAAATTGTTCGGGTAGATCAGAACCATCTGATTTTGGTTCACCTTATAATAAATACTGCAAACTGAACGATTTTATATTGACTGAACCATTCAAATTGGCCAGTGATACATTTATTTCATGACAATGGATGAATTGATGATCATGTTTATTCAACAGTAGTGACAACGGATAAAACAATTTTTAATTCTGTAAAAGAAAAATTTTAAATGTATATCCTACGGTATATAGACAAGTTTTGAATAACAAAATATCTGTAAAAGGTTAAATAAATTAAAGGAGAGAAGAAAAAATGTTAAGTTTTTGTGAAGATATTGAATATATATGTTGTTTTTATGAGAAAATTAACTATTTGAAACGTTTGTATGAGCCCTGTACAGGGTGTACGAACGGCCAATGATGGACCATGCATTGTGCGAGTTCGCATTAATTTAGGTAATTGATTCAGATGGAGAGACCGTCTAATCTAAGGGTATGTTCGTTTGTTTGGGAATGGAAAAAATAATTTGGAGGCGTTCGGATGTTATTTTTTATACCATGGAATTGGATTTTTCTTTCCATCTTTATTCTCATCTCTTTACAAATTCATGAAAAAAAAATAGATCAAACCAAATTATTTATTTCTCACCATCTCTTGCTTCATTTTCTTTTTTGAAAACCTTCACAGAGGCTGCAAAGTCATAAGAGAAATCGAACTCTCGACCTTTAGGTAAACAACAGTTCTAAGAAAAAAAATTTTTTTTTTCTAGCCAACTTAGCCACCTCCTTTTCTAATAAAAAAAATGTTGTATGCTTTAGTACTCAATGTTGAATAAATTCTACTACATCCAAATCTTATAAAAAATATCACGATCTCAAATTACTTAATTTAATTTTCTAATTAAATAAAAGATGCAAGCATCGAAAATCATAATGTTTTTTCTATTATTGTACCGTATTCATATGCTTTACACGACTAACAAAGAGAAAATTGTAATTTATTATACTTGTACAATTTTATTTTTTATTTTTCTAAATTTTATTATATGTTAATTATCATACTTTAGATTATTAGAATTGATCACAAATTTATTAATAGCTATTAATCACAAAATTAGTATTAATAGTAAATCTTTTAAAAAAAAAATATAGTTTGGATGAACATATTTCTCAAATTAAAATTTTCCACAATCATTACCACGCTACAACCGAATACTCATTCAGTCCATTCTCATAATCATTCATGTACGTACCTATAAGTATGGGTTTCCGCAAACAAAAAAGATGGAGTTTCAAACCCATCAAATCTCATTCGATACAATCTCATGACAAATGGCCAGATGTTATCCGGCTAAATCAAGTTACATGATATTATCCGACAGAGGAGACTTGTTAATTGTAACAGCCTCAAAATGTAAGCTAGATTCAATTTCTTGTGATGTTGTTATATTTTTGTTGTGTTTTATTTGTATATATTGAACATTGTCAATGAGATCGCTCTCTAACAGTCAGTGTGTTAAAATTCGGTTTATGCGGCCGAATATTCAGCCAAATATTCATATTCGGTTGTAATCCGCATATAAAATTTGTATTTGGTCAAATATTCGGTTCCGCATATTCGGTCGCATAATCGGTCGCATAATTTTTTCCACATATAATCTATTTGGCCGAATAAGGATATCATTTAGAATTACATAAGTCATAATCTAACCCAATTCCACTAAACCCTAATAATCGCTCTGATGTAATCTGACCCTATCTCTGTCTCTCACTTTCTCCTCCGAAACGGATCTCCTCCGCCGGCTCCTCTCGACTCTCCACCAATCGCCTCTCCTTCCAGCATATCTCCACCGAATACCGATCGTCTCTCCAAGTATTGCAAAACACAATTAGTCACTAGATTTTTAATTTGTATTTTACCCCAGTGACCTCTTTTCTCGATTCTCAAGGTTTGATTTTGTTTAGCATCTAAGTAGTCAGTACTAAACTACTAATGTGATATGATTAATTTTTAGGTTTCTATTGATATTTTTTTTATGAATTTGATATCAATCAAAGCCTCAAAGAGTAAATGTTAGAAACTCAATTTACATACAGGGAGCTGGCAAACAAAACCATACAAAATTCTGGTACCATAGCATATCAATTTGTAGTTGTACAAACATTAACCAGGACATATTACAAAATTCGTTCACATGATAATAATTATTTTCAATTAAAATAATCTTATTCTTTGTTAATACCTTACTAGTACTGCTAGTATTTAGATTGGCACATAGTGCAATTTTGCAATCCCTAACCAAATATAAGTTGTTTTTGTTATTTATCATCTCTGTCTGTATTTGAATTGTTAATACTTATCTTTTCTCATTTTCTCCTTTCACTGTCTCACTCTATTTAGTAGATTCAGATTATTTAAATTACAGATATTAAGTTCAGTTTTATTAATAATAATGATGAATTGATGAGTATAATGTTGAATTATATTAGAGTCATATACACATTGCTAAGTTCAGTTGTATTTAAATTATATATTAGAGTCATATACACATTATACATATTAAGTTCACTGTTTCAATCTTTCTAGCAATTCGAATATGAACATTGTTCTTTTTTTTTAATAGGATCATGTCTAGTTCTGGTTCTCATGCAATGTCAACTTCAGATTCTATTACTTCAGATTTGTATAGGCCGTTAAACTCACCTGATCCTGACTGGAAGTATGGGAGGTTGACGGATAAGGGTGACCCAAATATAATCAAGTGTTTGTTGTGTAATACAATTTGTTCGGGAGGAATAACCAGGTTTAAGTTCCATCTTGCGGGGATCAAAGGTAATATACAAAAATGCACTAAAGCCAATATAGAAGTGCAAAAAGAAATTTTTGAGTATTTGGAGACATTAAAAAAAAGAAAAGATAGAAAGAGGGAAAAAGAAGATTTAATAGCAGATGTCAACATAAATAGTGATGTTTCTGAGTCGGAAGAGTTGGAGACAGAGAGGGACAAGAAGCGATTGCGGCTCAAGAAGCCGGTGAATTTGGTGAAAGACAAAGGGCCTTGGAAGCAACAAGTCATTAAGGATACCTATGGTAAGGAGCAACGGAAAAAAGTCAATGACTTTTTAGCTTTTTGGGCTTACAAGCGTGGGATTTCATTCAATTCACTTGCTGACCTGGCATTCCTTCGTTTCTGCGAAGCGATAGATCAATTTGGATCAGGGTATAAACCTCTAACTGTTTATGAGTACCGTGTGCCACTATTGATGAGACAAGTGACAAAAACCACCAACAGTCTAGAGGTTCATAAAGAAGTTTGGGGAAAAACTGGTTGCACTTTAATGATAGATGCATGGACTGATCGAAGAAGTAAGAGTCTAATGAACCTTTATGTGAATAGTGCAAATGGAACAATTTTTTGAGAGCCATTGATGCATCTTCAGAATCTCACACGGCAGAATATATACTACAATTTGTGGAAAGTGGAGTAAAAGAAGTTGGGGAGGAGAATGTGTTTCAAGTTGTGACGGATAATGTTGCAGCAAATATGAAAGCTGTTGAATTGTTTATGGCAAAATACCAACGAATTTATTGGATCTCATGTGCAGCACATTCCATTGATTTGATGTTGGAGAGCATCTCAAAGCAGAAGGAGATAAGTGGTGCGATAAGTCAAGCTAAAGAGATTGCCAACTTTATCTACAATCATCATCAAGTGTTATCGTTGATGCATGCTCATACTGAAAATAGAGATATCGTGCGACCTGGAGCTACAAGGTTTGCTACTTCCTTTCTTACCATGGAAAACATTTTCCAAAAGAAGTTACAGTTAAAACGTATGGTCCTTTTTTATGAATATAATGCATTGATCGATCCTTCTAAGAAAAAGAGAAAGAAGTTTGCTGACAAGGGAAGAAGTATGGCAGAAGTTGTTGTTTCTAATAATTTTTGGAAATCAGTGGCATTAGCAATCAAAAATTTCAAGCCATTAGTTGTTCTTCTTAAAATTGTCGATGGAGAGGAGAAGCAACATATAGGATTTGTGTTTGAAGGGTTGAAAGATGCAATAAAGGAGGTAAAGACATCTTTTAAATATAATGAAAATGTGTTCAGCCTTATGTAAAAGCAATTGTTTATGGAATGAAGGGTAGACTTGATAAAGAGCTCCAAAGGCAGCGTACTACCTCAATCCCTATTATTTTTATAGGGATTTCGAAGATATGAAAACAGATCCTTCTATTATGGATGCTATTTCTCACTCTGTTGTATGGTACTATCCGGATCCGAAGATTCAAGATATTGTCATGACCGTTCAAATGCGCAACTTTTAAGACTCAAATGGACAATTTGGAAAACCTGCAACAAAGAGACAAAGAGAAACTAATGACGAAGTTTTCAATCCAAGTTTGTATCTTTCACCTTTTAATGACTTTGAAGTAGCAGCAAACTACTTAACTATTATGCTATCATTTTTATTGTGAGATTCTGATGGCCTCTTTTTTTTTTTGTATTGACGGCTCATTGGTGGTCTCTCCATGGTTCAGAAGCTCCTTATTTAAAAACTATAGCTATCAAAATACTTAGTTTGACATGCAATGCTTCTGGATGCGAAAGGAACTGGAGTACATTTGAATGGGTGCTGTTTTTTTTTCCTTTGATAGATCTTTAAGGTCATAATTATTTATTGTTATTTGTTGATATTAATTCTATTTCCTTAACTTGTACAGACCCATTCGAAGAAGAGGGGCAAGCTAGAAGTGCAACGTCTTAATGATATTGTTTTTGTTCAATTCAATGCACACATAAATGATTGAAATATCTTGAAAAAATATGATTCATTGTGTGCAAGAGAAGAAGAGCAAGATGAGCATGTGAGGGATTGGACAAGGGTCCAGCCTTAGATTTGCCAGAAGAAATTGGTTTAGCTTCAAGTTCAACTTCTTCCTCTACACCGATGGCAATAAATACAGATGAGATGGGCATTGATGACATAAGTGATGATGACGATGATGAAGAACCTAATTTAATCTAGTACTTTTAAGAAGGGTAATTTATGTTTCATTTAAGTAGAAGGGTAATCTAGTACTTTCAAGTTATAACTTATGTTCCATTTATGTTTATTTGTACAGTGGGCTGTTGGCTTATTGTCATGGAATTTTTATATTTTTGTCATGGACTTTCTAGTACTTTGCTGAATTTGTTGTAATTGATTAATTTGATAATTTGGTTTTGTTTTAATTAGAATTTATGTTTGAATTTATCTGCTAATTTCTTTAATGAGTGTTGTTTATAAATTGTAATTTTGTATAATTTGCATTAATGTGGATTATGTTATGAGATTCTGCAGGATATTAGTCCGTATGACATTTCATATGCAGCATATTAGAGTTAATTCCTCTCATGTGCTTAATGCCTCTGTATAATTTTGTACAAATTGTAATTTCATATGATATGCTTAATGCCTCGTGTGCACATAGTCTGTTGGATATAGCTTTGCATATAAATTATAGCTTTGTCTTTGATGTACTTCTGATGTAAAGTCAATCATTTATTAGATACTTCATTTGCATACAAATTAATATGAATTCTTATTTTAAAATCCACATATATAAATTCGAATAAAAATTCCTATATGCAGTATGCGGTGATCTTCCGCGTGCCGTGTGAGAACCGAATATTAAACATCGGTAACAGTAATAGTAATAGAGAAAGTATGTCAATATCTCTTTATTTGTACATGAAAGGATGTATGGATGCCCACAACCAACCATTAACAAACGAACGCAATCAATGCCTTCCATAAAAATTCGTACATTCCATTGCTCATAGGTCGTGTCTCTGGCGCATCACCAACTTCCGTTACTTATATGCCTGATTTTTTTTTCTTTCTGCAATAGACTTGCGTTATGCGGCTTATGCCTGCTTGCTTATTCACTAGTAACGGATCCACGTTAAGTTTTGTGTTTTGTATGAAAAATATTTTTACTATCCTATATGACCAAATTCAGCTGGGCGTCGAGTTGCTGATTTTTCTTTTTCTCGCAATAATATTAATTTTCTGTCTCTCATTTACCACCTAACTCGTAAAGGACATGAATGGATAGAGGATAATTAGGAAAGCCAGATGAAATTAAATTGACTGTGAAAATAATGTATTCCTCCTTATTTTTGGTTGAAATATAAGACATTTTTATTTTATTTTTAGTACACATTCTGACTGACATTTTTGACGGTGAGATGTATTCTATGTTAGCTAGTAGAATTCTAGAGTTCATAACAACAAAATGCAGTGATATTTAAAAAGTACTCTTAGAAAAGAATAAGGGTCAATGCTCTTATTTATTTATTGAAGTTATTGCTGAGTTATTATACTTTTAGCCAGAAATGTTTGTTTGTTAAGATAAAATATTTAGAAAAAATGACGAGAGGTATTCAATGCGGCTAACTTCAATATACAGAGCAGCGATTTTTTTTATTAATTTTTCTCTGGTCGTATACTCGTATTCGTACGTGTCGTCTACTCGTGTGCTTATACGAGTATTGGAAGTAAAAATTCGTTATGGTTAAGATTGGGAACGATAGTTCTACAACGTACGGTGTGGTCCCGATGCAAGAACATTTTTTCATAAATGTGTCTGGGTTTTCTAGGAGGTGTCTCCATCGAAGAAATTAATTCATTTCTTGCCTTTTTGGGTTGGTCCGGGCCGAAATTTTTATTAATATTCAAAATAAATAATTAATTTCACAATCTGCATTTTTTTCGCTTAGAATTCCAAAAATGACCAAACCGGAGATTTTTATTTCCGGTTTCAAGCTCTCTTTTCGCAAAAAAAGATCCGGTTCCAGGCTCTCCAAAACTGGAGAATAAATTTCTAGTTCTTGAAACTGAAAATTAAATTTCCGGTTTCATCAATAATAACTGAAAAAAAAACCGCAGTTCTAGGACAGGTAATTTAATTTGCGGTTTCTAATTAATACATGTCCAATGTCAGCGTTTGTAGGTAGGTCGTAACATTCTTGTGGCTGCTGATAAAAAAACATATGAGCCCAAGACGGCATGCCGAACGAGGTCTGCGCCTGCGCCTGCTGATCCTGGGTCACCTAGAATTCATACACGGTTTTCATTTGGTAAGCAGTAATTCATAAACAAAATTAGGTCAATTAACGTAGTAGATACTTGTCCGGGATCTGCGACTAGACTATATATGGATCGGGCATTTCCTGCGGGTGCGGATTGCTCCCAGTAATTTCTCCATGCAACGCCGTCATATATCCAAGCCTGCATGGGCCTTCGAATACAGGAGGCGGTGGGTATGGATTCTGTCCTATAGGAGTACTCTCGTCGGATGGGACATTTTCCCAATCTTCTGAAACCCCCGCCTGATCCATCATGGCACGCGCAAAATAATATTAAAATGTCATGATCTTTTAAGTGGCGCACAGAGAAAATGATAAATAACCTATACAATAATTTTATTTTGACATTTAAGTTTTAACTTTTGAGTAGTTAAAATTTTAAAAATAAAGACAAAATAGAAGACACAAAAGTTTGAAGAAATTTAAACCCTCCTCAAAAGTCAATATGTTTAGATCTAACTGATTTACTGGTCTTTTATTTTAAAAAAAATGTTGAAGTCTAACTATAGGTTCCTAACAAACAGCCGAAGGTATAGTCTGAGAACCATGTCAGAATAGAATGCATGGGCACAGTCGTGTAATGTTGGGATCTACAATTGAAACGAAAACCTTGTCAGAGTGTGGTTAGCTTTAGTTCTACTACACCGAATACTGTTCTCTGACTCCCTATGACACATTCAGACACTCTTACTCGTAGAACAGTTTGTATTTGTGCTCTTGTCATATACATAAATTGGAATCACGGATACCATGGTACTTCACTGCATATGTCACATATATTTATTAGTACTGCGAGTAGTTAACTAGAGGAGATATTTTAGGAGAACTTTAATTTGTTACATATTAGCCTACAATGGTCCACAAAAAGATAGAGAGCCCACATATAAAAACATACAGCCATTTTGTTTTAGTCCAATTGATCGCTTCTTAGTTTTAGTTCGCGAGATGTTAGAGGAATGGAATAAGCCTTTATCTTTATTTCTTGATTAGATTGAAATAAGCCCAGTAAGAATAGGGTTGTCCTGAGTTTTTTGGACAGACTTTATTCAAAGTAGGATCCAAATTGTCAGATCTGCATTGAAAACAACACACAAAATAGTGAACAAACAAAACCTAGCTGAGTACGAATCGGCTGTTACTTTTTTCTCATCCAACTCTGTTCAAATTTTGTCATGTATGAATCAGCAGTTGAATGAGAAAAAACAGATTTCCGTTATTCCAAAAGAATAACAACCGATTTCATTCCGGCCTAGCTACCAACTCGCACCAAAACCTTTTTATGTAGCCCTCCGGTACCAGTATACTGATATCAGCAGTGCCGGACCTAAGTGGAGTCAGGATAGACTCAATTTAAAAAAATATATATACTTCTTTTAATATCTCTATAATTTTATTTTATAAAAATATACTTAAAGATGCAAGTGTGGCTATCTTGAATTTTTCTTTATAATATTCTTATGTTTCTTTGTTTTCTCAGAACAAATTATAAAAATCAACCGATCTCAAGCATAATTTAAGTTGAAGTTCAAATCTGTGGGTATTGGGTCATGACTAACAAAATTCATATAACAAATGAGATATGGAAAGTACTTTTAACGCACATAACTGAAATAGAAAAATAGCTAATCAAAAGTTATAAATCAATGTAAAGTGGCAAAAAGAAAAATAATTATAACGGTAAAAACAAAAGGGATGGGATATTTAAAAATATTTAACAGCCGTGACAACTATTATCAAATATTACAAAACAATAGAGTATGTTTTTTTAGTTTTAATTAAGATAAACAAATAGACCGTTTATTTGAATAATATAATAAATATAAATTAACTTTAACTATATTTGATATATATTAAACTATTCTTAATATTACATTTGATTTTCTTACATAACTTCTTTAAACCGATGTAAAATGCACATAAAATATTTTTCCATTTCAACAAATTTCAATAATAATCGTTGAAATACATTACTTTTTCTTTTTGGTACATTACTTGCTTATGTTAAACTGCACGACAGTAGACGGGCGAACTCATATCAAGAATTCAGATCCTTTGAGATGAATCCAAATCCGCTTCTTATTCTTAAGAAAAGAAAAGAAACACCATCCAATTCTCTCTCCTCTTCTATCTCTTTTTTCTCTCTTCTTCTCTCAGTTCTCTCCTTATTCCCTATGGTCATGTTTGGTTGTGGAGTAAAGTTAATGAGGATTAAATGACTTACTCCATCTTACTCCACATATTTTACACCTTGTTTGGTAGTATAACTCATAGCTTAAATTAATCCGCCTAGAGGAGTAAAGTGTTGGAAACTGAGCCTCTTCCTATGATAGTGGGCCCTACAGGTGGAGTAAGTGTGGAGTAAGTTAATCCACCTGAAGTGGTGGAGTAACTTACTCCGGATTAACTCACCGCTTACTCCACCTTACTCCTCTTCTTTTACTTCTCGTTTGGCTACCTAAGTGTGGAGTAAGGGGTTTACTCCACCTCTTACTCCACAACCAAACATGGCCTATATGAGATAATGCACCGTTTGACTTTTAATTCGGACCGTCCGATCATAATCCGGACCAATCCAACTCAAATATGCAATGCACGGAATGACTTTAAGATTTGTACTAATACATAAACGTACATACAAGATTCAAACTTAAAAAAGGTACCTCAGGTGGAGTATATGAGTTCCACATATCGGATCGGATTATAGCAACAAATCCTGACCCACTACCACAAACCAGGGCAAGAATAATAATAAAATGTGGTGTGGATTCCCAAATCTGTTGACTACGATATATGAAGGAGAATTGTCCTCACTGCACCCCATGTGGACCGCCATTAACGCCACAAAAAGAAAACAAATAAACAATCGCAAACTTGGAATTCTTGATTAGTATGGAATAATTATAATCACTACACTCAGTCAACATGATAACTTCAAATTTAAACAATTTGTTTCTTTGCATCTCACACCGAGAATCCGGGCGTCGATCGGCGAACTTTTCAGATGGTCACATTCTACGTTTCAAACGCTCCAATTAAAATACTAAAAACTAATTCCAATCTTACCAAATCACCGCCTAAAATTTAACAAATCAATGTAAACACTGAGATAGATTAAACTAAATATATATATCAGAAATCAAACCTTTACCTTTTCTCATCTCTCACTTCAACCCCCACATCTCTCTCTGATCTCTGCCCCGCTAAATCTGAGCAATGGCGACTTGGCGATGCGTGATTGGAGCAGCGACGATAGCTTTTTTCTCACTAGCGATAACCATACCCGCTGTCTCCGCCGCGGCTCCCCCGCTGGCGAACAAGAACCACACGGTCGGAGAAGCTGCTGGGTGGTTCTTCAACGTTAGCTCCAATGCCACGTCAGCAAATTACTCGGACTGGGCTGCTTCTCAGATTTTCTCCCTCGGCGATTTTCTCAGTAATGTTTTGACCCACCAAATCTCTTCTCCTCTGCTCCCTTATCTTTTGTTATGCTTTGTTTTCTGTTGCATTACATTTGGTTTAATCTGATTTTCTTTTTCTCTGTTTTTATTTGCTTCCATTTTACTCGAAAAAATCACAGAGAGATCCGATGAAAGTTGATTGACGGGTAAAGATACTCGCAGAATAATATTTGCTTCATGCAGTGTATTTGGTTGAACTGAGAATAAATTATTTTTGAGATTAGACTATTCGGAATAGTCTATGCGATATTTGGTTGGATTAGAATAGTTAGATACTGACAGAATAATATTTGCTTCATGCAGTGTTTTGGTTGGACCAAGAATAGATTATTTTTGAGATTACACTATTCAGAATAGTCTATTCGATATTTAGTTGAATTAAAATAGCTAGAATAGTGAATTCAATTTTTTTATATTATTAAAATAGATGAATTTTGAAATTTGACTATTTTTAATAAAACAAACAATAATTATTCTTAATTTAATTATTTTAGCTATTCTTGTTTTAGAATTAAACATGCCCTAACTCTATTGTGTGCACTACACGAATCAAAAGCTACTCTGTTAATATCTTTGCCTTGGCTGACCTGTTCCGTTGAGTTGCCGATTTGTGACCACATTTTAGTTATTAGACCTCCTAATGTATTACTATGTTTACATTATGCAGGATTGACCTTGTTAATGTATTATTTTAGCTTCCATTTATTTGCTATATTTCTTTGGGTCTTCATTATAAGCCACAATCAGTACTGTTTTGGAAATAAATCTGCTGTGATTCCAAAGAATCACAGGACCCTGCAATTTCAAATCCACCCATTCATTTTTCTCATACATAAATCTCAAAAACAGATAGTTTTGGTACACGAATCTCACAACAGATGAATGGGTGGATTTATAATTGCAGATTCCCGTGATTCCTTGGAATCACAGCAGATTTATTACCGTTTTGGTACGATAAAATATTCAATGCTTCTCCCAAAAGTTCCCAGTGGGACCTAACGAACTTATCTTGTAAAGTTGTAGTTACTGCAACATAGTATGACAATCGACAAAATACGCACGAAGAAAGAAAGTTTTTATTTGGATATCCTGCAACTCTGAAAAAATAACACTAATATCCTTGGTTAAATTTGACTGCATTATATGCGTCTAGGACCGCTAAGTTTTATATTTTGACACTGCGGAATAGGCAAATACAGATATTCTCAAGAAAGATTTAACAGTAAATTCAATTAATATCCATTTCCTACTTTTGGTTTCTAATATTGTAATTTTTTTTCTTTGATCCCTCAATATTCTTTTTAATTCTAAGTTGGTCCATCACATCTTATCCTAATAAAACCATAGATATCATCTAGGCATCTAGCCAAATATTCATGTAATCGTTCGTACTTCAGTTAAAAAAATCCACTAGAAAATGACTCAATTGTATGTCCATGCATGCATATTCTACCGATATGCGTGGGGACGAAAGAAATTATAGTCATATATTTAGGTATGGTTGATGTTTAAAAACAGAAAAAATTAACAAACAATTCACTTCTATGTTCTAACTCTGATTATAACATTTTGCAGTATTCAATACAAACACAAACTCCAGTGTTTTCCTGACAAACAACGAAACCACATACAATCTGTGCGATGCAAGCAATGACGACGGCGACCAGACATTCCTTTGGGGCAGCGATGGTGGCGATTCCAACTCGTCATCACCAACACCACAGGTTCTGGAGATTGCACTAGTCTATGAGGGATCCAACTATTTCTTCTCTGAAACCATGGAGGGCGAGCAGTGCCAGAAAGGAATGAAATTTGGGATCAATGTGTTGCATGGGAACGGTCTACCGGCAGCATTCAACCAACCGCCACCAGCTCCCTACACAACGCCGCCTCCTCCTATGACAACTGGAGGTGGCGGAGGACCGAGTCAGGATCAAAGTTCTCCAAAGAACGGAGTCGAAGGGATGCAAGGTGGAACGGTTTGGACATGTTTGGTGTTGCTGAGTTTGGGTTTGATGGCAGTGTGAAATGTTTGTTATTGATAATTTTATGACGGTTTTAGCATGTAACGGAGATGAGATGAATTCCTAGTTGATTGATAACTTTCTTCTTTATCTTTATTTGGTGAATAATTGATATTTGAACTTGATCGAAACTTGTATATCCGTGCAAACTGATAGTCGTGAATTTAAATCACACATGTAAGGGGGGCCATAAGCAATGTTTTCTTCACTTTATACCATTCTGTTACTTGTTATTATTACCTTATCAATAGCCTACGGGCCCATTATCATAAAAAACATGTTATCACCTCAGCCTGTTTTACAAAACAACCCATGTAAGAAATTCATTGTGAAATTTCTTTGCTAGAATCAGAATAGCCCATGAGATATAATTAGGCCTCCAAATTTCCCAAAATGGAAGCAAAATTAAAATACGCACAGGTACGTACCTTATTGGGCCTCGTTTTGTTTCTTCCTATTCCCACATTCATTCCATCTACACTCTACAGTGAATCAAGTGATAGAATACCTACTAGTCTACAACTTATTTAATTAACTTGCGCCATTATCCCACGTTTAAATTAAGAGACGAGTTCGGAGTGCTTATAGAAATAATAATGCATTAGAGTTAGTGGCTGTCTTGTCAGCTCAAAAACCTTTAGATAGATAGCAAGCTCAACTTATTAGAAATGCCATGATGCCAGAAACTTCTCCAAAATTAGATAAAGTTGCAAGATCAACAAAGGATTTTTTTTTTTTTTTTCTGAGTAAAGTTGAGAATGCACCCAACTAGTTTAATAGTTACAAAGGATATCTTTCATATGAGTTTAGAACATATGATAAAGAGGACCTTTGACACTAGATCAAATGTCAGTTCTTAAAAAAAATGTGAATTTAGACTTCTATATTGCGAAAATTCCTTCATAGTCCAAGTTGGAAGACCATTAATTCTTAAGAAACATATGGTTATATATGTGAGATTTATTTTATGCATAACCATACCGCAATTCATAAATTTTAGATTTGTCATGATCCTCTAGTGAACCCTAATATGAAATTTTAAATTACCTTGTTCCATAGCTACGATCTTCCAGAGAGACACAATCACCGTTGATCACCGGAAGTCTTTAGATTTTCAAGTAATCCCTCTCAAGTCTGATGGAGAGAGCGAGAGAGGCGACAGCGGCAACGCTCTCTTCTACACAAGGAGAGACACCCGAATCGCAAGTTCTTGACCAAAAGCCTCTTCTCTAATCACTCAAGACCAATCTTTGTTTTTTTAGAGAGAGAGAGAGATGGATAGACGCTAAAAGAGAGAGAGGGACAGAATAGGCGCCTCTGTATATACAGAGTTGATATGTAGCCTATTTCCTTACTGGATCCTTAGCGGATCCAAATTCAAAACTTGCCTATAATTGGGTATTTCTTTATTTACAGAACATTGTCATATTTAATTGTGTTTCCCAGGGACCAATAGCATAATTGTATTATTTCCAAACTTTATATAATTTAGACCATCACTAAATCATAAAGTTATTAATACGCATTCTACACATTAAAGGCCCCACTTCTCATGACACATATTGAACTCGATAAATAATACTTAATTTGATCACTTCATAACGGGTCTAATTAGATATTTGACAGTCTATTATTCAATGTATATTTAGAGTAGAACTAGGGTGTGTTGTGCTCACCAAAGGGTTTGGTGAGCATAACTCCTAAATCTATCGGATTGACTTAAAACGAGACGAATCCAAACCGTTGAAACCGATATACTTCACGAGTGATACGTGTACATGTAAAATTTTAAAATTTTAAAATTCATTTAGTCCAAAGTCAAGCGGTCAAAATTGATGAAAAATGAATGCATGAAAATAACTCCTAAATTTTCATTTCGGTGCATTCATTTTTTTTATCAATTTTGACCTCTTGACTTTGGACTAAATGAATTCGAAAATTTCAAAATTTTGTATGTGCACGCATCACTCATGAAGTAGATCTTTTAACGGTTTGGATTCATCTCGTTTGAAGTCAATCCGATAAATTTAGGTGTTATGCTTACCAAAAGATTTGGTGAGTACAACACACCCTATTTCTACTCATATATTTACATCACATATAAGCCCATATATATTGTAATTAATTGAAATTAATTCCAACATATATATGTTCTTATATTAAATAAGTAATAGTTTTTTTCTTCAGAAAATAAGATATGGTCAAGCCCCTAATTAACTTATGCGATAATTATTTTTTGTTTCTTTAATTAGATATACTCCATGTATACTTCTAAGTTCTAACTGAGATTCTTCTCATATATGTAACCACAAAATTAATAAACGAATTAAAACTTTGCGACAAAAGAAAATTTAGGTATTGAGGTCATGTTTCATGGTACATTCGGAACCAGCTTTTAGTATGATATTATAAGCATTAAAAAAATTTATATTAAGCTTGTCTTTACTGTGCACTTCGAAAGTTATTCTTGTGCATGTGGAACAAATTAAGGGAGAGAGAGATTAATTTGCATAATTCTTTTTTGCTAGTTAGAACAACTAATTATATTGCAACAGTAATACTATAGCGAGGCTAGGCAAAATTTTGAGTATTTGTACAAAATGCTGATTTTGGCATCACCATCAAGTGGAGCATGCGCCATTTGTGCGCAACTCCGAAGGAGCAAACAGTAGGGGCTAGCTCATACAGTCATGACGGCAAATTAAACTATCTAATTAAAAGCTACAGTGATCTGATGCACAAGTGTAATGAGTAGCTAACCAGGATATATGGTTTATTTAAAAAGCTATGAGTAGCTACAGTATATACTTGTGCCATCAGATTAGCTAATCACTGTAGCTACTCATAGGTGAGTAGCTAATCAGGATGGTTGTAAGTTAAAATCACTGTTTCATCAAGGAAACGGGTTACTTAGCTTTTCATCAATGATGGTACAAGTGTAATGAAGTCATGAATATCCAAACCTCTCGTGTACAGAGGCGCTTTACCTGAGGTGCATAGAGAAAATCAAACCGTTCTTTAGTTCTGACATGAATCTTACAGCAGACTCCCTATGTCTAAATAGACACCGAATTCGTTTGGTCCGGCTGGGATTAAATCAGGCCTGTTCTTTCTCTATTGCACCTCAGGTACTTGTGAGGATACGGACCCGGGAGAGAAGAAGCAATCTCTCATTATTCATACATATATGGGGGTGTGGGGGTGGTGTTAAGAATTTCATTGATTTGCCTTGGGTTAATTAACATATATGGGTTCATGCATACTTTACACAAGTTTGGTTCGCACTTGTTAACTTGTTAATATATATATTGTTAATATATATATGGTTATACTTGAGTAGAACTAGGGTGTTCCTAAGCTCACCAAGGCCTCTCGTGAGCTCAACTCTAAAACCTATCGAATTGACTTCAAACGATATTTCTAAACCGTTAGATGTTCAATCTATATTAAAATGTGCTTGGAGACCAAATTTTATATTTTTTGGAATTTTTTTACTATTTATTAAGCCGGTTTGAAAACCGTTGTTTTTATTAAAATTCTGCACCATTGGAAAACAGCGGTTTTCAAACCGGCTTAATAAATAGTAAAAAAATTCCAAAAAATGTAAAATTTGGTCTCCAAGCACATTTTAATATAGATTGAACATCTAACGGTTTAGAAATGTCGTTTGAAGTCAATTCGATAGGTTTTAGAGTTGAGCTCACGAGAGGCCTTGGTGAGCTTAGGAACACCCTAGTTCTACTCTTGATACTTTATAAATTAATATGTGATACTTATTAGTATATCTAGGTTTATTTATAGGTAGGGGTGAAAATGGTATGGATAATACCTGATTCGTATTCGATCAGTATTTAAAAAATTAGATGTGGATATCCGAATATCCGTGTGGATATGGATACTAATATGATTTTACATTTTAATTATCCGTATCTGAATAGTTGATATATAGTGTGATACTTATTAGTATATCTAGGTTTATTTATAGGTAGGGGTGAAAATGGTATGGATAATATCTGATCCGTATTCGATCAGTATTTAAAAAATTAGATGTGGGTATCAGAATATCCGCGTGGATATGGATACTAATATGATTTTACGTTTTAATTATCCGTATCCAAATAGTTGATATATAGCATATAGTTAATATATGTTAAGAAAAGAAATGTTATTCACCACTATAATTAGATAAATATTATGAACTTTAGTATTTTTAAATAATATTTTAATATTTTTTAATAAATATCCGATCTGATTCGATCCGTATCCGTATCCTCTCCATTTTCATCCCTATTTATAGGTCTTAACTATTTCCTGAAAAATTGAAATAAACCGTCAGTGCTTGCATGCATCCATTGCGCCATTTCCGAAAATCTATCTGCCATCAAAGAATCTTTGTTGCAGGGTTAAATTCATGGAAAAAAGTCTAGGCCCAGATCTTTCGAAGGAGCAATAAAAACCGTGAATCAAATTAATAAGGATTGGTTGTAACACTTTGGATTCTATATATGCTTGTTGGTTAACAATTCATACTTAATTAGAGACAATTGTAATGGTTAACATATTTAAATTTTGAAAGCCAATTCTATGTTTCTTGCTCTCTTCCATTTGTTTAGTTTTATATGCATGATATATGATATAAATCATGTAACAATAAATATACATATTAAGTTAATTATATGTTGTTACAATTAATGGTACGTAGCTAGTCAAAAAATTTAAATCAAAATTTTAACTGTCAATATATATTTTTCAACCTTTTAGTTATATATTGACAAGTGAAAAACTAAAACTTATTGACACGACAATATATACGAAAAGAAGACCAATTAATTCATAATTAATACTGTCTACATAAGTGAGGCAAAAAATTGAAAACAAAATAAATATGAGACAAAAAAAAATAATAATTAAACATCTGCCTAGAAAAGTTTATTATGTCTATAACAACGACACTATAAATTAAGGAATGAACCATTTTTTCTTTCTTTACAGGTGCTTTAATGCGTCACAGAACCAAAGCTGGGAGCAAAGGTGGAGTAGATTTGCATTTGGTTCAAAATGTGCTCAAAATTGTCATTTGATTTCTCAATGGGATGGGTGTGCATTCCTTCATAAGTGGTCACGACCACCCCTTCGTCTTTTGATAACCTCTGCACTTGCTTTTTTACATTGCAACCTTGGTGTGTACATCTGTAGTAGCTTCTGAAATAATAACATGCATGTAGACCGTTTTTATTAGGATCGAAGAATATTGGTAATATATACAGCTATTTCTACTGTGAAATAAGGATATCGATGTAGATTATTTATTTATAAAAAGTGTTTCTTTGCACTGACGTAAGAAAATGTATATATGTGGATTCTTGCGTCTTACACACAAAGGGAAATTAAATACGTACGTCAAATCTATTAATTAAAGTTATTTTAACTGTTATCATTATTATCATATTAATATTGTTGATGTTTTGCTGTTTTGTATGTATATCTAGAGGAGATCCCGTAGCTATCTTCTGGAGAAAAATGAGGTATATCAAAGATCCACCGTACGTAAAGGATTGGTGATTTATTTAATAAAGAATTACAATGGACAAAGCACATTTTGACAGTTGTGAAAATAAATAGAAGGCTAATTAAACAAACAAACAAACAAACAAAAAAGAAAAAAAGATAGAAGACCGCATGGGTTATCTAGAAGGAAACATTATGTTCGTGCTTACGACATCACATAAACTAAAATAATCAGAACAGTAACTTTATTCTAGGTCAAAACATAACATCGCCGTACTATACACATTAGGTCATTGGCAAATACAATTCATGTCAGAAAAGTCCTTATCATTTTGAATCCAAAGAATATATCTTTTGAAAATAATTGAATACAATTTAATTAAGAACATCTAGAAGACTTAGGTTGAGAAGCCTACCAACTCTCTTTTGAAGATTCTACTCTGGTAAGAATTAATGCTATGGTCTCTGTTTAGGAGGTCATGGGTTCGAAATTCAGATGGGAGAAATTATTTGTTACAATAACAAAAGTATTATATAATTGGTTGGCTTGACCTTCAATCTTTACTAAAAAAAAAAAGAATTAATGCTATGCATGGGAAGTACTTAATTAACCAATAAACAAAAAAAAAAGATTTATTTTGGGTGGCTCCGAAGTCCGATCCTTTAAGATAAAAACTAAATTTTTTTTTTAAGGATATGAAATATATGTGACAATTAAAACTTTGATTTCATGGAGATTTAAGAAAATTTGTTCAAGAATATAGTCAAATTTAATTATTGAAACTCTTGAAAAATTTAAAAGCTTACCTATCGGAGTGTGTGTATATATATATTAACAGTTCAAGGACCATTAAATAGAAGTGTGGGTTAGCTACTTTAATCAGGTCTGTAAGAACTGAATTTGACCGGAATGGTTAGGTAAAACTCAAAAGGATATTCATGATGATAACATAAATTAACTTTTCTTAAAACATCACAGTGATCATTTTGATGAAATTAAATGAGCAATTCGAGGAAAAACAAGACATATATGCAACACCATATCCTTTTTATGATAATGAAACAGAAATATCAGTTTTGTTTGGTCTATTTTGATCATGAGTACGTTGTTTAAATTCTAATTAAAAGCTTAATCAAACAAAAGCATACATACCTAGGGAACTTGTTATTCTTGACAGCCTTTTGGCCATATTTTCTCCATCTATATCCATCATCAAGTATATCCACTTGGCTCCTTGTTTGAAATGCATACCGCGGTTTCTTTTCCTTTTTCTGCCCCTTTTTCTTTTCATTTTTCGCATCAAAGTGCTCCACGCCATTGCTAGGGTTCTCATGGCCTTGTTGGGAGATTGCGCTAGCCTTCTTATTGTATCCTTCTTCTCTCACACCCAAATAAGCATTCAATGAAGTACTATTGGCTTGAGATGTCATGATGTTACTTTGCATGTGGGAGATGTGTGGTGAGAGGTATGAAGAAGACGATGGCTGTGAGGGAAAGAGTATGGAATAATTCTCCATGGTTTGAGAGAGAGAGATCAAAAGAGAGAAGAGTGCTAAAATCAATTTTTGCAGAGAATGAGATGGAGATAAATATAAGGTGGGGTCAAGTGAGAGATATAAGGCGGCTAGAGAATAGAGATATGGGCATTTACAACTTGGTCTAAGGTTTGCAAATGAATAAATGATGTTGAGAGATCAACACGAATCATGCATGCTAATTGGAGGAGCAAGAGAGTAGTCGTAAACGGCACGTAAATTAATGGGTAAAGGGAGAGTAAAGTTAACACATCTGCTCCCTCCAGTTTCGTTCTATGAGAGATGTCCTTTTCATATATACTACAATGGTCATTCATTTCTATATATCTTGCTTTGTGTTGGTGTTAAGAAAAAGTTCTCATTGGCAATGGATGCCTCCAGTTCTTTCTGAACCGGTGACATTGCATGATCAACACAAGTAATAGTGTTTCTAGTAATGCAATAACATGAATTAATCTGGTTGCGGACCTCTCAATTCACATTCTTTGTATCAGTCAAAATCTCATGTTTTTTTTTTTCCACAAGACCGGAGAGATTTGTATGCATTTTGACCCTATGTTGTGGGATGCATATATAGGGTAGTAATATCCAGAGCAAGGTAATTAACTACGTCTATTATAAGTATCCTATGCTCTCGTGAAGAGTTTATGATTTTGCTATCTTCATATATTATGAAAAGAAAGGAATGCAATCAAATCTTTAGTGATAATTTTTATTTTGTTTTTGAATTGATCGGTCAAGTAGCACGAGAGATGTAACTTTTTATTTCATTTATTTTATGCTCAATATACTCATTGAATGAAGAAAAAAAAAGACGTTTATCAATGAATTAATGAATTAATTACCTCAATTTTAATAGTTTATCTTGGATATGGGAATGATGCTCAATGTATGGATGTAAAAGCATATCCGAAAGATAAGTGAGAGAACAGAATTTTGTCAATTTAATTATATTATTGCCGATTTGTTTTTGTGGGGGATAGTGATGTTAATTTTGATATATCTTATTCTTCTAGAGAGTTACTGTGGTGTACAGGTTCCCTCTCTAGAAAGATTTAATTAGCTAGTAAGCATGTATTACTCAATACACGTCAACTAATTTTATTTAATAACAAAATAATGTTTCCTTGGATCATTACATTTTTTTTGTAGGGAGCATCTAGCTATCCCGTAACCTTCTTTCATTTTTTCCTCCAGTCATTAACTGCTTGAGTAACTACTAACTACGTGAGGAACCACTTACTATTTGAGGACCGCCTAATATTTGAAAGGTTTTACAACTGGCGTGCGCAAATATTTATATATAATACATCAAGTATTCATACCTAAGATATCAAATATTTAAAAAAAAAAACTGGACACATCACTCACCCATCTTTTACACATTTTTAGAGGTGATTTTTTTTCTCCGTTCAATTTAACCAATATTTCTGACGATCTGTGAGGAATTTTGCAAATCTAAAACCACGAACGTCTTCTACACAATTTTCTCTTTCAAATGAGATCCATGATGACATACTTTCGAGTTGTCCGTTGCACAAGTATTCATACCTCATCGAGCAAGTACTCATACCTCGTCGTGTAAGTGTAAATAGTTCATATATCAAGAGTATTACAAGCATATGTGCATACCTCGATTAATTTTACAAGAGCAGCCGAATAGTATTGAACATTGCTTTATTGCTTTCTAGTTTAATTTTATTTTTTAGAAATAAAAAATAGTTGTCACATGTTTCACTGTCGAAATAAAAATATTCTATTAAATTTTACAGATCATGTAATTGAAATGTTACAAAAAAAAAACAAAAACAATATTTAAAGAAACAAAACATACTTCATTGAAGTATTTATACATAAGACATCACATACATATACGTTGAAGTATTCATACATAAGACATCAAGTATTCATACATATACGTTGAAGTATTCATACCTAAGATATCAAGTATTCATACATATACGTTGAAGTATTCATACCTAAGATATCAAGTATTCATTCATACACATTGAAGTATTCATACCTAAGACATCAAGTATTCATTCATACACCTCTATTTTTTACAAAATTTGTTTTTTCTGTCATTTCTTAATACTTAGTACGCACTGGCCTAATTCACCATTAATGAAGTTTTATTCTTTGCAAATAACTCGATACTGTATGAGGAAGAGGAACATAGACACGATCACACGAATGAGATTAATTGTATCCACATAGACAAAATTAGTTGAACTCGATTCATTTAGCACTCATTTTGAGACGGTCAACAGTGATGAATCTGACCCAGTGGAGGCATGCTTGATTGGGATGGAGTGACAGAGGATCTCTGGCAGAACGTTCGCTGGAGCGGGAGTAGCAGGCAGAGATGGAAAAGCGGAGGCGGAGGCGGAGGTGGGAGAGGGAGGGAGAGAGAGGAAAGAAATAAAGGGAGACAAAATGTGCTAATTAATTTGTAGGGACTACTAAGTAGTTAGAATTAGTAATTATAGCTAGAAAAGAAAGTTAATTAGTTGGAGGAAGAAATGGGGGAAGGAAAGACGGAGTATATCATAATTACCTTTTTTTATTACGTAGTTGTAAAGCTATCAACGTTTTGCGTAGTCCAGAATTTTAGATTTTTTTTTAGATTTTGCGTGCCATGATTAAGAAACTACTAGTATCGTACCCGTGCGTTGCAACGGGACATATTATAAGATTTAACATAGAGAGACAAATAATAAATAATAATAAAAGAAACAACAACAAATGACTGTTTTAATAGAACAACATTCTTTGCATGTCAGTGCATACACAATTTTTGCGTTATAATTAAATTAAATTAAATGTGGAATGCTGCTAGAGAATAAATCAATAATATGTCTTTTTGTTCTCTTCCAAAAATGAATAAGAGGTAGAAAATTCAGAAATGAGATATGCTATCTGTCTAAATTGGAAATTAATCTTTTTATGCACCAATTAAAGCTGGAGAGAGATATGGTAATAAATATTTAATGCTAATTCCATTTGCTCAATTCTTGGTATTACTTGTAACGTATCGTGTGGTAGTACGTGTGGTGAGTATGTTTTTAACTAAATTTAGACTTCTACACATAAAACATATGTATTTAATCAAAAGAAGACATATTATGTGATCGGAGGGCTGAGATTAAATCCGAAATTTCATCTTTCAATCGTAGCCGTTGGCGGATCGGACACCCAACGTGCTTAATAATGGAATGGAGATATATAATATATACGGATATGGTTACATATATACTTACATGCATGGTAACTCACTAACTTGGTAAGTATGATCATATATATAGAAGGCGCGCGTTCATTTTTTTGAGACGTTGAGAGTATCTAAATTAAAATGCACTGTGGGATGGAGTTTGTCAATGGAATTTTGAACACTGATAAAATAAAAGAAATGGCCAGAGTATATATGATCTGTTTTTTTATATATATTTTTTGAAGTTGCTTAGATTTGCATGTTCCTGACAGGGAAACCGATTAATTTCTAGATAAAATTCAATGCAAGTTTGTTCCCTGCATGTCACTGTTCTAGAAGATCATATATAACACACTACAAAGATTTGTACTATAAAAAGAGCTGTAATATAATCAAACGGAAGAAAATTAATTGATAATCAGAACATCTAAGAAATGAATTAGCTAGAAATTTTATTTTGGTACACAATTTTAAATCAATTATGTTTTTACAGATTATAGCCATAGATTGAAAAATGATTAAGATGACCTGTATGGGGGTAATTTAGACTTCTTTTAATTCAAGGTTGTCACAAGTTTTAAAGATATGTTTTTGAGTCGATGAAAGAATTTAGATTGTCGTTTTTTAATATCTGGTCGAAACGGTACGTTGCAAATTAAGGTGTTTAATTAATTAATTTGGATATTTAGCTATACATTGCTTCCCAATTGAATATCCACCTTAATTTAATTTTATTGCTAATTATGTGGCTTTTTTTTTCATTGTTCTAGCTAGCTTTTATATTTTTATGTTTATTTTTTTAAATGATGTGATGTATTAGTTGGCAACCGCTAACTGAATTATAAAAAGCTAACTGACAAAATTTAGAGATGTCAACAGTATGATATTAATTTCAATTTCTTCAAAAAATAAATCCAAACATAACGCAATTTGGCTTTTTGTGTGTATTTTTTCAGGTGACGAGGTTCCAAAAGAAATTGGCTTTGTGTTGTCTTTTGATGGAAAAGCAACTATTTCAGTTAGATAAACGAGGTTCCAAAAGAAATTGGCTTTGTGTTGTCTTTTGATGGAAAAGCAACTATTTCAGTTAGATAAACGAGGTTCCAAAAGAAATTGGCTTTGTGTTGTCTTTTGATGGAAAAACAACTATTTCAGTTAGATAAACAGGTGTGAAATAACAGAAGGAGGCTAAACAGGAAGTCCTGTCAAATTTTGCTGCTACGTACTAAGAGACCAATTTTATTTGTCTTTGATGTATGCGATCGTTAAATTGATCATAACAGAAATTTAAGTATCATGCATGCAAGCAAGTAGTTTATGAAGCGAATCTTTACTCTTTAATTAGCTAGTCGATCATGTGCTTCTCGTGTTTACTGATTGGGTTTTTTTTCTGGGTGGGGGTGGGGGGATTGTGTTTCCTAATTATAATTAGAGATATATATAAAAAAAGTTACGTTGTGATGGGATATGTTACGGCACATCATATATAGTTTCGTCACGGTATGATATTATGTGGCACCGTGATTGCGGGTTCTGTGTTGTTATTATTTTTAAAAAAAATTGGCATGGCATGTGAGCTGGTTGGTCACAGTACGGCACGACACATCATGTAAATTACTCGTGATCGAGATCGAATGGTGAATCTTGAATAAATTGATTTAAATTACAAAAAAATAATTAAATATAATCAAACATGATAAACGTAAAATATTTGAACACAACACATGTGGTCACAACATGTCTTGGTCACGTATGACTAACGTGTTGTGACTGTCCTTTCGAATTCAAGCATAACACGTAACAATCTGACTCGATCATAGTACGTCATGCACATAACTCTAGTTACGACACGATACAAATATTTATATGATACGTCCAAGGCCTGTGAATTTCGATAAATATATTATAAAGCAATTGAATAAATTAAATTTGTATGGATGCATGGTTTTGGACTTTTAGTACACCTTAGTAACCAGTCAATTAATTAATTTATGAATGTTTTGGGCTCATATTTAACATAAAAACTCTTCCAATTATGCAGCGAGTTAAAGTTACAGCTTAATGCAAGCTTCCACCAAATATTAAGATAAAAATTACAATAACAATCAAACTGTCCTGGGGACTACGGGTGCAAACGGATCGGATACGGATCGGATAGTGGTAAAACCATATCCGTATCAGTTTTTATTTTTCGGATACGGATACGGATTGGATATTAGACGGATATGTACGGATACGAATCGGATATCGGATATCCATAAATATATACATAAATATTTTCATAATATATATATATATATTAAACTATATGGTATATATCTACTATTCGGATACGGATAATTAATATTCAAAACCATATCCGTATCCGTATCCGTATCCGCACGGATATTCGGTTATCAGATATTCGTATCTAATTTTCAGATACGGATCCGAATCCGGATACGATCGGATATTATCCAATTCGGATACGATCGGATACTCAAGTTTGCGCATTTATCTCGTTTCATAAAATTTATTTATAAATAATCGGTTATTTGTTTATTTGTCAATTTTTGGTACAATTGTAATTAAAAATTTGCATTAACGGGTGTCAATTAGATTTGAAAAAAAAATGCTATATGAACAAAATTATTCTGATTTCGTAAAAAATTTATCCGCTAAACTAATTGTGCAGTAATTCCCTACCAAAACCTTATCAACTAACAAATTGATCAGTTAAGTTTGGTCAAAGAAAAGAATACTTGAAAGATATGAACAGCAGCTGATTGATGTTGAATCCAATTAATAATTTGCCTCCGACGGCTATGTTTGAAGACAAAAGGAGTAGTCAAAAATCAAAATCTGGACCGGTCAAGCACACGGACAATAGAAAAAAAAAATTAATTAATTTTCAAAAAATTCTATACCGCCATTACTGCTCTAACAGAAAGTCAATATGACTCTATATAAACTTAAGATATATATATATATATATATATATATATATGAGTGATGCTATGATGTTTTGGGAAGTAAATAGGGAGTTTTACTTCCCGCTCATATCTCCATTTTCAAAGTTTAAACAGTCAATTTAAATTTCTCAACATGATCTTTATATTGATATGTGCTTGGAGACCAAATTTTATATTTTTTGGAAATTTTTTACTATTTTTTTAGAATTTTTGAAAATCAGTGTTTTTGTGAATTTTTTATTATTTTTTTATTTAATGAAAAGCTGTGATTTTCAAAAATTCTAAAAAAGTAGTAAAATTTTACCAAAAAATGTAAAATTTGGTCTCCAAGTACATATCAATATGAAGATCATGTTGAGAACTTCGGATCGACTATTTGAACTTTAAAAATGGAGATATGAGCGGGAAGTAAAACATTCTCTTTACTTCCCAAAGCATGATAGCCTATCTCTCTCTCTCTCTCTCTATATATATATATAAATCCTAACGGTCGATCCGAACCGTTCAACATGATTTCCATATGAATATGTACTTGCAAACCAAATTTTACAATTTTTAGAATATTTTTACAATTTTTTTAGATAGGTAGAAAATCACTTGATCTGAATGGTAACAGAATTTCAGATCAAGTAATTTTCTACCTATCTAAAAAAATAGTAAAAAAATTCTAAAAAATGTAAAATTTAGTTTGCAAGTACATATTCATATGAAGATTATGTTGAACGGTTCGGATCGACTGTTAGGATTTTTAAAACTCAAATATTTTATGTGATTTTGATCACGACATGTGAAAACTTGATGTGATTACGATAAGACACGATACGACACTTAGACTAGTAATTATGACACAACATAAGTTTACATCTGACTACTTGAACTGAACACTGAAATTAATGTAGTTTATTAATAATTATTTGTTGCACAGGTTATAGTTATTGGAACATATAAATTAATTAATCTACACGCAGATGAATTTTAGAAAATTAAACACCAAATTAATTAAAGTCATTGATGTAACATTTAAAGAGTATAGAATGCATCCAGCACAAGCAACAGATTAGTCATATATATTTTATAACGTCTGTAAGATATAGAAACATATTCTGTATGCCGTCCAAGGTAAACAGCCAGTAAACCCCGCTGTCCTGTCCGGAACACACGCGCGTGCTCAAATAGAGAGAGAGACAGAGAGAGAGAGAGAGAGAGGATTCAACAATTAAATAGTTAAAGAATAGTCAATAGATGTGGACACAGACGGAGGTAGTTGAATCTTGCATGTTTTCTTTGTACTGTGACTATTTTCTCTTGACGCCAGAATTTGTGAACCATTTCTGATCTCTCTTTCAAAGTTGCACGTATGATTAATTAAATTTCCACGTTTTCAACTTTCCAACCGAGACCTATATATATAGTTAATTAATTCGGTAGTTAATTAATTCTGAAATGGTCTATGCAGTAACTTATTGCATTTAATTACGATGAGGTCTAATTAATTAAGTACCTTTGTTTTATATATTTTTTATCATTTATTTAGTTTGTTAATTCTTACTGATAATTTTTTCCAAAATTCAAATAACATAATAATACTGCTTGTGCTATGTTAGTTTCGGGCATCAAACTATAACTTTCAACATGCACTCTTCTAAACAAAAAGTACTTGACCGTCCGATCAAGATCGACGTCTGAGATACTTCTAAGAAAATTCGCCTCCCAATCCCCATCCAAAGCAACGGACCAATGAACCAGCTGTACTGGGATGCATCCAAAGTAGATGGTCAAATTTCCAAATTTCGATCACTAAAAGAAAGTATACAGAAAAGGGATGCATAGAATAATCAACAAAAGAAATTAACAAGAAGTGTCAGCTAATATGACGTCGGGCTCTGACAAATCTCCTGCGGTTATAATAGAATAATTTCTGGGAGAGCTAAAATTATTTCTCTACCTATTTAGATCACGAGGAGGTTTCAAATGCCTCAATTTATCATGTTTTTCATCGTACTTTCATTTTTAAAAATTTTAATAACTCAAAATTTAAAATTTAAAAGTCAAAATAAAAACGTTAGATATGATCTATATAATTTTATCTATGTGCTCATAAAAAATTATTACATTTCTCTTTGTTTTTATGTGAATCAATAAGTTGAAAAATCAACGTCTAGAAATTATTCACATTAGTACGTTTTTTACAAGCTCTTGATGACAACCAAAACAAAAATTGAAATGTCATAATTTTTACACGTGCATAGATAAGATGATGTAGATCATATCTAACGGTTTTATTTTGACTTTTAAGTTTTAAATTTTGAGTTATTGAAGTTTTTAAAAATAGAGGAATGGTGGAGGCATGAAAAATGGAGGCATTTGAACCCTCCTCTTAGATTATATGCCATTTTTTTTAAATACCCTCAATAAAAAAATAACAAATATGTCATCAGTTTTTTTATTTATTTTAGAAATTGCCCTAAGTGAAAAATCTTAAAATGAAAACAGTAAACTATTTTTTTTATAAAACACTAAACTAAATCTCATCAATTATCTTTTTTTTTTAATAACATATCTTAAATCTGAATACCAAAAACACTAAACTAAATTTCAAAATGAAAACATTTATATGAATACATTCTAACAAAAAAAAGAAAAATGCAACAAATAATACTAGATTTGATACTTTATACACTTAAATGAACAATGCGGATATCTTCACCAAAAGCTTAGATCTGAATTCATTTGAGAAAATTACAAGCAAGTTAAGATTCCTAACTTAAGGAGGAGTTTTGAAATATAAAATAGAATTCAAATTATAACAACTAATTTATTTAATATAATAGAAAATAATGTCATGTAATTAATAGCAATAGAAAAGAGTGCATTTCAATGGCTAATTTTTTGTTGTCTTGTAAATATAAATAAAAAGTTAAAAACACATATAATGAGAAAAATAAGATTACAATATAATTTGTTTTCTTAATCTCTTCTTTCTCTATCTTACAAAAATAACACGCGCCAAACCTAGAATTATATACCGCACAACTCTAGCAGAGAACGCGGAAATTTTTTTATTGGTAGAAATTAATAAAAAAGAAGAGAGAGAAATAGAAAGAGTACATGAGTTGTAATATTGGTAGAAAGATCGGTAAAATTCTTACCGGTTTAAAAAATCAAAAAGTTTGGACCGGTAGGAATTCTACCGATCCAAACTTATTATTATTTTTTAATTCTGATGCATAGATGGAGGAAATTCTTATATTAGATTTTTAGTAAAATATGAAAAAAAAATTCAAAAAATAGATAGAATGTTTCTATTATATCTAAGGTTTAAGATACTCTATCTATGTTTATAAAAAAATTATATTTTACTAGAAAAAATGAAAGAAAAAAAAAACAAATTGATTTTTAGACCGGTAAGAATTTTACCGGTCTTTCTACCAATATTACAACTCATGTACTCTTTTTATTTATCTCTCTTCTTTTCTATGAATTTCTACCAATAAAAAAATTTCGAGAACTAAGAACAGTCATGATCATAGTGACAAGGTTCGCGTATAATACCCGAATAATTCATTTTTTTAGTGATGCCGAACCGAACGCCGAATTATTCGGTTGACCGAACTTTGACCGAATTATACCCAAATAATTTGCAAATTTTACGAACTTTTTCCGAATTTTCCGAATTATTCGCGAATTTTTCCCAAAAAAAAAATTTTTGGTTTTTTTTTTTTTTTGCTTCCTTGTAAGACTGAGATTTATAATCTGTATTATTCCAAATCATTCCCGAATTATACCCGAATTATTCCCGAATCACGAATTTTTGACCTCGCCGAATCTTGCCCGAACAATTAAGTTGTCACTATGGACTAATGATTTCATTTAGAATCAACCCGCCACACGTTCAGAAACACAGCCAACCCGTCATCTGTTCATTGGATGAGAGTTGAGACTTGAGAGGTTTCCATTGTGCTCCCCGCACGTGGCGTTTAATGTTCTCTGCGGATCATGAAAATGTAATGAACTAGGGTGTTCCAAGGCCTCTCGTCAGCTCAACTCTAAAACCTATCGAATTGACTTCAAACGACATTTTCAAACCGTTAGATGTTCAATCTATATTAAAATGTGCTTGGAGACCAAATTTTACATTTTTTTGAAATTTTTTTACTATTTATTAAGCCGGTTTAAAAACCGCTGTTTTTCAATGGTCAGAATTTTAATAAAAACAACAGTTTTCAAACCGGCTTAATAAATAGTAAAAAAATTCCAAAAAATATAAAATTTGGTCTCCAAGCACATTTTAATATAGATTGAACATCTAACGGTTTGAAAATATCGTTTGAAGTCAATTTGATAGGTTTTAGAGTTGAGCTCACGAGAGGCCTTGGAACACCCTAGTTCTACTCCTATGTTGCCTCTTTATTTTTTTCCAAGCCGATTCTATTCGGTCAAAATTGTCGATAACCGGTGTCTTACTTCTTCTTTTTTCTTTTTTTGAGGGAGTTGGCAAACTGCGGGGTTTTTTTACAAGTTGCATGAATCAAGCATATTATTTATACCAAATTAGCTTAGCATGTGGCTTCCTACTGTCTTTTATGTATAATCTTCTTAGTATATGATTTATCAAACATATTACTCTATGTACATGTGGAATATATACTTGTTACTTGGTATTGGAAAGATGGTCTGACCATATTGTAATTTCTTCCAACTTTTCAAATAAAAAAATAAAACTAGTTTTTGGTCTAATAGTTAAATGCAATGTTCACTTTATAAAAAGTCACATGTTCAAAATCTTAAATATGTATTTTTTTTAATATTTAAAGATGAAAAACTTATTTTCCCTTATCTTAAAACAATTAGATAATTATATATGAATATCTATTTCAAAGATAAAGATTTGACCCTTAATGTTTCTAAAATAAAAAAGTTTTGAAACAAAAACAAAACTTCCAATTTGCAGAACCATCCTTTCTAACATAAGTTTTGTTAGAAGTTCGTTTACTTGTCTGTATAATTATTAGAATTCGTATTTCTTAATTGTCAATTCTAGCCTCGCCCCATTGAAGTTCATAAATGATACGATTATAGAGCATTGCCTTGATTCAAGTTAGAATACATGATGTCAAGATAAGGATCAGCAAGTCATCTTCCCTACGGATTTTCTACTATTATATATCGACAACACAAGACGGAATGATCTAGAAGAGAATGACTTGGCTGGATAAAATATTAAAATATTGCAGCTTTTTTTCTCAGGTATTATTAATTATTATATATGATGATGGTTCAAATACACCATAATTTTTGTACCATAATTTTTGTGCTCCAATATGCTCCACATTATTTATTTTCATTTTCAAAGTCCAAACAGTCTATCCGAACTGCTCAACATGATCTTCATAATAAAATATGCTTGGAGACCAAATTTTATATTTTTTTAGCATTTTTTTACTATTTTTTTTAGATAGGTACAAAATCACTTTTTTAAGGAGATTCTGGACCATCCGATAAAGTGATATTGTATCCATGTAAAAAAATGGTAAAAAAATTCTAAAAAATATAAAATTTGGTCTCCAAGCATATTTAATTATGAAGATCATGTTGAGTGGTTCAGATCGACTGTTCGGACTTTGAAAATGAAGATAAAGGATGTGGAGCATATTAAAGCACAAAAATTATGGTGCATTTGAACCCTCCTCATTATATATATAATCTACAATTAAATTTGCTTAATTTTTGCCATAAACTAGTCATCTAGCTCAATGATAGATTAGAGAGTAGATTCTAGTTTATTAATTTTTCTTAACTGATTAGCGCATGAACAAAGTCGCACAATAACATAAATGATGAGAGATTTCGTCTTTCTATATAAAAACGCATGTTAAATTTCATCAAGAGATATTAACAAAATTTCAAAATTAACGGACTCCTTGTATAAAAAAAGAAAAGAAAAAAATAATTCCACATGAAGACTCTCACAAATACAATTCCTCGATAACTATTGATTTTGATTCTATTTGGAAACGCTACAATTCCTCAAAGGTTCAAACCATTCCCCTTCTTCTTTTGGTTTAAAAAATTTATTAAGCATATATAATATATTTTTGAATTTAATTAAGGTCTCAAAACTTCCGGAAGGACTTTTACTTTTGGGCGTGAAATATTTGTTTCTTAATTTCTTACAAGCTTTGCTTTTCCATTTGATGCCATGTATATATCCATATTTTCTCCCTTAACTATGAAAATTCAAGCAAAAAACTTCTAGAAATTATATTATATATTATGTTTGCTTTTCCACACAAACTTTGAGTTAACGTTTATGTAAACTTTCTGATCACAATAGACCAAAATATAAAATAAAATAACCATTTTTTAGTTTATCTTTCGGTCGATAAAAGACAAAGAAATACAATTAATTATTAGTCATTATTTACATGTCGGTTTAATGACGACAGAGAAATGAAACTTTTACTTAATTAATTGCCATTTAACTTGTACGTACTTCTTTCAGCAGCTTCTCCTTATTGGGTGATGCAATTGAAAACTAATTCCATCTGAATAAAGTCATTTATTAAAAATCGCGTCATATCTAAAGGAAAAAAAAAAAAAAAAATCAGCATGACAAATTACTCTATTGTGTCCCCAAAAAAAATTGTAATTTTAGTGGACAAATTACTCTATAGTCATTCAGGCACTAATCGGTTTGTTGGCTTTGTGCCTTTGTGGAAAATTCCGACATTTTTAAAAATACCCTAAGTTAATTACAGATTAATAAAAATGCCCACGAGTATCCTGAAATTTTAAATATGCCCAAACCGGCCATTAAATGGCCGGTCCCGATTAAAATTCCCAACCGGCCATTTAATGGCCGGTCCCGAGATTTTTTTTTTTTTTTTAGAGAAAAATAGCTAAAATGCTGAAATCTAACACTAAAAAATCGAATAGTTTTTTTAAATATTTGTTAGATTACTTTTTTGATAGTATATTTATACTAAAATACGCTAAATTACTTGAAATTATGTTAATTTTTTTTAAGAGACAAATAGCTAAAATGCTGAAATATAACACTAAAAAATCGAATTTATTTTTAAATATTTGCTAGATTACATTTTTTTTATATATAATTAGCATATTTATACTAAAACACGCTAAATTACTTGAAATTATGTTAATTTATGTTGAATTACACTAAATTATGCTAAATTACAATAATTATGTAGAATTATGCTAGAATACGCTAAATTACGCTAAATTATGTATGAATAGGCATGATATCTTCACTGAGAAGGCGAAAAACGACGACGAAACTTCAAACGGTCATAAAACGGCGCTCGAGTGTCCGATTTCAGCAAATGACCACTTTTCAGAAAGTTTGCGAAAATATGCATGCATCCAAACTAGTGATGCCAGATTTCTAAATTCAGAATCACCAAAAAACAAAGGGAAGAGCCTCAAAACTTCAGTTGAAGTTTTCGATTAAGATTTTCATTTCTATTGTTCAATCTACATAGCTCAGTAAATTAGTTATATAATGAATTTGTAGAATACCAATTTTTATTATTTTTGAAATTTTTTTGCTATTTTTTATGATTTATGAAAGATGGCACAAAATCGGCCCTATTCATACGTAATTTAGCGTAATTTACCGTATTTTAGCATAATTCTACATATATTGTAATTTCAGCATTTTAGTAAAATTACCGTATTTTAGCATAATTATTGTAATTTACCGTATTTATGCACAAAATCGGCCCTATTCATAGTGTATTTTAGTATAAATATGCTATCAAAAAAGTAATCTAACAAATATTTTAAAAAACAATTCGATTTTTTAGTGTTAGATTTCAGCATTTTAGTTATTTTTCTAAAAAAAAAAAAAATCTCGGGACCGGCCATTTAATGGCCGGTTTGGGCATATTTAAAATTTCGGGGCACTCGTGGGCATTTTTATTAATATGTAATTAACTAAGGTATTTTAAAATGTCGGTGGAAAATTTACCAAAAACAGGATGGCTAAAAAATATAAGGGATCAATTTATGCATGAAACTTGAAGTATAATTCTCCTCTAACTATAAATATATAAAAAAAAAAATAGCAGGAGTTTCATGTATGTCCCTAAACAAAATCAAATTTACATTTTTCTCTTTCGGAAATTCACAATATTATATTGAGGAGACAATATTATATTGAGGAGGGATCCAATTACACCTTTTTTGGTGACACATCATGACACAATTTTTTATATAGGTCAATTTTGCAATTTCAAAATCCAAACAGTCGATCCGAACCGTTCAACATGATCACCATATTAAAATGTGCTTGGAGATCAAATTTTACATTTTTTTTTAATTTTTTTACTATTTATTAAGATGGTTACAAAATCGCTGTTTTTCAATGGTCTGAAAACAACGATTTTGTAACCATCTTAATAAATAGTAAAAAAATTCAAAAAAATGTAAAATTTGATCTCCAAGCACATTTTAATATATCCATCATGTTGAACGGTTTGATCGACTATTTGGACTTTGAAAATGGTAGGTGTCAAAGTGTGTCACAAAAAAAGGTGTAATTGGATCCCTCCTCTATTATATTTACCTTTCTAAATTAAAAAACTCACAAACTTATAGAATATAATCGCCTTTTTTGTTAAAACTCATTTTAAATTTATAAAATTCTCATTTTACCCTTTATTTTTAAAATAAAAACTATGCCCCATGTAAGAGAAATGTTTAACCTTATGATTGGCCAATTTGTGAGGGCAAATGGTTAATTTTTCTACTTGTGACACACATACAAACATATACCTAAATGCCATCCTGTATGTATCACCGGTAAAAAAATGAACCATTTACCCTCATAAACTGATCAATTAAAAAGACTGGATATTTTTCTTACACGTGCTACATCTATTTTTTTCTTTTTCAAAAGATTAAAATGAGAAATATATAAATTTAAAATGAGTCATAATAAAAAGACAATAAATTGAGTAAATTTGTGAGTTTTTAAAATCTAAAAAGCAATATTATAATATGAAATTAAAAGGGAAACTGCCTAATTTTTATAAAAAAAAAAATTTAGGGGTGAAATTCTCGCGAGATAATAGCTGACCTTTGTATGCAAACAGTATGTTTGAGTAGTACAAGAAAGAAAGAATGACAATACCTGTTGAGTGAGGCTATGGTGCTATGCATAGCACCAATGGCTAGTGTACTACGGCTCAATATGGTACTTTTTAAAATCCTAACGGTCGATCCGACCGTTCAATGTGATATCCATATGAATATGTACTTGCAAACTAAATTTTATATTTTTTTGAATTTTTTTACTATTTTTTCAGATAGGTAGAAAAATCAGTGTTTTTTGAAAATTCTGGACCATCAAAATTCTACCTATCTGAAAAAATAGTAAAAAAATTCGAAAAAATATAAAATTTAGTTTGCAAGTACATATTCATATGGTTATCACATTGAACGGTCGGATCGACCGTTAGGATTTTAAAAAGTACCATATTGAGCCGTAGTACACTAGCCATCCGTGCTATGCATAGCACCATAGCCTCACTCATACCTGTTTGGAGAAACTAATTTTCAAAAAGAATTACAACCTTTCCGGTCTAAAGGCAGATTTCAAGTTCCCTCTGACAAGAAAAGATTAAAGCAATTGTGTATGTAAACCATTTTTGGAATAATATTTATCCTAAATTTTGATAAAAGCAAAAGCATTACTCTCTAAATCTCTAATACTTGACCAGAAAATAAGAAATCGCTTTACAAAAGATGCTATTTAGTGATTTTGATGGGTGTTTGTAATATTAGGTACCAACTACCACTTTGGGTCACATTTTGAAGAGGTAAAATTTTTCACCTTGCCTTTTTCAAGGTGTCAAGTTCCTGGAAGTTTCTCCTAATTGTGGCGGCCTTTACCAAAGTTTGGGTAAATGTCCACTTTGCTTTTATCCTTTGCCTTTTTTTACGCTGATTTTGCTCTCCTATTAGTAAAGAAAGGGAGCTTATATAATGATACTAATTATATTTATATACAAGTATTTATATAATTTTTGAATGGCGTTATGAATAGTTGCCTAGTGTAATGAACATTGGAGAAATCATTATAAATGGGAAGCGCATATAAAAAATTTCCGTTTTTTTTTATTTTTAAACAAAGGGTTTACAATATTTTTTTTCATGAACTCCAGTTAAAGTTGATTTATAACCAACGCATTCTATATAAAGAACAAAGGGCTTGTTAGCCAACAGTGTTAGCAGAGTAACAAAAAAAAAAAAACTGAATTGCACACAAGTTCACAATAAAATATTTCAGACACTCAAAATATTAAATGATCAACCAACTAGATGTAACCAGTTGTTGACTTGCCGTTTGGTCAATAGAATTTTTTTACATAAATGATATCTCCTCTTTCATTGCTTGTTTCCACAAAAAAACTGATGCCAAAATAATTTATTATTCTGTATATACTATATAATATCAATGTTTCTTAACTAGCAATATTACTTCACAAAGATCCATATATTCTTGCAAAAATACATCAAATACAAATGATTTAAACAAACAATACTCTTTGTATAAAAGACATGTTGGAAACTAACTAAATTCAATCGGACATAACTGGATATTAAAAAAAAGAGCTGAGTCATGAGTCATGGAGGTAGCTTTGTGGATGCAATTGGGTGGGATACATTGTTTTGGTGTCTTGTCAGTTCTCCAACGCTTATCTAACGACTGACGCAACAAAAGAAGATGAGAGGGACAGGAGACACGTGGTTTTACAAAGGTCGGAAACTAAACAACATGAGAGGTTGATATTATTTGTATTTTTATATCTTTTCCAAGTTCTAGTCCTCTAAACTAGATTTCCAAGTTCCAGCTATCAATGACAAAAAAAAAAAAAAAAAAAAAAAAAAAAGGTTCCAGCTATCATTAAAAATTAACGAGGGAAGGGAATTCAAGTTCTTAAACTCTGGTTCTCAAGTCTTGAAAATTAGCAATTGAGATCATACCAGTGTTCTAAATAGCGCGTTATAGCGCCGCTATAGTATTTTTGGACCCCAAACGCTACGCTATGACATCAAAATGCGCTACAGCGCTCCGCTATTTGCGATATACAATATGGGTTTTTTTTTTTTTAAAGCAATTTATATGGGTTTTAAATAAAGATAAAAAAAAATTTCAAACCGAAATTGAATTTGTTGCTACTTGCTACAGATAAATCAATTTGAAATTGGGAATAGAAATTGAAATTTGAATAGAAAAAAAGTCCAAACCGAAATTAAAATTTGAATAGAAAAAAAAAAGATTATGTCATGAATCATGATGCTTAAGATATTTTTAATAGGAAAAATTGATAGTTTATGATATTACTATGGATATTTTGAACCGCAATTTGGACTTTGTACGGGTTTAATATGAATATTATAATTTCTTAATTTCTTTGGTGTTATTTATTGTTCTATGAGACTTTAGATAATGTTGATATTTAATACAAATATTGAATATACGAAATGTAAAAAAAAAAAAACACTATTTGGAATAGCTTCTACTATAGCGACACTATTCACTATAGCTTTTTTTTTAGCCTTTCCGCTACGACGCTATAAACGCTATTTAGAACCTTGGATAATACAAAGAATTTTCGTACCAACCAACGGTCTACTTATTCACAAAAAAAAAAACAGATTTAACTACCCCAGGCAAAACTTTGTGTATGTATTAATCCCCCAAAATATTTCATGACAGATAGTGTTTGGACAATGACCAAAAAATTTTTTTAAACCAACGCAGAAAGAGCCATTTCTTTCTCAATCAAAAGACCAAATTTTTAGTCAACACCAACCTAGCAAAGCTACCAGAAAAAAGAAATCTCCAGAGATGTAACAAGCATCTCACAATTTACAAATAAACCTAAATTGATGATATATATTAGGCAAATTGGACCGATATTTCTTCTAATAGCTCCTAATGAGAATATAAATTCCAGTCAACAATTAGAAAGAGAACAATTTTTTTTTTTTTTTCAGACAGGGAAACTTTTTTTTTGTTTTCAAAAAGCTGTTCTGTTCATAGGAACTGGTATAAATCAGTACCAAAATCTGATACCTCAAAGGTGAACACTTTAATTCTCCATCTTTTTTTCCCGAGAGGTCACAATCCAAAGATTAGAAAGCTTGACTGCCAACTTATTGGTAAGTCAGACACCGAGTTGCTGTAAGTTCAATTCCACTGTATGGTTACACTTGCATGCGTCATGCATTACATGGGACACCTCCCACACCATTTTCCACGATTTGTCTACCAGTGGTGTCAGCTCCCTACAATTGATTTTCCTGCAACAGTAATTAAGCTTTGCTAGCAAAATAAAAGTCACATTTACATATCTCACAGGGGGCAGAGTAGGTGCCAAGCCTTTCTTGTACTTCCAAAAATAAATCATTGATATACATGTTTGGTTTTTGTAAATGAAATTTGTCAAATTATCCCCTCTTATCATAAAAGAGCTCCTTGATAAAAGTCAATATCAATTTAACTCTTTTAACTTGAATATGAAGCATGCATGTAGATTTAAAACTATTGTTGCTTTATTACCCTTAAGCAAAATAAAACTTATGATTTTTAATAATGACAAAATCAACTTTGAACGACAAATAGTTTTTTTTTTTTTTTTGAAGGTTAGTGGCTTTAACAAATAGTTATTATTATAATATATGTCATTTGTTGGAATGAATTTATCACATCCATTTTTTATAACTTAATAAAGTAGTAATGATACTGTTGTGCTTTTTGTTATCCCCTCTATCTTAAAATCCTTGCTCCACCCCTAAAAGCGGCATTTGAATCAATCAATGAGAAAGTGCAGGTCTTCACAAGGAGACATTTTCCAAACCCACCTACCATTCAACAAAAAAATGGTGTATTAATTGAAAATAAATTCACAAGAAATCTCATGTACCGAGCCGATGGCGCATTGAAGATTCAAAGCAATCTCTTGTCCAAGTAATGCATCACATTTTTGCCTTGACAACCCAAATGTAATTTCCTCAAGTATATTGTATCTGCCAAGAGGTACCTATCATGCACACAAATCAAATTCGATGACGCTATAGACATTAATTTCCGCCCGACAAAGTGGAAAATCTGACAACTGCTGGCTGGTCCATCTTTGCCGATGAACTCAAATAAACCCAAACTTTTGAGGAGCTAATGGAACCAAACAAATGTCCAAGTGCCTAACTGAACCCGGTGCAATAGTTTACGGTAAAATATTTTACTCCCTTTAAAAAAAAAAAAAGGCTGAAATACTCTGGCGTATGACTTTCTGTACTAGAAGTGTTAATTTGACAAAAAAAAAAATAATAATAACAGTGAAATGAAGTGTATTTTGCCTTTTGGGAAAATGGAAAAGAATACCAAAATTTTCTGGTAAAAAGAGTATGGTGGCTCAATAGGGATGAATCTCTGAGGCACTACTGAACCAGAATGGACCCACATGTAGGCCAAGCCAATCTGGCCAACATTTATAAAATAAAATTGTATGGCATAATGGACTAAGATGACAAGAGGAAACTAATCCATTTTTTTTAGAGTGAAGTGACAATACAATTATTTATAAATTGATTAACTCAAACAAAAGATAAATAATAAAGTAATACCTGCACACGGTTTATTTTATTACTTCTGTTGCAACCTAAAATCTGCATTAGTATTTACCAATTAGTTGCTAATTAACTACTCAAAGATAAAATTTCAATTATTATAGAATTCTGGTTCTGGTACTGAATTTCATCGAGGAAACTTTTCAATCTTTGTTTATCCATAATTAAATATTCAATTATCGCTAATATGCATGGTCGCTGTTAAGAAAGATAACACAATGTAAAACAAGAGATTTAAAAATTAACAAATTGCAGAGCATAGCAATAAGAGATCAATATAAACAGATTTTGTTCAGCTTGTTCTGGTATGATATTTGCAAATTTGCCATGCAGGAACACACCACCTTCTTTTTTGTTTTAAAAAAAAAAAAAACACTGACTTTATTGGGGTCTGTTGGCATAATTGAATTAACCGAACCAGAATTATTTTATTGCTATTAAAAGCTCTCTTTAAAATAACAATAAATGTTTTATAACAGCTTAAACTTAATATATACATTTAGTTACCAGGATAATCCCAAGTAAAAACAACAGGGGCATTTATGCAAAAGATCTTAGTTAATAAAAGCTAATAAGATGTCCTTTTTTTTGTTAAAGGGAAAGATTGCTTTGCTGGGTCCCAGGAGGCTTGTAGCAGTGAAACTCAAATTTCTAACCTTAAAGAACTTAACCTAGTACAAAGTTACAAATCTTTACTCGCTTAAAAGCTTAAATAGACACAAACTAGAAAACACAAGATGCTCATCACTTCACCTTTGTTTTCAAAGATTTCAGCTTCAGTAAGTGCCTTCTGGAAATTGAATTATGGTACTTGTACGCCATGAAAGAAGAGCGTTAGAGATTAGAATAGACCTGATTGATGAAATGCCGGAGCAATGGAGGCTGCTGAGCGAACTGCGACTGAAAAAAAATGCATGCGTCGAAGGGAAAAAAAAAGCCCACATTGAGGAAATATTATTTTCTTGTAATATATTATATTGGATAGGCCTTTGTCTTGTTGGGCTTGTAGGCCTTGACTGTAATTCACAATAAATTCTCTAACTTCTTGGGATAATTTTTTTGAACAATTGGCAAGTTGAGAGGCTTAATTCGATGCAGAGCGAAGAACCTTACCCGGACTTGACTATATAAAAAATAAATACAATATATGAGTTCGACTAATACGTTTATACAAGAACTTCACCTCCAACTTAACCTCAAATATCAAATCTGAAAATACTAATGTGATTTAATGTATATATTATGTAAGTACAAATTAATTAAATTTAATGGATAACTTACAATATGCAAAATTTTGCAGTTGAGCACTTATAATAGAGTATTGTATCATACTTAAATTGTATGAAATTTTACTGTTAACACGTATTATCCCTAACAAATCAATAATAACATCCTGGTGTTTTATAAATTTATCAACTTTAATTAATAAAATAATATCATAATAGCCAATTAAACAACCGTGCAGAATATTCCAAATTCCTTTTAATAAATATACTAAGTAGGTTTTATTCTCATTATTATCATGAATGTAATTAAAGAAAATAGAGCGCGACTGCCGGAGAACAAATCTAAGATATGGGCCGATTTGACCTGACAGATTTGATAGACTCATTACGGAGATACTTTTGGGCTGGACAATTAATTTGGGCCCAATAACAAAGCGTTTCTACATGCTTAGATCTCTTATCGTGTTATTTCAATGTTGCAATTTCTTTGTGCATCTTTACAATATTGAGATAACAAAACGAGTTTAACTCGAACTAAAGAACAATTGAGCTATTTAGTACAAACGGTTTAGAATTCAATTTGAGTCTATACGTTCTCAAAAAAAACTATTTTTTCTCGAACTTGTCCATATTATTTTTAAACAATGAAAGTGTAAAATAGCTAATTTAATATTCTTATTTAAGTAAAAATTCATTTAATTGCACAAATTATATAGATTTTTAATAAAAACTTAGGAATGTATACATTAAGATTTAAATGTAGCAACTTTTATTATGTTTTTATAACTAGAAGTTATAATTAAGAGGGGCTTCGAATATCTCAATTCTTTATGCTTTCATTATGTCTTCTTTTATAAAATTTTAATAACTTAAAATTTAAAAATCAAATGTTAAAATAAAAATAAAACGTAAAAGAATGACTAAGGCATAAAAAATAAAGACATTTGAACTCTTTTTTTTGTTTAAATATTATAAATACTAGTCAAGTGCCGGCCACGCGTTGCCGTGGAGATTGAAAATCTGTTTTGATCATTTTCTTTGAACTCCACAACTCTTTTATACCCCTTTTACATTCTTCTAATTTTAACCAACAAATGAGATCTGCATTTCGCAAGAAACAAATGCTGCTATGTTTATATCAAATCTCTATTTACAACCAGTGCAAAAATATATTATTGATATATTTTACTCCTATTTAATCTATCCTCTTTACCCAATTTTCTAAATGAAGTTTTTTTTCTCTTTAGTTGCCAAACTGCTTAACATAGGAAAGTTGCGGCTATTTTAAGCCTCAATTGGCTCAGAGGTTGGTTGTGGTTGTTTAAAACAGGAAAACCACTCAAAACAAACAAACAAACTCAAGAAGTAAACAATAACTAAGTAGAGTAATGAAATTAAAATAAATCTTACAATACAGTTTAAAATAAATACAACTATGCATCGGGCCAAAACCCTCTTGTAGAGCATGACCTTAGGCTAATTTTGTGCCAAAAAAAAATATGACCCCAGTTAATACTTTATGATCTTAAATTATGAGTAGCCATGAAACTGTCGTGAGATTGATGCATCACAAGCACTTGAATTATGAAAAACTACAAACAACTATTAAGCCAAACATATGCAAAATGATTCCTCCGTAAAAAGAAAAAGTATCAATGCTAAAAGAAGGAAACTACCCAAGTTAGTCACACAAGTACAAAATTAAAGAAAGTATCAAATAGTTTGGTTTAATTCTAAAGGTCTGAATCTTTTTCCTCTGGCAAGCATTTTCTTTACTTCGTTTTAACACAACCTTAGTATGCTTCTTCCATCCAATGAGTTTTTTTGCCTCTGTAGCAGTAGCCACAACAATGTACTATATTAATGCCTGTCAAAAATTGAAAAATTAAAAGAATTTTTTTTAATTTTACAAATTTTACAATATCATGATAATGTACTTTTTTACCAGTAGTATTGGTATTCTATTTTTACTTATGATGCTTCTACATTGCACCAACTATGAAGTTCCAGTAAAAAGAAGTTGAACGAAGAAACAAATTACAAATATTAAAAAAAAAAAAATTGGCATGTCACCGGGGACTGCAAATTTACGTTCAGGGTGTTCTCATAGACCCTTTTCTAAATAGAGTCAAGCATGAAATCGTACTCAATAAGATATAATGCTAAATGAAAGGTCAATTCATCACTTAAATATAAAAAAAATAAACTTTACAAAAGAGCTGTCCGACAGGTCATACAAAAAACACAAATAGAAAGCAACAGAAAAAAAATACCTCAGCAGAGATGAAGAACCCTTGTGTACTCACAATATTCGAGCTCGGAGATTGCACAAAAGAGACCACGGTGGGGATCACTGAAATTTGGAGGAGAGATATATAGGTGACATATATAGAGAGAAGAAACATGTCAATTTTAAAAGCAATGTAACATAGCCACAGTTCTTTGATTGGTAATTAACAGTTCTTTAAAAACAATGTACCAGTATACTGTGCTTTACTGGTACCCGACTATGTTTTAGTGTTTAGGCGCTTTTAGGGTTAGTTCAGATGCTAATGCTACTAAATATGAGTACTATCTCCAAAAGAAATACATAGAAAAAAGTACTATTCTTTTGGAGACATTTGGCCGTAAGCTCAAGAAGGTACTGGTGAACAGTAACTGTTCTAATAGTACCATCAATGAAACTAACCAGTTTAATATTTAGATTCAATATTTTAATACTCCTGAATAATCAACATTTTATCACTACCAACGAATAATCAACTATGGTCACCGTATTTTTTTTTTAGGCACAGTAATTTCATAAATTTTTCATCTATAATCAGGCTTTGAGAAGTTATGATGGGCATATAAATAAAAAAAATGAAAAATTTGATCTACAAGTACATTTCCATATGGAGATAATGTTGAACAGTTCAGATTGATAGTTTGGACTTTGAAAATAGAGATATCGATCTATAGTACGGACCATTATGCGTTATGCATAGTACTATATATGGCCTCACTCTTTATGTCCCTTTAGGATTGAAAGTAGGGTATATAATGGAATTTGCAGAAAGATACTCACCAAGTTCTGACTTCACCATATAAAAGATTTCACACTTTTTCTTTGGTTAGTTCCTCTTTTCTCAAGCAAAACTGATCTGACTTCATCATTATTCGGAACTCTAATTGCACCCAGAGGCCGTTGATCCTAGAAAAGATATCTTAAGCAAAACTGATCTATCAATTTTTTCTATTAAAAATATCTTAAGTATCATGATTCATGACATAATCTATTATTTTTTCTATTCAAATTTTAATTTTTATTCTCAATTTCAAATTGATTTATCTGCAGCAAGTAACAACAAATTCAATTTCGGTTTGAGCTTTTTTGGGTCTTTATTTAAAGTCCATATAAATTGCTTAAAAAAGCCCATATGTATAGCGGTCGTAGCGCAAATAGCGCATTTTGATGTCATAGCTTAGCGTTTGGAGTCCAAAAACGCTATAGCGCGCTATTTAGAACACTGGAAAATACAGCTGTTTGATAAAGTAAACACCAATTATATGTCCAGTTCTTCTGTGAAATTCTGGGTTGCTTCACTGTTTGACTGTTTGATAAAGTAAACACCATTCTCTAGTTGCGCCAAACAAATGGTTTTAGTGGGATGGTCCTTAGTTTTTTTGTTTTTTTTGCGCTGCTTGGACGGGACGGTCCATACTGTCCTGAGATTTTTTTTTTTTTTTGGAGATCGGACGGAATGAACGGTACTGTCCTGATTTTGATTATCGTTAGCGCTGGTTGGTTGGTGAATTTCCTAATCCGGATGGGATGGACCTTCATGTCCCATGGGACGGTATTAAAATTTCCGTTCTACCTATATATAGAATTTCTGCAAAAGTTACGCTGTTTGGCGATATTTTTTATTTTTTTTCAATTAATAAAAATTTCGGGAATTGATACATCAAATTAATTACAAAACTGCGTGGGCTTTTTTGTGTTTATATAAAATTACTTTAATTACAATATTTTATGTACAATTAATATATTAAGCCAACTCCAATCCTTTTACCAATTAATATTCTAGAAGATTTCACAAAACCTTTATCTCTGAATTTTCAACTTTTTAGAAATATATACTTGCTCTGCTATTAATATTTTCCATTTCAACACATGACTATTGCACAAGTTATGAACTCTGCGTTCGCTATCCGACTATACCACAAGTTATGAACTCTGCGTTCGCTATCCCAAATTCCCAATCATGACTTTCCTACCCCCATAGGAAAAGTCAAGGGGCCTTTCATTTTAAGGCTTTGTACTGACGTATATTGATGTCCAACATAATGCGAATTTCTTGTTTGGAGTCCAAACATTGAATTCGTGTAAATATAAAGAAGGTTCTTTGACATATTTTAGTCCGTTCAATTTAAAACTCGTCATGCATAGAATTAACGCAATTTTCAGTATGCACATAGTGATTGACATATATGGACTATTATATCCAGTTTATATACTCCCATAAAATTTTGACAATATGAACTAGACATAATTATCTGAGACCTGTTTTGGCAATGATTTTAGCACCAAATTCATCTGCAATGTGCAATAATTATTATCAACAAGATCAATTTGTCAACAACTGCAATAGGACGCTATCTTTCCTGTTTCACAACTACAACACTAGTCATTATTAATTTTTAAATGAATTCGTCACTACCAGACACTTATTCTGACGCCCTCCATTGCAGACCTGGTCAGATGTCAATTCCAACCAGTTGCACAAGCTTCTCCTTACGCTTTTTTAGCTTTCTTCGCAGGTGGAGGTGCTGGGAAGAAAATACGGAAAACTGACGCTGCGAGAAGAGCGCCGATAAATGGACATATCCAGTACACATAGAACTGCTCCCACGTATTGTGCCGATTGTTCACATATGCCCACCCAAATGCCTGCACACACATACAAAGACCTTCTGAGTGATATCTTCAACAGCTTAGTGCAAAAAAATCATCATATATACAATTTGTAGTAGAGAATGTTTCAAAAAATAAAAAAAATGCAATGGTTTTGAAAGGGTATCAACTGGACAAACAAGCTCATTTCAAATTTTTCAACCACAAGAGTGCAGAATTTTTCATGAAAACATTATCCATTTCAAATTATGCTCAAGTCCAGATGAAATAACATAGCCTCATTTAAAATACATATTTACTTATTACAACATTGCCTTCAAAAGCTTTACCGGATGCAGTTTTGTCAGAGTGATTAAGACATGGAACAACCCCAGACAACCTCATTTTAGAATTGGCAACATCACAATCATTTTTAGCGAATCTCCTTTTGGTTCGCAGATCATGTCTGCGATCATTTGTGTTCAGTGTTCACCATCAGTGTAATATTTTGAATACAGAAGATTGCAATTGTTTACAAACCTAACCTAGTTCGCAAACACTGCCTGCGGACCTCTTTTAGGTTTCGCAGAGAATAGTTGCGATTCCTAATATTATAACTTTCCAATTTCAGGTCCATTTTGATTACTTTCTTTTCCATATTACAAAAAATTGAAAAAATAAAAAGGAAGAAAAGGAGGAAAAAACATTACATTGGCAGGATTCATAGAGGGACCTGTGTAAGCACCACCAGCAATGACGAGGATGAGGGTGGAGGTCGAGATGATAAGAATTTTGAATATGGGGTTGCGGGGCCCCTTTAGGACAGCCAAGAACACGGCAAGGGTAATCACAAAGGTGAGCACCCCCTCTGCCAAAGCCCCAGTGTGGACGTCAACCTTCAGCGACGGTCCCCCCAGCATGTGCTTGTACCCTACCGGCATCAGTTCCATTGCTGCCAGAGCACCTCCCACCGCACCTGCTGCCTGCATTTCATTTCATTTCATTCCAGCATTTTTTTAGTATATAATTGCTGAGTTGTTATTATTGAAGAGGAAATCGAGAATTATTATTCCAATTGAAATTGAAGAGGTTGAGAGAGAAATTATATTAAGACCTGAGCAGGGAAGCGGAGGGCCATGGAGAAGAGGCCGTCTTTGCTGACACCGGCAGCATAGAAGGCGGCGATGCCGGTGGGGTTGAAGCTAGCACCACCCAAGGCCTCACAAAGGGCCGTGAAGGTGAAGAGAAGCGTCGCCAGGATCAGCAGGGACACTCCGAGCTGGGCCGGGGGAGACCGCACCTCCGGGGGAAGAAAGGACATGACCTTGGCCGTTGTGGGGCCCAGGCCTGAGGTGCACAAAACCCACAGAAATGTCACCACAGCATCGCCTACCACTGCCTTCACTACTCCCATTCTTTCCTTCTCCCTTTCTCTATCCCTAATTCACAGCACCAACCAACACAGCGATTGGATAAATCGATTTGGCGAAAATAATATAGCACCAAAAGGTAGTATAATTGTGAGAGAATCTAACCTGAACTACGAAATCCAACCTTTGAATCGAGAAAGAGAGAACGGAGACGCAAGGGTTTTGGGAGATAAAAACCAAGAAAAGGGGATTAAACCCAAGTTAGGTAGAGACGTAGAGTGCTTGGAACTGAATCGGGGCCCACTGATCAGAGTTATACCAAATCAAAGATTCTGATTCAGGAATAAAAAAAATAAACAAAGAAAGAAAATAAATAGTCCCAATCACTGACACAAAAGAAAAATAAGCAAACAAAGAAAATAAATAATATCCCCATCACTGACTCAAAAGAGATTCGTATCCTCTGCATTAACTCAAAAGAGAATCTTTTGAGTTAATGAATCTTGACTGTCCGATATGTTTTAAGATTCGTGCGAACTAAATCTGCACTAATATTAAAGAGCCCCTAGGTTATAGATACGAGCCGGATTGGCTCCGTTTAAAATCAGACGGTTGAAATTTATTAACTCAAAAGATTCCCTTTTGAGTTAATGCAGAGGTTACGGATCCCTCAAAAGATGGGATCCGCCGATCCGGTTTGCCGTTTTGGCTGTAGTAGTCTTTTTCTTTTGAGAGCGAATTCAACGATGGGTATGGATCTATTTTTATTCGATTGGTTTAATGAAAGTCCAATTTGTATTAAGATGTGTGTGCTCTGTATTAAAATTCATGTACGTCTATTTTAATTTTTGTGTACACAGAGTTTAAAGTTAATCGGATGATTTTGAAGCTAATTGAACTTAAAAATAAGTCTGATATCCATCAAACCTACTCCCATCTTTTTAAGAGCACTTCAGTAAATTTGTACCCGAAGCAAAATTGTATTCAAGTATAAGAATAAGGATCATCGGTCTGTATCAGTTAACCTAAAATGTAATTAATAAAAGAAAAATTACATATGACACTTTACATATAGGTCACATAAAGCTTACAATTCTTAAAGATTTGTTAGAAAATTATATAGAATTTTCCAATAAATAATATAATTTCAAAACCATTTAGTGCTCTCTCCTAAAAAACATATAATACTCAGTTCTAATAATATCTCTTGATTAATTCTCACTGATTACCAAATCTTACACTTTTATTGATACTCCAATTTATTTTTGTTGACAACAAATTTGTTCATGCAGTAATTTACATAACAATTATTATAATCAATAATAATATTCGTTTTAATGCTGAGTAAATTATTGTAATTTTTTCTTATACTATGATACTTTTAATATGTTAAAGTTCTATTTTTAGTGTTATTTATTTGGACAAGATGATTTTTTTTTCTAATTAATAATCATCCGTATTTGTCTATTACTATTATTACTCAAATGGATAAAAGTTAAGTATGGGTAAAGTTAACTATATTTATAAGAATTAAAAATAAATAAACTTAAGTGAATACAAATATAATACATCTCTTGATGTTCATAAATTATAGCGTTACCTATGACTACTAATGAGCCGAGCCAGCTCATGAGCCAATGAGTTGGACAACTGAATAAATTATATCGAGCTAGGTCCTAAACTAAATAAAGCTTGAACTTGACTCGACTCATATTTTATCACTCAAACCGGGCCGAGCCTGAGCCGAGCTGAGTAGACCATTGAGTCTCTTCTTTTTCCATCTGTCGCTCTCTCGCTAGGTCTCCATTCCCTGTCGCACTCTCACCTCGCTCGGTCGGTGTTCACTCTCTGTCGCTCTCCTCTCAACTTGCCCATTGAGTCTCTAAGCTCCTCTCGCTCAATTACTCTTTTCTCGCTCAGGTGCATTCTCTCTCTCTCTCTGAGTTGTGGTAAATTAGTATTGTTTCTATTTTGTGGGTTTTGCGTATATCTTGTGATTACTGTGGTAAATTGATACTGGTAAAATTACATTTTTACCACAAAATTGCGTATCTCTTGTAATTCTTAGTTGTTTCTATTTTGTGGTAAATTGATACTGGTAAAGCAAATGAAACATATGTGAATCTTGCATTTTTTTTTTCTTTGTACATGGTTTCGGGTGTCCTTAGAAGGGACAAAAGCAAAGGAAATCCGTAACTAGTCTTTTTCATAATTTGCTAACTGATGTGAATCGCTAGTGTTCTTATCTTGATGGTACGTAATCTTGAGAGCAGTAAACCGACATTTTTATTTATATCCAAAGTTAATTACAAATTAATAAAAATGCCCGGATCCGTTGGTTTTTATTAAAAATGTCCAAATCCGCCATTAAATGGCCGGTTCTTATTTAAATTGAAAACTAGCCATTAAATGGCCGGTCCGTAATTTAATTTAATTTTTTTTTTGAGACAAATAGCTAAAATGTTGAATTACTTGAAATTATGTTAAATTACGCTGAATTACGCTAAATTATGCTAAATTACAATAATTATGTAAAAATATGCTAAAATACAGTAAATTACGCTAAATTACGTATGAATAGGGCCGATTTTGTGCCATCTTTCATAAATCATAAAAAATAGTAAACAAAATCCAGAAATAATAAAAATTGGTATTCTACAAGTTAATTACATAACTAATTTACTGAGCTACGTAGATTGAACAATAGAAATGAAATCTTAATCGGAAACTTCAACTGAAATTTTGAGGCTCGTCCCTTTATTTTTTGGCGATTCTGAATTTCAAAATCCGGCATCGCGGGCACTAACGCATGCGTATTTTCACAAACTTTTCGCAAAGTGGTCATTTGCTGAAATTGGACACTCGAGTACCGTTTTATAGCCGTTTGAAGTTTCGTCGTCGTTTTCGCCTTCTCAGTGAAGATATCATCCCTATTCATACGTAATTTAGAGTAATTTACTGTATTTTAGCATAATTTTACATAATTATTGTAATTTAGCGTAATTTAGCGTAATTCAACGTAATTTAACATAATTTCAAGTAATTTAGCGTATTTTAGTATAAATATGCTAATTATATATAAAAAAAACAGTAATCTAACAAATATTTAAAAAAACAATTCAATTTTTTAGTGTTATATTTCAGCATTTAGCTATTTGTCTCTGAAAAAAAAAGATTAAATCCAAGACTGGCCATTTAATGGCCAATTTGGACATTTTTAATAAAAACCAGCAAATCTGGACATTTTTATTAATTTGTAATTAACTGTGGATATAAATAAAAATGTCGGGCAGTAAAAGAGAAAGTCCATGTATATGCACTAAAAATTATTTGATGAAAAATTATGCCGGGACAAGGATATGAGGTTTAGGGGTGTTCATCAGTTCAGTTCGGTAATAGAACCGAACCGAACCGAACCGATTTAGTATTGCAACCGAACCGAACCGAACATAAGTTTTATTTTGGTTTGTTCGGTTTGTACGGTTTGTTCGGTTCAAACCAAAATATATTAATTTTTTTATTTAAAACAATTGATTTATAATAAACCGAAGTTTATTAAGAAATAAACTCAGGTATTAAGAAATAAACCGGGATTAAAAAATAAACCGAAGTATTTAAAACAACTGATTAAGAAATAAACTGGGGTATTACGAAATAAACCGGGACGGTCCGGACCAAATTCATAATATATAAAAGTTCGGTCGGTTCGGTTATATCTATTTTGAAAACTTCCAAACCGAACCGAACCGAAATTATAATTCAGTTTTAAAAAACAAACCGAATCGAACCATTAAACCGAAAGAATCGTTTGGTCCAAACTAATTTGGTTTGGTTTAAAACCGACTAAACCAGACCCAATGAACACCCCTATCGAGGTTTACAGAAATCAACCAATAAAAGACTATTAGTTTCTTAATCAAAAGCAAAAAATTTGGTCACCGCCAATATAGCTAAGCAACCAGAATTAATTGCATAGATGTAAAATGCGTCTCAGCATGTACAAATAAGACTAAGTTGATAACATACATCAGACAAAATATGACAAGTTATTCTTCTACCAGTCTCAATCTAATGAATATAAATCAGAGTTGACGATCAGACATTGATTACCATTACTTATTTTCCATAGCCTTCCTATAATTTAAAAAAATCTTCTAACGAACTTCAAACAAGTGGCAAACTGATAATAGGTACTTAAATCACCACCCAAGTCCGGGACATCAGAACTTAACAGTCTAATTTACCATCTTTTTACCGGAGAGGTTGCAATCAAGAGATTAGAAAGCTCGCCAGCCAGTTTATTAGTCAGGCAACATACACCAAGTTACCATAAGTTCAATTATAGTGTTGTGTACTGATGCATTACAGGATGAAGTATTTTCTCAAGGTAGTTAAAGCTAAAGAGGCACCGGTGCCTCTTTAAGGACACCTCCCATCTCCATTTCCCACGATTTATCTACCAGCGGTGCCAGCTCTCTGCAATTAATTTCATGCAACAGCAATTAAGCTTATATCTACACCATAAAGAAATTAGCTTCTATAGAGCAGATAGAAGCGTGCAATCTCAAACTGTAAACCTTGCATGATAAATACTGGTACCAACCACTTCAATTATGCATATTAACCATTTACATGACAAGCTTATTGAACTCTTAACTGATTTGTTTAAGTTTGTAAAATCACAAAATACATCAACAAATTCATATGAACAAATCACTACTGTTAATCTGAAAAGTACAATTTTGTTTTAAGAAAAAATAAACAGAGAGAAGTTACTTGAGGTCATGGCTCACTACCAGTATTGTAATATCCTTCTTTATGTTTTTTAGCAGATTTACCACATCAGCCCTTGCCTTCCAATCTGCTTTCATAAATGGAATTAAAATCAATAATATATTAAAAAAGATGGCAAATATTGTAGCATCCAAGTTCAGTCAATGCTTCAGTCAATGCTCATGGAAACTATATAGAACAAAGTACATACCAAGACCAGCAAGGGGCTCATCAAGTAATAACAAGTCCGGCATCTGAACCTAAAACTCCAAAATCATAAATAAAATTTTGCATTATATTTTCAATTTGTTTTGAGCTACGGAGGGAGTAATATAATAACAATAGGAAATAAAGTACAAGTTGAACAGCCAAAGCAAGCCGGCGCTTAAATCCCCCACTAAGGGAACGGGGGTCTTCATCCAAGGATATACTTTTCAGTCCCACCTACCACGGAAACGAAAAAAGATAATAATTTATAACTAAAAGTTCCATCATAAATAAAAAGGATACTCATCTGAACAATAATGTACCGAGGTGATGGCGTACTGAAGATTCAAAGCAAGCTCTTCTCTGAGTAATGCATCAGATTTTTGTCTTGGCCAGCCAAATGTTATTTCCTCAAGCACTGTATCTGCCAAGAAGTACCTGTTATGTGCACCAATCTAATTAAATGCACCTGGGTTTCGGTACAAAAGAAAAAGTTCAACTGGGGTTTAGGTGAAACTATAGACATCAAATTAAACCAATAAACAAAAAAAAAATTCTGATTTTATTATTGCATTTGGTTCTCTTAAGCACATAGCCCCCCCGCCCCCCTTTTCTTCTTTTTGGGTTTGATTGTTCTTTGAAGCTGGTTTGAGGTTCCTTCGCTCAGTTATCACTTAACCTTGCTGAAGTAGCACCTGTCAGACTTGGCTATGCATCAGCTATAAGGTTTGCTTCACATTTCTTAAGATCATATTGGAACAGTTACATGGGCTATATTCTGCAAAGTTTTCATCCCCATATTTCCTAAACCAAAATCTTTTCATCCTAAGAAAAGGTAGTTGTTCTTAAATTATGAAATTTATCTACACAATCTGTAGATTTATTGCCAACCGCAGCACTTGAGAGGTGCTAATTGACAAAGGAGCCCAAATGAAACCAAACCTCAAAGATCAGGTGCCTGAACCTGAAGTTATTGTCCATGGGTCAAAGTCTGACACCCTCCAAAAACATGCTAACTACTCTAGTATGTGCGGCTTCCAGTAATAGAGGTAATAATTAGAAGAAAAAAATAATAGTCAAATAAAGTGCATTTTACCTCTCAGGAAATTGGAAAACAATACCAACTCTTTCTGGTAAAAGAAACTTTGGTGGCTCAATTGGGCTCGAATCAGTTCCATACTTCTGTATACTAACGGACCCACATGTTGGTTGAACCAATCCAGCCAAAATCTAATAAAAGTAAAAAAAGAAAAAAAAAAATTGGAAGTAAAGGGACTAAGATGAGAAAGCAAAGCAAATTGATTGTTTTGATGTCAAGCAAGTAACAACTAACTATTTATAAATTATTACCTGTAAAAGGGTGGTTTTCCCACTTCCACTTCGCCCAAAAATCAGCCCAAATCTGCATTGATACATTTATGACCAGTCTAATTTGCTTCTCAAAGAACAAAAGTCCAAACATGAAATTTTTTGTGATTGATAGTACCTCATTCTGCCACTAAATTTCAAGTATAAAATTTTAAGGTCTTTCTTTATTGATAATTTAGTTTTCAATAATTGATGGCATGCAGTATATTTGTCCCTAGAAGTCTAAAAAACCCTAAACCATGCAAAGGAAAAGGTCCACAAAATTAACAAATTACAAAGGATATCTGTAAAGTAAGCTTCAGTGCTGGTACTGGCATGTCAGAAGTCAGCATTTTGTTTTCATTGCTGTTAATTAAGTTAAGGTTCTTTTAAATAACATAGGCTTAACTAAGCCAGAATTATTTTTCGGTCATTAGATTAGAACCATAAAAATAGTATGGTAGCGGATGCGCTTCAGTAATTAATCAAAAACTCCGCCCAACTCATGCAACCAACAGTGAGAGTACCAACTCAAGCTATACAGTTTGCGGATGATACGGTAATTTTCTTGGAGGCACACCCCACAAATCTTAAGGTAATATCACTGATCAGATAACTGTATGAAAAATTGACGGGGTTAAAAATTAATAGGAACAAGAGCTCATTTGTCCCTGTATCCATACCGAACCACCTTGTCAACACAATACAAATCATCTTGGTGTGTCCGGCCTCAGAAATTCCAGTCAAGTACTTAGGGTTGCCATTAACACCAAGGAAGCCAACTAAGCAGAAGTATCCGTACCGAACCACCTTGTCAACACAATGCCAATCATCTTGGTGTGTCCGGCCTCAGAATTTCCAGTTAAGTACTTAGGGTTGCGATTAACACTAAAGAAGCCAACTAAACAGCAGTTCCAACCGATCATTGAGTCCGTACATCGTCGATTGGCCGGATGGACAGCAAACTTCCTATCCGTTGGAGGAAGGATAAACTTGGTCAAATAAGTGCTTACAGCACTACCATTACACATGCAAGATTTAAAGGTACCGTGCAGAATCATCAAACATATTGATAGATTAAGGAGGAACTTCTTATGGAAAGGCAATGAGGAGTGCAAGCCGATAAACTGTTTGGTGAACTGGGACAAGGTGTGAACAATGAAAATAAATGGGGGTTTGGGAATTATCAACCTAACTGTCCAAAATGATGCCCTTCTGAAAAAGTGGTTATGCAAACTAAAGGAGTACCCAGATTTTTATGCTCGACAAATGCCGACATAGATACTCAGTCGGTTGGGATTAGAGATGGACGCTAGACGGAAGGTTCACGAGCAAATCAGCTTACCAGATGCATGACATTGGGGTACAATGCCCAATCCAAAAACTACTCTGGAGAATAAAAGCTCCCATTAAGGTGAGGGCACTTATTTGGGTGCTGGCACAAAACAAGATACTCACGCAGGAAATTCTAATAATCAGGGGTTGTGCAATCCCGCAAATTGTGCAATAATGACCTGATTGAGACGAGAGACAACATATTGTTAAATTGTCAGTATGCAAGGCACTTCTGGAGAACGTTGGCGGTAAGATTGAGAATAACACACATCCCTGACAACACATCCACAATACTGATGGCCTGGAGGACCCCGGTACAGCCGTCAGATAGCCGAATCTCATGGGATACGACCTGGGCAGCGGGGGTATGGGCGTTATGGTGCGAGAGGAACTAAAGAAATTTTGCAAATGAGTCCAAACCGGTGCAGCAACTGGTACACGAAACGGTACAAACAATTCGGCAATGTAGCTCGATTAGATAGGCTGATCAGGTTATCAAATTTGAGAATAAATTGTATAGAGATTTTACTAGGATAGAATACCGGTACTGGTACTGGTATGTGTAAATATGCGTAGCATTTGGATGCTGTTGAGCATAACTTTGATTTTTTTTTATATAATCAGTTTGTGAGCTATCTGCTCACAAACCTTCAAAAAAAAAAAAAAAACACAAAAAAAGCAGCTTAAAAAGTAATGTACGAACATCCACGTCATCATAGGCATATAGTTTAAAAGGAAAATCTTTCCTCAACTTAAGTTAAAACTATACCTTTTTTCGCGAAGAGAAAGATTGATTTCATTCAAAATACTCTGCTGGGTCCCAGGAGGTTTGTAGCTCAAATTTCTAACCTTAAACAAATTAACTGCATCTATATCAATTTTTCAAATCCCTATACATTAATAAGCATAATTAGACGTATATAAGAAAACAAGAAAACAAGATGAATTGCACTTTACTTCAATTTTAGAAAAATCCGAGGATATCTTCAAAGCTCTCAGTTTCCCAAAGTGCCTCCTAGAATTTGAATAGAGAGAGAAATCAAAACTGGGGTAAAACAAATAATGTGTTCACCCTATATAAGGAAGAGAGTAAGAGATTGCGCGAGACCTGTTTGATGAAAAGCCTAAGAGAAGAGGGGAGAGAGCAAGGGAAGCATCCATCAGCGAACTTGTTGGACTGCAGAAAATGCTGTTTTCCTGTTTCTCTCTTTCTCTTCTCACTTTTTGGGGTTTCCTTTTAATCGTATGGGCTGCGTCTTTGTAATTTATTTCTGGGCCTTAACTGTAATCTATTTATGGGCTTTTGGGCCTTAACTGTAATCTTCAATCTTAGACCAACAAAATTGTGGTTTTAACTTATTTACATGGGCTTTAAACTTTTGTTAAGGCTACTCTTCCAAGGAAACAAAAAATGTTTTAGAGTAAATGAGAGAATGGGAAATGCATGATATAAACACAACGACCGACATTTTTAAAAATACCCTAAGTTAAATATAAATTATTAAAAATACCCACGGTCCAAAATCTTTATTAAAAATACCCATACCGGCCAATTATTGGCCGGTACCGATTAAATAGCCCAACCGGCCAATTATTGGCCGGTTCCGTAAATTTTTTTTTTTTTTTTTTTTTTAGAGAAAAATTGCTAAAATGCTGAAATGAAATCTAACACAAAAAAATTGAATTGTTTTTTTAAATATTTGTTATGAATAATTTTTGTTGTAAGTTTATTTGAATTAGGGAAATGCTGTTGTGCATTCCATTTGGGTAATTCTAGTACATCTTATAACATTTACGATATGTATATATTTAAAAAAAATATTATTCAAAATTTAGATGTGTTCTGAATTATTTAAATAGTACTTGTATCAAATTTTATTGAGTCAATTTTAAATTTGATTGGTCATTCATCATACTGCCATGAAAACTGTACTGTTAAAAAAAAATTATATTTTTTTTATGGAAGGCTATACGCTTTTCAAATCGACCCAAATGTGATACACTTGCTATTTAAGAATTAAAAAAAATACATCTACAATTTTAATCTTTTAATTTAAATAATAATTTTCAAATATATGTACTATAAAAGTTAATTAGATGTAACATAAAAGTCAGGGGTATGCCATCATTATTCTTTTCAATCTATATATATATACTTATGAACATTGTACTGGTGCTTGGCTAGGCATTCAATATTCCAGTGCTAAGGCATATTTGGGCATGGCTGGGTTGTGTCCCTGTAACTAGAAAGAGTTTCATTAAGCAACTTGCGGCTGGAACCAGTTGCATTACTGTACCGGGTGGTGTACAAGAGACGATCTATTTGGAGCGCAATTCTGAGGTTAAATTTATAGAAACATCAATGGTGTTGCTTGATATATAGATAAATTTATAGCAATTTTTCTCTAAAAAAAAAAAAAAAAAAAATTACGGAACCGGCCAATAATTGGCCGGTATGGGTATTTTTAATAAAGATTTGGGACCGTGGATATTTTTAATAATTTATATTTAACTTAGGGTATTTTTAAAAATGTCGGCACAACGAGGACATGCTATAATTAATAAGAAAACAACGATTCTTAGGGGTGTCAATGTACCCTTTTACCTGTTTATCATATCCGTACTGTATCCGTACTGTTTATTATATTTTTTCGTTAGCTAATTGAGTATGGGTAGGATAAATTTTTTTTTTCATTAGCTAAACGGATAAGGGTACGGGTAAAGACTATTTTGTACCCGTTACCCTATAGGGTAATTATATTATAGTCGGAGTAATAATTAGTGATGTCAAAATTTATTTGCGTGATATTGTTTGGGCAATAATTAATATGATTTTTTCTATAAGTAAAATGTTAATTATATTACTTTTATTTACATGTTTTGTTATTTAGTTAAATAATTGAATTTGTCCGAAGAGATATTTATTTATTTTTAATTTTCTTGCTTTATAAAAAAACAATTTAATTGGAATTTATTGCATATTTGTTTTTTTTTATTAGTAGTGTGATTGCATATGTGTGAAATGAATGAGTTTTGAAGTTCTATTCGTAAAATATAATAAAATTAATTATTATATTAGTATTATTTGTTATTTTTCCGCTACCGTTTCGTTACCCAATAATTTTAACGGATAAGGGTAGTGTAGAATAAGATCAATTCTTAATGGATAAAATCAATCATAATAGGTATGGGTACGAAATATTTTCACCCTATCTATATCATACTCATTGACACCTCTAACGATTCTTTTGTTAGCATTTAAAAAAAATCGAAATTCAAAGTTAGCCGGACTTTCTAACACTCAAAAGTTCCGGATAGACACGCAGATTAAATCTGTCTCAAAAGTAATGCGCAAACTTAATATGCATATATATATGTCCAGAGAGATAACAGATACGCATGCGTATTTAAATTTGAGTGAGGCTATGGTGCTATGCATAGCACGGATGGCTAGTGTACTACGGCTCAATATGGTACTTTTTAAAATCCTAACGGTCGATCCGACCGTTCAATGTGATAACCATATGAATATGTACTTGCAAACTAAATTTTATATTTTTTCGAATTTTTTTACTATTTTTTCAGATAGGTAGAATTTTGATGGTCCAGAATTTTCAAAAAACACTGATTTTTCTACCTATCTGAAAAAATAGTAAAAAAATTCGAAAAATTATAAAATTTAGTTTGCAAGTACATATTCATATGGATATCACATTGAACGGTCGGATCGACCGTTAGGATTTTAAAAAGTACCATATTGAGCCGTAGTACACTAGCCATTGGTGCTATGCATAGCACCATAGCCTCACTCTTTAAATTTTTTTTATGCCTAGTTTCAAGGGGTAGCCTTCGATTAAAAAAAATGCCTTGAGACTCAATGAAAAAATAAAAAATAAATAAGAGATACTAAAGACATCAAGATAGTATGCACAAAATCCTGCGCAATAAATAAATAAAAAATCGGTTCAAAAAAACAGTCACCTGATTTCAAAAGATACGCATATTTTACTTAAAAAAAAGCCCCCAGATCTAGTATGCGTAATTAAGTGCGGACCTGATCTGCGTGCTTTAGAGTATTTAAAAAATTGGTGATTTAATGCTAAATAAAAAAAGTTCGAGCATAAAGTATAGAGTGAGGCTACAGTACTATGCATAGCACGGATTGGTCCGTGCTACGGCTTAATATTTGAGTTTTCAAAATCCTAACGGTCGATCCGAACCGTTCAACATGATTATAAAATAAATATGTACTTGCAAACCAAATTTTACATTTTTTTTGAATTTTTTTACTATTTTTTTAGATAGGTAGAAAATCACTTGATCTGAAAATCACTTACTATTTTTTTTTTTTTTACTATTTTTTTAAATATGTACTTCGCATTTCGGGTCCAGGGAAAAAAAAAATGAGAACCGAAATCCCAATTCGGTTCTTATGATTTTTGTAAAAACCCGACTAATCATGTTGGTTTGCTAATTTTTTTTTTTTAATTATGGTTTTGAAAAAATTGCTACTACTAGTAATTGATTAGAAACAAGCAAGCTAAATGTTCGGAACACAAGGATATGTAGGTCTAGTTAATTTACAAAAGGGAACTCATATATTAAAGACTGCTTAAATTTGGAAATGAAAATGATAAAGTGCGAGAGCATTTCTCTTTATAAATTATTCTAATAAAATAATGGTACATTGATAGTCGATATAAATGTAAATAGTGGTGAACAGAACAAAAGAGTACATCATGAGTGTGTGTCCATTCAGTGATGGGTTCGGAATAAGAATTCCTCCATCAAAGGATTTGTCTAGTAGCAATTAATAATCCTATCAGCTCATATTTCTAACATGAGGTCATGTGCTACATGACAATTTTTGGTATAATTGTCATTGTCAAACTATGTGCGAACACAATCCTTTAATAGCAAACATGAAAATGCTTCCACATCTTCCCATAAACTTATCATTTTCTTTGTAAAGTTAGCAGCTTGTTGTTGGTATTCAATTTATGAAAACTGCATATGCATGAACGAAGTTACAAAGCTATAAATATCTTAATCATGTTTTTGCTTCTTTTCTAACCAAGTAGGCCCCTAAAGAATGAAGTACAAATTTGACCTATTGATGGAGGCCACCGGCCACGTCTACACTGAGAAGGTGCATGGCAGGAAATAGCAAGCTAGAAATTATTGATGTAGCGACATTTGCATAGGCAATTATTTATCATATCACTCTCGCATATGCTTGGGCAACCGCTAATAAACAAAAGAGCAAAAACAATTATTTGAACCCATCCAAAGTACCCAAATTAGAGAACAGTACTACTAGTTACAATACAAAAATTGAAAATACCTATTTCGTATCATAGAAAAGAGCAATGTCTTTAGAAATAAAAAGGGCATTCCTGGTACAAACATGCACACTTTCTTAAATTAAAGTTGATGTTATTTCCAAAGATTTGTAGTATATTAAATTTGAAAACTGCTGTAATATCTTTATTGACGGAGGTATATAAACTGCTGTATAGCTTTAGTTTGAGAAGTTAAGAATAGAGTTGGCAAGATATGGAAATTATCATTTCTATTATTCTCCAGAAATATAAGAAAGAAACAGCTAGCATTTACTGAAATATGAATTCCTTTCAAAGTACAGCACAGGAGTATGTTTTTTGTACGATTATTCTCATGTCCCTTTATAAATAAACACTAACAAACAATGATATATATATGCTTATCATACCAATTGCACACGGACCACTCAGCTAACCAATTTAATTAATAGCTTACACACATATATATATGCTCTCACCAGTCACTCTCACACTCATACTGTTTTAGGTTACTTTGCCTTGTTGCAACTTCTAGAGCTCCAGCACTAGATCTGCCAAACAGTAAGCTAATATCATCAATCAAGATATATATAAAGTAAACAGTCTATACTAACATAAACAGTTTATATACTAACGTACGGTATCAAACTTTATTATTATTTTTTCTTTACTTGTAACTATATATGCTGTTTTTGTACCTTTTGCAATCATCCTTTTTTAGTGCTACTTCAATACTATATTCTTCCAGGAATATTATAAGAATTATATCCTATATTTAATTACTTTTATTCTTCTACCAAACATAGTTTCAAACCAGAGTTATTTTCTTTTAATTATATATAGAACTTGACAAGCATAACTTACAGTCGGCATCAGTTTTGATCCAGTGCTCTCTATTTACACTCAAGTCAGTGCTGCCGCGATGATTGTCGACCTCAACAAAAGACCGAGCAGAGCAGCAGTTGAAGCTCGGTGTGCACACATTTCTGCTTGTGTCCCTCGAAATATGGCTATTTGCAATGCAGGGCTCCATTTCTCCACTCTTTTTCTTAGAGATAGACCTGATATGATCCTTACTTGCCTCACATTTCTTGGTTCTTGTACCCGTCCATTTGTTCTTACGAGTAGTTGCCGTCTCAGGATAGACTTTTCTGTGGAACATTTGAAGTATCTGCACAAACTTTGATGCAGTTAATTTCAAAGGAAAAAAATGAAAATTACTTGTCATTTGCAGGACTACAAATTTTCTCATAATTTACAGGAAAAAACTATAATATATAATCACTCAGTTGGTTTGAGATGGTTATAAAGGTTAATCATATGGCCCTCTACCAGTATAAAGGTACACCTGCCAGCCGCATTATCACATAATTGATGATTATAATTAAGGAGGCATCAAGGTGTCACAAAAATAGAATTAAAACACCGACTCAAATCCAAAATAACCAAAGTACAAGGAAACATGAATCATGGAGTCCTGTAGTTAACAAACAAGTTTAATGATGTGACATCAAAGCTAATAGATACTTGATTGAGGTTGTTATTTAGACATACTAAACGGTGATTAAGTAATAAGTCGAAATTTCTATGATGGTATTACTAAGCTTTCAAACATTAATTGTAATTATCGACTTCATCTCGTCAAATATTTCATTATAATCTATCTAAACAAAGAAAAATATGGTTTTTAATCAAATTTGATGTTAAAAAATAACTCCTAATTAATCAAATTGTAATCAATCTATATTAAAACATTATTGCACCGATATAGCATTTGCAAAAATCAGAGGTGCTAGATTAAAGATTAGGCGGTCTTATATGAAGAACTCGTGATTTTAGTGTTGGATTAAGAAAAAAAAAAAGCAAAATAAATGAAATATTGAGAAATTTTATCATCCTATAATTGAATTGGAGAGCATTAATTATCATAAATATTGCACTGGACATTAATTATATGGATATTAGATCGAGTCAAGATTTGAGTTAGTTGACAGGTTTAAATCATATCCCATATCTTTTATAGTGTTTGGTCCCAATACAATTGAAATCTAACATATAAATATTAATACTATAATTGCATTATTTAATTACTCATATGTATAAAACTATATATCGTACTCTTTTTTAATTAACCGGACGATTTGTTATCGGATCAGATTAGAACCGGGACCAAATAATTGGATAAAAATCTCAATTTAAATGACTCCCTTTTTCCTTGTCACACTTTATTAATTGATCAATAAAGCGTAACACCCTTTTTCCTCTGCTGCTCTGCAGTATTTTTTGAAGGTGAGATATCTTTAGTATGTTTTATTTGCTAAAAAGTGAGGTTGTCGCCTGTATATATATATATATTAGACCGTTAATTCCAGATAATTTTAGAGCTAAATTTTATCCACACCTGTATTTTCATGACCTTGAAAGCCAAAAGAGATGTGTCTAGATCAGCTGCTTGCAGCTTTCTATTTGCAATTATTGAGACCAATTAGAAGTTGGCTTGGTGATCAATCAGTTTCTCATATGATCATGAACTACGTACAGTGTAAATTTCCGATTCGTCCCAAATATCTTTAATTATGTCTGCAATTTAACTTGACATGTCTTGGGTCGGATTTTGACCGGCCCATTTAATTAATCGTTTTTTGTTTGATTTAGTTCGAAATATACCTTAATTAATTAAGATTTATTACACATAAATAAATTAAGATTAAGTTAACACAACAAGAACGTACTACACAAAGGACATAAACTCCTTCCGTATGAAATTAAAAGTCATGATCGAGTTCAGAACTCATACAAATGAAGTCTTTTATAAATATTAAATGGAAGCTGGAACTAAAAAGATTTAAGTTGTACAAATATATAAATAATCTAAGTCATGGATCGAATCGAGTTTGCAGGTCAAATTTCCATCAAAGAACTTTGGAAAAATAATGGAATCCGGCTATAGTGATATAGTATTTCAGTCTAAATACTACTCATTTCAATATATATACAATGAATCAATTTCAAACAACAAATCTAAACCATTCAAACCGATATATATACTTTATTAGTGGTGTGTTTACATACAAAATATATAATTTTCAAATTTATCTAGTATCAAGTCAATCGATCCAATATGAGAGTTTTGTATGTAAATTAACGCATGCATCACTTATAAACTAATTTGAATTTATCGTTCAAAGCCTATCTGATAAGTTTTGAAGTTGATGACACATATAACCGAATTCAAAATAATGAGATAATATCGACCCGACCAGAATATGACTCCCAAGATAGTGTCTAGAAAAACATAAATATGCAGAGCTGAAGGAATAACATGAGATCCTTTTACGAGGATTTTAATTTTTTATTATTATTTAAATCATGAATAACAAAACATCCAAAAATCAGATAACAAAAGAAGACCGTTAAATTTTTTTTTTTTCTTTCAAATATATAAAACTTATTGATACTTTTTTTGTTTTTACATTAAACTATTTGTATATATATATAAACTCACAAGGATGATATTCAATGTTATTTTTCCACATTGCTCATGCCCTGCTAGAAATAGTTCGAATCTCAACAAAATTATATATACATGCACGTCAAAACTATAAAATAAATCACATTTAAGAAACAAAGCAATATAATGGAACCATGAAAGAATAAACACATTTAAACCCTCCCATATTTTTTATATAATAAAGTTAATTAAGATTTATAAGCATCACAATAGCCACAGCATGCACTTGTAATGAAGACTAACCTTTTGGAGCTTGTTATTAGTATCGGCCGTGGTTGCTGAACCCCGGGACCCACTGCGCAGCCCAATGATCTTCTTGAGGCCAATCCGAGCCGTCCATCTCTCCTCCCCTTTCTCTAGGCCTCCATCCGGTTCCTCCCCATCCCCGGCTTCCTCTGCCAGCTCAGCCATGCGACTCCTCATAAACAATTCCCCAAGCGATGCCCGCTTCTCTTTCCCTCCTTCGCCCTCCCTTGCCGTCAAATCCACCATCGGAGACCCGAACAAAAAGCCCTGAAGCGGGCATGCTGAGATGCCACTACTAGGCCTTGCCGACGACACCCGTTTCTCGCTTCCGTCTTTCTCCTCTGCTGCAGCCACTGCTGCTAATGCCTTCTCCAGCTCTGCCGTGACTGCCAACAGGTCGCTTTCTGTCGTTGCTTCCGCGGCTTTTTCCGCAATCGCTTCCACCATGGCTGCCACTTCCTTCACATCTTTGGAGTCTATTGTTTCTTCCGATGCCTCTGTCTCTGCTGTCTGCAACGGATCAAGGGGGGCGAACGATAGAGTTTCTGTGCCGGTGGTGGCATCGTGTTGTTCTTCTTCAAAAGAGTGGGGGAAGAGACCGAGAGTGCCGATGGAAAGGAGAGTGCTCGGGTAAAGGTCGGGTGTAACATAAGATATGTCGGTGTAATCATGTGGTGTTGGAACGGTAGCGGATGAGAAGCTTGGAAAGGCGTTGTTTTCATGGTGAAAAGGCGGCTCGTCAAGGGAAGGCCGGCCAGCCAGGCACGAGCATGTGCCGGCTACAATTACAAAAGATGAAAATGAATATTGCATTATGTAAGAAAATTTAAATAATTGAACTAAGATATTCTTCCAGATGATAATATTCTAAGAAGATTAATTGGTCCTGCTTTATTTGTTTTAGGAATTTTTTTTTAATATTTACACTAGATTAATATGGCACTCTTGTTTAGTTCCTCTCAACTAATCACTGTCAGTAGCTCTGTATGACATGTATGGATTGAAAGGACTGAGCTAGTGAGCTGATAGTGTCGGTAAAACAGTCACGCTACTCCTTCCTTTAGTTTAAACAATTCAATTTGCATAAATAAAAATTAAAAAAAAAAAAAACTTGATAGTATATACATATATATATAACGAGGAGGGATCAAATTACATCTTTTTTTTGTGACACACATTGACATCTACCATTTTCAAAGTCTAAATAGTCGATTCAAACCGTTCAACATGATGGATATATTAAAATTTGATTTCCAAGCACATTTTAATATGGCGATCATGTTGAACGGTTCGGATCGACTGTTTGGATTTTGAAATCGCAAAATTGACCTATAAAAAAAACGGTATCATAATGTGTCAAAAAAAAAGATGTAATTGGATCCCTCCTCATATATAATATAATATAATATAGTAAAAACCTAGCTACTAGTCTATGAAAGACTTATGAGTTAAGTAAATGCATGCGGAGAAGGAAAAGAAAGAGGGAGAGAAAGCTAGAGATGCATTCACATATATAATTTTTTTAGTTTTAATTAGAAGAAAAGAATATAAAATTATTGGAAGAATTAAACACTTTGTTCGTTCTTCGAAAATTTGTTCTTTTTCAATTTAAAAGGACAAGAAATATAACATTTTAAAGTTGTATTTGATTTTTTTTTCTTCCCAACTTGATCGGAAAGCAAATTCTCAGTTTTCAAATTTGGAAGTTAGTTTTTAAAAATTAATACCTCGGTATCATATGTTGACCTCCTCTAAAATTTTATTATAAATTCTACTAATGTGGATGGAGAAAAAATTGTATATACAAAAGTTGCTACTCATTGACCTTGTATACTTTCCTAAGGTTTTGTTCTACTTAAATTCTCACAAATTAAATTGTACATACCGCCAGGAAAATCCTTGAACACATCACTGGAGTTTTGTCGAAACTTTCGATGCATCCAACCAAGTATCTGAAATTTAATCCAAGAATTCTATTTGTTAATCAACTATATACATATGTACCTTCAGATCTGGACGAATGTGTGTATATATATATATATACTTAATTAAATGCTGCAAGTAAATTGTATTATTTGAGTAAAAACATGTTAATTAATCCATATATTTTAGTAATTTTTTGATATGACAAGCTTAACTTAAGCAATTCATTTTTCACTTACAACCAATGAGATCAAGATAGAACACTGACCTGACATAGATATAGATATTATCTACAAAAAAAAACATTTATGCAACAGTTGAAGGCATCATATCATCTTTGGAGAACTCAAATACATGTTGTCCATTGGTAGACTAACAAGTTCTTTAATGTATAAAAACTCAATAGTGATAGATATATATACTTATAAACCATGCACACAAGGAAAGAAAAGAGATGACAACAAAATTAATTGATCACACGTAACAAAATATAAATCAAGAAGAAGAAAAAAATAATATAGGAAGCCAAGTAGCTAGCCAACCTTCATCTTTGCTGGGAACTCTTATTGCAGAGGGCCAAAAGGAGAAAGTAAGAGCATGAATAGATAACAACTTGGAGTTTATGAAGGCAGAATCTAGCTAAGTTGCAAGTACTGTAAAGAGCATGTTGATAGAGAGAAACACAGAGAAGGATACAAAAGGTGTGAAAGAGCCAATTCATACACTATGTGGTCAATATCTCAATGGCTTTCCATCTGGCTACTCTCTGTACCAATTGCATTAAACTGCATGCTATTAGAATTCAAGGGGGCTATATATAAATTTAACAAAGACAAAAATTGGGGACTACTTAATTAGAGTTTATGTGAAATATTGGAAAATCCTGAGTGAACAACATGAATTTAAAATTATTACTACTTAATAAAACCAAGAGTAATGGTTTAATTAAGAGTTAAAGTAAGAGTCCTCAAATAAAAATATTCGTATTGATGCAATCAAAAGAAGAATTGAATATACTAAATATATTTGCAATTGGTATATATATATATATATGAGATGGGCTATTATGCTTTAGAAAGTAAATAGAGTGTTTTACTTCTAGCTCATATCTCCATTTTCAAAATTCAAACAATAGATTCGAAATTCTCAACATGATCTTCATATGTAATGTGCTTGGAGACCAAATTTTATATTTTTTGGAATTTTTACTAATTATAAAAAAAAAATTAAATCTCTGCTTTTCATTAAATAAATAAATAATAAAAAACATTTGAAAAGCTGGGATTTTCAAAAATTCTAAGAAAATAGTAAAAAGTTTTCAAAAAATGTAAATTTTGATCTCCAAGCACATTACAATATGAAGATTATGTTGAGAATTTCAGATCGACCGTTTGAACTTTAAAAATAAAAATATAAGCGGAAAGTATATACCCTTTTTACTTCCCAAAGTATGATAGCTCATCTCATATATATATATATATATATATATATAGAGAGAGAGAGAGAGAGAGATGGACTTAGCTAGATCATGGAGTAAAACGCTTTGTACTCCACGCCATATTTTCATTTTGAAAATCCAAACTACCGATCCGAACCGCTCAAGTTGTTCTCCATATTGAAATGTGCTTGGAGACCAAATTTTACATTTTTTGGAATTTTTTTACTATTTATTAAGCCACTTTGAAAATCGCTGATCCGGATGAACAGTAGCAAAACAGTAAAAAATTCTGGACCAATTGATCAACGATTTTCAAAGTGGCTTAATAAATAGTAAAAAAATTCCAAAAAATGTAAAATTTGGTCTCCAAGCACATTTCAATATGGAGATCATGTTGAGCGGTTCAGATCGGTAGTTTGGATTTTCAAAATGAAAATAATGAGGCGTGGAGCACCAAGTCGTTTTACTCCATGGCTTAGCTAAGCCCAGCTCTATATATATATATATATAGAGCTGGGCTATGGTGAGTTGCGAAGTAAGATGTCATTTTTACTTCACGCTCATATTTTTATTTTGAAAATCTAAACGACCGATCCGAACCGCTCAACATGTTCTCCATATTGAAATGTGCTTGGTGACCAAATTTTATAATTTTTTGAATTTTTTTACTATTTATTAAGCCACTTTGAAAATCGCTGATCGAATGGTCCAGAATTTTTTACTGTTTTTTACTATTCATCCGGATCTGGGATTTTCAAAGTGGCTTAATAAATAGTAAAAAATTTCAAAAAATATAAAATTTGGTCTCCAAGCACATTTCAATATGGAGAACATGTTGAGCGGTTCGGATCGGTTGTTTAGATTTTCAAAATGGAGTATGAGCGTGAAGTAAAACGACGTTTTACTTCACAACTCACCATAGTCAATCTCATATATATATAGAGAATGGCTAAGCTCAAAACGTTTGTTCTTGGGCTCAGGAACAAACGAGTCGGTTCTCCAATTTTCGAAGTTCAAACAACAAATCCAAACCGTTAGATGTTCAATCTATATTAAAATGTGCTTGGAGACCAAATTTTACATTTTTTGGAATTTTTTTACTATTTATTAAGCTGGTTTGAAAATCGCTGTTTTTATTAAAATTCTGCGCCATTAGAAAACAGCGATTTTCAAACCAGCTTAATAAATAGTACAAAAATTCCAAAAAATGTAAAATTTGGTCTCCAAGCACATTTTAATATAGATTGAACATCTAACGGTTTGGATTTGTTGTTTGAACTTCGGAAATTGGAGAACCGACCCGTTTGTTCCTAAGCCCAGGAACAAACGTTTTGAGCTTAGCCATTCTCTCTCTCTCTCTATATATATATATATATAAATAAATAAATATATAGCTCAATTTATAAGAAACTACTTGACTTATAAAAAAAATATGGCTTCAAGCATCCATTGATACAAAATATGAAAACGATCGAGATTCATGATGCTTCTCCATATATCTTTTTTTTTTTTTGACAAAGTGATTATTGTCCATTTAATTATATTAATTATGCGTCCTTCATTCAGTAAGTTATTAATCATATAGTATGATGAAACATCTAGCTTTAATCTCGGAATTGCATTCGAAATATAAGATAGCAATAATAAGTTCAATTATTAGTGTGTGTAGATATATATAGAGGAGGATCCATTTACAACATTTGTAAGTTACAACATCTTACAACAATTTGATTTTGCGATTTTAAAAGTCCAAACTGTTCACATGATATCTATATTAAAATGTGTTTGGAAATACAATTTTACTTTTTTTTTTGAATTTTTTTACTATTTATTAAGTATTTTACAAAACTGCTATTTTTAGACAATTTTGGACCACTGAAAAACAAAAGTTTCGTAAAATACTTAATAAATAGTAAAAAAAATTCAAAAAAATGTAAAAGTTTATCTCGAAGTACATTTTAATATAGATATCATGTTGAACGGTTTGGATCGACTGTTTGGACTTTTAAAATCGCAAAACTAAATTGTTGTAAGATGTAACTTACAAATGTTGTAAGTTGATCCCTTCTTATATATATATAAAAGGTGTTCTTTAGCTCACCAAGTCCTTTGTGAGTTTAATTCAAAAACCTATTGAATTGGCTTTAAACGATGCATCCAAACCATTGAAACCAATGTACTTCACGAGTGATGCGTTTACATGTCAAATTTATAAAATTTTGAAATAATTTACTATAAAGTCAAGCGGTCAAAAAAAGATGATTTATAAGTTAATTTTAATATGTTCATTTTTCATCATTTTTTTACCGCTTGACTTTATATTAAATTAGTTTAAGATTTTATAAATTTGACATGTAAACGTATCACTCGTGAAGTAGATCGGTTTCAACGGTTTGGATACGTCGCTTGAAATCAATCCGATGGATTTTTGAGTTAAGCTCACAAAGAAGCTTGGTGAGCTTAAGAACACCCTAGTTCTACTCTGTGTGTGTGTACAATATCTAGAATTTCATTTGAATTAATTATGGGAGCCTAGCTAGTTTAATATATTTGTAGAAAGATTTCATTAAGTGCAGTCAATCTTTTAGGATGAAGATAAAATTCATACATTATTTTTTGTGAAAAAAATTAATTATCTCATATTTCATTTTCAATAGTTGCGTTAACCTAGCTAGTTTATATTATTATAATATTTCAAATGCAATCAAACTTTATGTGATGAAGATAAAAGTTCATGAAGTTTATATATGTGTTTTCGGAATATAAATATCTTACATGATCGAGTATGTATTAAATATTTTTTCCTCAAATTGTTCACAATAATTGACCAAAATTAAGCTATGTGTCTTGCAGATCTAATTGTAAGTCCCAACTTATAGATGCGGAGGAATGTAATGTAATTATAGAGAATCCCTGGCCTATGAAGGAGTCCGCATAGGGGTGTCAATGGTACCTTTTTAGCCATTTATCCGACCCGTATCGTATTCGATAAGGCGGGTACGGGTAAAGTTTTTTTCGTTAACTTATTGGGTATGGATATGGGTAAGAATTTTTTTCATTAACCAAATAGGTAAGGGTATGGATAATAACTATTTCGTACCCGTTATCCTATAGAGTAATTATAAAATTTAAAATTATATATATTCAATTGAATACAAATTTACTCTTCCATTTCCATTTCAATCCTAAAACTGCATCGTCTTTCTAGTCTCAAATTTATATCTTTGATATATTTTTCTTGCCTTTTTACTCCATCCTTAATTAGCAAGTATACTCAATACCCAAGGAGTACTTCAATCTGTACATAAATTAAGAAACTATATAATTAACCTAATATCAAGAGTATGCATTTTTAATTAATGATCAGGTCTTACCCTACAGTATTTTGCTATACTTGGTACATTTCATGTAGGTCTTATTTTTCTGATACATAAGGCATATTTATATGCGTAGCAACTTTAATATATTTCATTTTTCTAACTTAACTATATTATGAACAGATGTATTTTCCAATGAAATTGATGGAGCATTCTCATTCTCATCCTTATCAGAATATTTTTTTTTTATAGTGAAGTTGATTTGCGTGACATTTCGTATAATAAAGTTTGAGCAATAATTAGTGATGGCATTTCGTATAATAAAGTTTGAGCAATAATTAGTGATGTGCTTTTGTTATTTAGTAGTGTATGTCTTTTGTTATAAGAAAATTGTTAAACATATTATTTTTATTTGCATGCCTTGTTATTTAGTTAAATAATTGATTTTGTTCTAATAGATATTTGTGTTTTTTAATTTTCTTGCATTATAAAAAATAATTTAGTTGGAATTGATTGCATATTTATTTATTTATTATTAGTAATGCAATTACATATGTGTGAAATGAATGAGTTTTTTGTACAATATAATAAAACTAAATATTATATTAGTATTATCCGTTATTCACCCGCTACCGTTTCGTTACCCGATAATATTAACAGGTAAGGGTAGGGTAAAATACGGTCAATTTTTAATGGGTAAGGGTAGGGTATGGGTAAAGTTAATTTTAATGGATATGGGTATGAAAATGCCTCCACCCGATCCGTACTGTACCCATTGACACCCCTAAGTCCGCATCGTCTGCATTAATTCAAAAGAGCATCTTTTGAGTTAATTCATCTTGGCCGTCTGATTTTAAACTGAGCCAATCCGTTTTCCGCCTATAATGCAGGGGTCTCTTTAATATTAGTGCGGATCTAGATTGTACAGGTCATGGAATATATCATGCATGGCCTTATCATGAGTTTGCATGCTTAATTCATAGTTCATACATATCTGTGTGCAGCTACTTTTCGCACGAGTGCAATGGCATTCATGTATGACAGAGAAGAAAAGAGCATGGGTGTAACAAATGACAGGAAACTGATAAGAGAAAATTAATTAATTTTTGTCCTGCATACCTGTGGTGATATGTGCATCCGAATCTTTTTGCCAAGTTAATTACAATATTTCATTTACCTAGGTACCAACTTAATAAATTTAGTGCATTCCCTTTAATTTGTTCTGTATTGCATTTGGTGATGATCAGCATCCTCTCAAGCGCTGAAGGCGAGCACAACAAATCAGACGGCTGAAGCAGCAACAGTATCCATTTATTATTTATCTAATTATGTATCATCTCAAGCGTCCAAACGTTTGGATAGAGGTCTATATCCAAACAAGTCATTTTTGCAATTTCAAAGTTCAAACAGTTGATCTGAAGTGCTCAACATGTTCTTCATATTAAAATGTTTTTGGAAACTAAATTTTACATTTTTTGGAAATTTTTACATTTTACCAAATATTTGGATAGAGGTCTATATCCAAATAAGTCATTTTTGCAATTTCAATGTCTAAACAGTTGATCTGAAGTGCTCAACATGTTCTTCATATTAAAATGTTCTTGGAAACTAAATTTTACATTTTACCAAAATGTTTGGATAGAGGTCTATATCCAAACAAGTCATTTTTGCGATTTCAAAGTCCAAACAGTTGATCTGAAGCGCTCAACATGTTATTCATATTAAAATGTTCTTGGAAACTAAATTTTACATTTTACCAAATGTTTGGACGCTAGCCTATATATATAGGCTGTGGCTAATTTGCTGCTAGCAGCAGTTCGGCCGAGGTGCTGCCGGGGCTATATTTAGCCGTGTGATGTCCAAACAACAAATTCAAACCGTTAGATGTTTAATCTATACTATAATCTACTTGGAGACCAAATTTTACATTTTTTTGGAATTTTTTTACTATATATTAAGATGGTTTGAAAACCGCTGTTTTTAACGTTGCAGAAATTTACTAAAAACAGCGGTTTTCAAACCAGCTTAATATATAGTAAAAAAATTCCAAAAAATGTAACGGCTAAATATAGCCCCGGCAGCACTTGGTCGAACTGCTGCCGGCAGCAAATTAGACAGACCCTATATATATATATATATATAGAGAGAGAGAGAGAGAGAGAGAGAGAGAGAGAGTGGCTAAGACGCAAACGTTTGCCCTTGGTTGAAACGATTCGGTTCTCCAACTTTTAAAGTTCAAACGGTCAATCCAAACCGTTAGATATCTAATCCATATTAAAATGTGCTTGGAGACCAAATTTTACATTTTTTGGAATTTTTTTACTATTTATTAAGCCACTTTGAAAATTGCTGATCCGGATGAACAGTAAAAACAGTGCAAACAAATTCTGGACCATGTGATCAGCAATTTTCAAAGTGGATTAATAAATAGTAAAAAAATTCCAAAAAATGTAAAATTTGGTCTCCAAGCATATTATAATATAGAGATCACATCTAACGGTTTAGATCGACCGTTTGGACTTCGAAAATCCGAAAACCATTCGTTTGCACCAAGGACTTGGTGCAAACGTTTGCGTCTTAGCCACTCTCTCTCTCTCTCTATATATATATATATAGGAGTTGGCTACGGTGCTACGCGTAGCATAAAGGGCCTCCGTGCTACGGCTCAATATTTGAGTTTTCAAAATTTAAACGGTCGATTTGAACTATTCAACATGATCTCCATATGAATATGTACTTGCAAACCAAATTTTACATTTTTTAGAATTTTTTTACTATTTTTTAGATAGGTAGAAAATCACTTGATCTGAATGGTGCATAATTTTCAGATCAAGTGATTTTCTACCTATCTAAAAAAATAGTAAAAAAATTCTAAAAAATGTAAAATTTGGTTTGCAAGTACATATTCATATGGATATCATGTTGAACGATTCGACTATTAGGATTTTGAAAACTCAAATATTGAGCCGTAGCACGGAGGCCCTCTATGCTACATGTAGCATATTAGCCAGATTTTATATATATATATATAGAGATAGGCTAATATGCTTTTAGTAGCATATGGGCCGATATGTTTCCAACTCAAAATCGGATTTTCAAAGTCCAAACGGTCGATCCGAACCGTTCAAGTTGATCTACATATTGAAATCTACTTGGAGACCAAATTTTACAATTTTTGGAATTTTTTTTACTATTTATTAAGCCACTTTGAAAATTGCTGATTCGGGTGAACAGTAAAAACAGTGCTTCCAAATTCTGGACCACCGGATCAGCAATTTTCAAAGTGGCTTAATAAATAGTAAAAAAATTCCAAAAAATGTATAATTTGGTCTCCAAGCAGATTTCAATATGTAGATCAACTTGAACGGTTCGGATCGATCGTTTGAACTTTGAAAATCCGATTTTGAGTTGAAAGCATATCGGCCCATATGCTACTAAAAGCATATTAGCCTATCTCATACATACATATATATATATATATAGAGTAAAGCTAATATACACTTAAGTGTACCGTACTCCTAAATTTAGGCCGTTAGATTTCTTTAAAAGTCGTGTAGATTCTTTAAAAGTCGTGGTAGCACGACTTTTAAAGAAATCTAACGGCCTAAATTTAGGAGTACGGTACACTTAAGTGTATATTAGCTTTACTCTATATATATATATATATATATATATATATATATATATATATATATAGAGAGAGAGAGAGAGAGAGAGAGAGATGGGCTATTGTGCTTTGCAAAGTAAAGCCATCGTTTTACTTCGGTTACTTTTTGGATTTTCAAAGTCCAAAACTTCGATCTGACCGTTCAAGTTGATCTACATATTGAAATGTGCTTGCAGACCAAATTTTACATTTTTTGGAATTTTTTTACTATTTATTAAGCCACTTTGAAAATTGCTGATCACATGGTCCAGAATTTTGTTGCACTGTTTTTTCTGGACCATGTGATCAGCAATTTTCAAAGTGGCTTAATAAATAATAAAAAAATTCCAAAAAATGTAAAATTTGGTCTGCAAGCACATTTCAATATGTAGATCAACTTGAACGGTTGGATCGAAGTTTTGGACTTTGAAAATCCAAAAAGTAAGCCGAAGTAAAACGATGGCTTTACTTTGCAAAGCACAATAGCTCATCTCTATATATATATATATATATATATATATATGAGGGAGGGATCGAATTACACTATTTTTTGTGACATCGAATTACATCGTCTATTTTTAAAGTTTTCAAAGTTCAAACAGTCGATCCAAACCGTTCAATATGATGGATATATTAAAATGTGCTTGCAGGTCAAATTTTACATTTTTTTGATTTTTTTTTACTATTTATTAAGTACTTTACAAAATTATTGTTTTTAGACCATTGAATTTTTGTACCCATTTTAATAAATAGTAAAAAAATTCAAAAAAATGTAAAATTTGATGTGCAAGCACATTTCAATATATCCATCATGTTGAACGGTTTAGATCGACTATTTGGACTTTGAAAATGGACGATGTCATTCGATGTCACAAAAAAATGGTGTAATCTGATCCCTCCTCTATATATTTATATTTGAGTGAGGCTATGGTGCTATGCATAGCACGGATGGCTAGTGTACTACGGCTCAATATGGTACTTTTTAAAATCCTAACGGTCGATCCGACCGTTCAATGTGATATCCATATGAATATGTACTTGCAAACTAAATTTTATATTTTTTCGAATTTTTTTACTATTTTTTCAGATAGGTAGAAAAATCAGTGTTTTTTGAAAATTCTGGACCATCAAAATTCTACCTATCTGAAAAAATATTAAAAAAATTCGAAAAAATATAAAATTTAGTTTGCAAGTACATATTCATATGGTTATCACATTGAACGGTCGGATCGACCGTTAGGATTTTAAAAAGTACCATATTGAGCCGTAGTACACTAGCCATCCGTGCTATGCATAGTGTAGGGTTTTGAGGCTACCCAAAGCCATTAGGCTTAAGCTGCGGAAAGACCGTAAAACAAAATTTTACTTCTAACTTAAGCCAAAAGGATTGAAGTGGTATGTCGGATAATCTACCGAGAGTTACATACCTGTTCAATCATTTTCTTAGATTAAAAACCGTAAGTAAAACTTTACTCATTCAGATCATAGATTAAGTAGTATGTCGGATAATAACCGAGAGTTACATACCAGATTAATCCTGTATAGACCCAAAGTAGTAAAACCGTATTTACTTGTATTTTAATCAGTTTATAGATCTACTCCTTTGATTGATTTCTAAAAGATTAAATCTATTTAACAATTAAATAGATTAATATAACATTTCTTTACCTTGCTTCCAAATTCAAATTGGAATGCAGTCTGACCCAGCTGTCTGACCCGGTTAAGCAAGCACCAAAAATATAGTGCCTCTATCGGTTATCCACCAGGACTAACGAGAGAGCGGTTTATTTCTTTTGCCAGAAATACTATAAACCGCGGGATTCTGCAAAAACACTATTCACCAAGAAAAGACGAAAACACGTAATCACGAATTTTCAGTTATTCAGATTCACTAATAAGCAAAACTGAAATACCGTGAAATTCGGGAAAACACTATTCACCGATCCCGTAAATATTCTTCTCAACAACCCGCAAGATTATACATCAATTACGTATAACTTCCTTTTCTCAACCGAAACACTATTTGGGAGAGAAACCGAGAAAGAGAGAAAATAGATTACCGAACTGATCAGACAGATTCGATATCTTAGAAATTAGTATTTTACTCTCTACCCCTACCCCTCTATTTATAGGCCTAAAATGGACATGTGAAATTACCATTTTGCCCTCGAGTGGATAGGGATGATGACGTGTCATGTGGATAAGAATGATGGCGTGTCATGTGGATAAGGATGACGTGTGAAAAGACCAAAATGCCCTCGGCCCAAATTCAATTAATATCCATATAATTATTCTGAACAATTATATTTCTTGCGGTTGTTTGTTTCGGTGACTTTTATACAACGTGTCGTACACGTTTATAAATTAACCGTTGTTTTTGCTTGTCATCTAAATGACATTTATAATTTAATTATATCAAGTATAATTAATTATATCCATCTTATTATTACTCATAATCAAATCATAATTAATCAATAAGATTCTCCGATTAGCTCCTATATGGTGTGACCCAATAGGATCTGTGTTATTTTGGCAAATAGAGTTAAAACTATTTTAATCTCTATATATCATAGGTGACATCTGGCAAGATACATTATGACACCAATTACACAGATGATGTTGTACCGTACAATATCATGATCCAGTAAACAATTTACTTCGTGTTAATTCTTTTGTCTCATAACTATCAGATTAGTTTCAAGGTAGGTGTGTGTCATCCTTGAAAACTTAATCTTTTCTTGATCCTGAATAGATTATCAAATATGTTTACTCTTGTAATCATACTGGATCCAGATAATCATATTCTATCAAGGGGCCCAGTGATGCTATAGCTCGTATTGAGATACGAGGGACAATAGTACTTTTGATAAACCATCTTTTCCTCCGCATAAGCTATGTATACCGAAGAACTACCCTTATAGCTACTTTTTACGGATAGCGTTAGATAGCAATCACACATATACATCTCTTATGTAGGAAAAATGAATATCTCATACTTTAGAACTTAACACTAAATGAAAACATTAATGACACAAACACAATTCCATTTAATGTTTCATTTGGGGTCTGTCAAATATCATGTTCTCTAACATGTATCTGTGTGATTAAAATGACAACTCTTTGTCTATGATTTGTAAAACTTAACCATCATTTAATCCACACACTAACCTTATCGCGGTAATTAGTGTTCCTGCTAATTACCTTGGTTAGGGACTTTTAAGAGTATTATCATCTATATTATGAAGTTTCACAATTCCAGTCATGAACTCGAAATGATTCATAAATTCAATAATACTCAAGGTAACAAAATGATTTAAACACAAAATGATTAAACATTCAATTCATGAACAAAGCTTTATGATAAATTATCGTATTATTGACTTCTAGATTATTACAAACTAACACATAGCACCATAGCCTCACTCTTTATATTTATATATATATATATTATGAGGAGGGATCCAATTACATCTTTTTTGGTGACACACTTTGACACCTACCATTTTTAAAGTCTAAATAGTCGATTTAAACCGTTCAACATGATCACCATATTAAAATGTGTTTGGAGATCAAATTTTACATTTTTTTTGAATTTTTTTGCTATTTATTAAGATGGTTACAAAAATCGTTGTTTTCATACCATTGAAAAATAGCAATTTTGTAACCATCTTAATAAATAGTAAAAAAATTCAAAAAAATGTAAAATTTGATCACCAAGCACATTTTAATATGGTGATCATGTTGAACGGTTCGGATCGGCTGTTTGGAATTTGAAATCACAAAATTAACCTATAAAAAAAATGGTGTCATGATGTGTCACCAAAAAAGGTGTAATTGGATCCCTCCTCATATATTATTGATGGGCTATTGTGCTTTGCAAAGTAAAGCCATCGTTTTACTTCGGCTTACTTTTTGGATTTTCAAAGTCCAAAACATCGATCCGACCGTTCAAGTTGATCTACACATTGAAATGTGCTTGCAGACCAAATTTTACATTTTTTGGAATTTTTTTACTATTTATTAAGCCACTTTGAAAATTGCTGATCACATGGTCCAGAAAAAACAGTGCAACAAAATTCTAGACCATGTGATCAGCAATTTTCAAAGTGGCTTAATAAATAGTAAAAAAATTCCAAAAAATGTAAAATTTGGTCTGCAAGCACATTTCAATATGTAGATCAACTTGAACGGTCGGATCGACGTTTTGGACTTTGAAAATCCAAAAAGTAAGCCGAAGTAAAACGATGGCTTTACTTTGCAAAGCACAATAGCTCATCTATATATATATATATATATATATAGAGGAGGGATCAGATTACACCATTTTTTGACACACTTTGACACCTACCATTTTCAAAGTCCAAACCGTTCAACAAGATGGATATATTAAAATGTGCTTGGAGATCAAATTTTACATTTTTTTGAATTTTTTTACTATTTATTAAGATGGTTACAAAATTGTTGTTTTCAGACCATTGAAAAACAACGATTTTGTAACCATCTTAATAAATAGTAAAAAAATTCAAAAAAATGTAAAATTTGATTTCCAAGCACATTTTAATATGGTGATCATGTTGAACAGTTCGGATCGACTGTTTGGATTTTGAAATCGCAAAATTAGCCTATAAAAAAAACAACGTCAAGATGTGTCAAAAAAATAGTGTAATTGGATCCCTCCTCATATATATATATATATATATAGAGAGAGAGAGAGAGAGAGAGAGAGAGAGAGTGATGCTACGATGCTTTGGGAAGTAAATAGAGTGTTTTACTTTCCGCTCATATCTCAATTTTCAAAATTCAAACAGTTGATCCGAATTTCTCAACATGATCTTTATATTGATATGTGCTTGGAGACCAAATTTTACATTTTTTGGAAAAAATTTACTATTTTTTTAGAATTTTTGAAAATTAGTGTTTTTATGAATTTATTATTATTTTTTTATTTAATGAAAAGCTGTGATTTTCAAAAATTCTAAAATAATAGTAAATTTTTTTCTAAAAAATGTAAAATTTGGTCTCCAAGCACGTATCAATATGAAGATCATGTTGAGAAGTTCGGATCGACTATTTGAATTTTGAAAATGGAGATATGAGTGGGAAGTAAAATACTCGATTTACTTCCCAAAGCATGTTATATATACTGCTGCCGTGAATCAAACTTGGGAGCTGAGGAATAACAACCATAGCCTTCTACCACTATACCACTTTAATTTTGTTGTTACAATAGAGTACTTATTATATTTAATATATATTTCACTATAGTATTGTTTTGCAATATTTAATTCGTATAATACATGTGTTGAATTAATAATATAATTAAAATAATAAAAAATATTATATATAATAGACGTATCGTATCTGTGATTTTTGCAAATTACCGTATCGCCATATCCGTATCGTATCTGATACGATACCCATACCCGTATCCGTGCAACATAGATTGCTAATGTACAAGGTGTTATCTCTACTTATGTCGCCACGTAATTGTACGTCTAATTCATCTTTTATTTTAGATGATAAAAAGAATGGATGTATGTACTTTAATTTGTTATACTTTGACTGAATATTATATGTTACTCATGCTTTTATATAGTATGTACATCTAGTTTTATTAGTAGAAGTTTTTATTACTATTTTCTTTAATTCAATCCTGACTAATACAAATGTGTAATAATTTGAGTTAATTAATATTAATCTGCAATTTGGTACTTGGGCAAGAACAAACTCATCTCTCATTTTAGTTAATATTAATCTGTAATTTGGTACTTGGACCCCATTACTCTATTTCAAAAAAAAAATAATCTGTAATTTGGTACTTAGGTAAGAACAAACCCATCTCTCTTAATGGTAAGTGTAAGGGGAAGATAAAACTATTAACTATAAATTTAAAAATAATCATTGAATCAATATGCATGAGTTCATACTAGTTGGAAATTGATAATATTTTGATACCAGCTGGTAGCTCCTACCATGTCTTTCAAAAAAAAAAGATAATATTTTGATATATATAGAATTATAGATAGACAGATAGTAAATGAAGCACATGAATGATAGCTAATATAAAATACAAGTAAATGAATACAAATAAGCACAACCCAAAAGGAGGAAAGGCTTGAAGGTGCGAGTTGATTAGATGGACCAACCTTTCTCACGTGAAATGGGCCAACACCAAACACAAGTTTCCTCAAAAAACAACAAACCAAAAGTTTGGCACTATTTTTGTCCCCATGCACTACTCTTAATATGATATGATACCTTAATTCCCAATGTTTGACATCATATTATTTAGATTATCATGTATATATACTAATTGATTACCAAGCACGTGGTGGCCAGGGGCGGATCTACTGTAGCACAGGGTAAGGCAACTGCCCTACTCTGAAAATCCAAAACTAATTTACAAAGACTGGATTTTGGAACTTTGCCCTACCTGAAAATTGATATTGCCCTACCCTATAGTTGATTATCTAAATATTATGGAGTATATTGTGTTATAATATTATTTTTGTTGTTTTTGTTATCATGTTTTATCTAGTATCCGATTATCTAATAAGTTTGGATCTGATTATCTATATAAATTCGATTCAATATTTTTTTGCCCTACCCTGATCAAAATCCTACATCCACCCCTGGTGGTGGCCATGAGATGAACTAAATTAAATTAAATAATGCCCATGCAATTTGGTATGGCATTATTGGATCTTGTACAACATAACCCTAAATGCTTAATAGTAGATTATTGGATCCAATTAATTAATTTTTTTTTCTGCATAATATCGTATTATTTTTATATTATTATTATTATTATTTGGGAATTTATAAAAATAACCATACCGGCCATTTTCTGACTGGTTTTAATTTATTTCGGTACCGGTCATTTTCTGAGGATTGCAGGTTCGTAGGATTTTAGACTCAGAGAAACTTTTTTATTGCTCGGATGCATTTTTATCTAACGTGGAATTAGATTAAATTTTTCTGTGAGTTCTCTCGTACTCAAAAAATATCATCCTACACAATTATATATATATGACAATCAAATAGACCCCATGTCTGGAAATTATGAATGATGAATCAAAATTAAGTTTATAAAATTGTGTAACTGAGCAAGTGGACCCTTTAGATATCGTACGGAATGGAGAAGGCTACTGTTACATCTGGTGAAACAAAGTATAGTATCATAAACTTTTGGTTCCATTAAATATCACTATTTTTAAAATTTATATTCAAAGTTTAATATTTACACATAATATTTTATAATTGTGTACTTTATTTTATACTAAATAGTAGAGCAATACCTCTGCGATGATTTCGAAAAAAAAGTAGAAAAATAAATGTATCTAAGAGTATCTACATCATTAATATTATTAGAGTTTCTAATTTTGTGTGGCAGTTTCTAATTCAATTTCAGAGATGTGAGAGAGTTTCTTATTAAAAAACTGTTTATAAACTCTATACTGGTCAAATGATTAGTTCAAATTATTTCTCGTTTTTAATTATTGCTGGCGTGGCTTAATAGAAACTCTAAAATTAATTTCAGAGATGTAGAGTTTAGAAAATTTTGAGATCTTAATTTCTAAAAATTAGTTAACAGTTATTTAGAAACTCGTTTGAGTTACTGGGATGTAGATGCTCTAAACAAAATTAATTTAACACAATTAAATAGATTCACAGCAGGCTGCAGATAGAATAAGGTTTCATATAGATAATTAGCAAAACATCACTTTAGCATTCAACAAGGAAATTTGAGATTTGAAGTATTACAACTACTTTATAATTTGCCATTGGATTAATGAAACCCTATGTTGCATGGATACGGTTACATGGATACGGTTACGGGTATCGTATCGGATATGATACAGATACAAGTACGGGTATCGTATCGGATACGATACAGATACGGTGATACGGTAATTTTAAAAAATCAAAGATACGATACGGCTATTATATGTATTATTTTATATTATTTTAATTATATTTTTTATTCAACAGTTATATATATATATAAATTAAATATAAATTTTTTTGGATATAGTAAGATACAATAGCCTAGGTATATATTAAATATAAAAGACACTAACTTCTATCAACAAATATGCATTGGTGTGGTGGTAAAGTGTTGGGTAGTGTGGAGTATAGTACGCGGGTTCGATTCCCGCTTGGGATGAAAAAAATGATTTTTGGCTCTTGGTGTATGCGCGGTCCATGCGCAGTGTACGGGCTTCAGCTCAGCATGAGCGGTCCATGCGCGTCAGAGCCGTATCTAAAGTGCCAGAGACGTATCAGAGCCGTATCCAGACGAGTCAGAGCGTATCGGAGACCGTATCCAAGTATTAAGGATACGCCACGTAGGCCGATACGCCAGCTGGCGTATCGGATACGTATCGGAGCTGTATCGGTCGCGTATCCGTGTCCGATACGTATCAGATACGGATACGGAGCCTATATTAGAGTATCCGAGTAACATAGATGAAACCTCTTATCTATTTAGCAAAATTTGATCTTTGATCAGTTCAAAAATGGTCCGTTCCCTGTGGACTATACTCTGGAAAGACTGTATATGTGGCACGAGAATAATTAAAAAAAAAAAAATTCTTTATCAAAGAAAAAAAGAGTCCATTCCTCTAATTATAGATGCTGAGATCCTACCAACCCCCCTCTCGGCTCTCCCCATAAAAAGACAGTGATCTTTGTGAAATTAATCTGCTTGATCAAATGCTACGTCTTAATCACCAAGCATCTGAGAATTTTTCTTTAAGAAAAATGGTGCTGATTTTGCAGAACTATTGTGCATGGTATGGAACAGCTTCAAGTTTTTCCCTACCAAATGACAATTATCATCCAACTATTTAACTTCAAGATTAGTATTTTTCAAATTTATATATTTGTTTGATTGTTTGTTTTCTTTAGAGTATCCTATATTAGAGTATCCTAAATAAAAATGAGAAACAATAGCCTAAATGAAAAAAGAGGCCCAATTGTATGAGAAACTCAAAACAATTATAGACTGATGCAACTAACCAGTTGGACAAGAGAATATTAAACTAAATTCAAACTTTTGGGCAAAACTAACATGGCAACATGCCGTATTTTTACTGAAACTAACAGCAAAACTTGCAGTGAAGCCACTGAAGTTTCACAATAATGAACAATCATAAGATATTTTAAGCCACTGAAGTTTCACCAATAATGAACCATCATAACTTTTTTTATACAGAAATATTTATCTAATAGATAGCTATCCAATAAAAATGATAACAAATTCATATAGCAGTTATCGTTGGATATGGCTTTAAATAAGAAATTCAAATCATAGATTATGATTAACTTGACTAAATTATATGTTTCCCTTCCAAATGAGTAAGATTAATGCTAGCACAACCTTAAAACTAGCCAAAAGACTTGTTAATTTGACCTCAAAAATTTGGGAATAGTTCCAAGTTGTTCTTGATTGTATTCTAATTATTTTTATTTTGTCAGAGCGGCGTGCTCTAAAGTAAAGTGGTTTCTAAAACTTGAATAAATTCAGTGCAGGGTACAGAATTACCTATAAATGTATTAACAGAAACTGCAATTGTAAATAAATAGACTACCTTTACGCAATTGTGAGAAATAATGTAAAAATATTCTCCAAGGGAAATTACATATAGAGGCTATTATAGTAACTAGCACATGCGAAAACCAAATAACGGGCCTAGCTTTGCGCAATTGTAAATAAAAAAATGCTAGGCTTCCGAATCCGATCCATTCACGTATGGATGGTAATGGATTGGGCTGGACCAGGTTTCCGAATCCGATCCATTGTTTCAAAACTTAAACTTCAATCCATCTTATCTGGTATAGATCAATACCACTAACATTCAAGTTTGGGCCCATCCGGATATTTTTGTCTCCAAATCATACATTGTGAACTCAAATTAAATACTTAAAATAATAGCAATTTTCTATGAGCATGTCAATGCATTATAAAAAGTTGCACCTTCACTGTATCTAATATGAAATACGTAGTTTAAATTTCGCAGGAATTTTGCAATAATTTTGTAAACTTGGAGGTTGAGAAGTAGAAAGATAAATGAGCATAGGACAAGGAGCAAACACAGAGACAACGTAAATTAGTAAAATATGCAGATGAAACAGTAAAAAATGCATCATAGCAATCAGAATTGTACGATACGAATGCACAAGTGAAGGATATAGAAACTTTTTCAAAGTCTACTCCTTTCTGATAAACAATTAAATATGCTCAATCACAAGGAAACATCTGTAATTAATAACATGTGGAACAGACGTGTGTGATCCTGTGCTGCCAGTTCGTGTGGCTGCTGATGTGAGCATAGTCACAAGATTCACAAATTATTTGCGAATTATTCGTTTATTGGTGATGACGAACCGAACGCCGAATTATTCGGTTGACCAAACTTTGACCTGAATAATTCGCAAATTTTGCAAATTTTTCCTAATTTTTACGAATTATTTGCAAAAAATTTCCAGAATATTTTTTTTTCTTTTTTTTGCTCCCTTGTAAGACTGAGATATCTGCTCCGAATAACTCCGAATCATTTCTGAATTATACCCGAATTATTTCCGAATCACGAATTTTTTACCAAACCGAACCGAACACAAACAATTTATTTGTCACTAAGAATGTGAGAAATATTTGTGGCATGCTATAAGAAATTTTTGGAATGAGACATAGTTAGGTAATTTATTCCCAATAAAGAGATAACCAGTGAAAGTTTCGCATGGCAACTCTCTCCTCTCGGACATTTTTTATATATAGAAATTATTATTAAATAATAATAAAAACAAAAAGAGTATCTGAATTTTTCAATTTCAGAGATGAATCCGAAAATAAATTCTGATCAAAACTTTAGAACAGCAATTTTCTTTTTCGGATCCCAAGTAGTTCTATTTCGGTTGGCCAAAAGTTTGAATTTAATCAGGATTTTCTATGGTCATCAGAAAACCGGTTATAAAGTTGTGGCAATCGAAAATGAAAAAAGAAGTTTCAGTTCCAAAGTTTGAATCCGAAATTTTTATTCGGATACATATATGATGAGTAGAACTAAACATTAAGATATTTTACAGTTTTCTTTTATTTTTTAACATTTAATTAATAATAAATAAAAATTCCCGCTCTCTCTGCGCTAGAGCAGTCCCCGCTGTCAACAACTCGACCTGTGACCTCTCTGCCCTCCTGGCTCCTGCCCTCCATCGGGTCCGGATCCCCCAAAGTAACTCAATTTTTGGATTTTGGACAGGGACCGTCCGAATCGAAGCACCGTCTGAATCGAATATTACATCTATATTCGAAAATATATAATATATTTCTAATATATTAATAGAAAAATAAAAAAAATTCTAATTAAATAAAAAACCATAAATATAAAAGTCAGAAACTGCAAAACAAAGAAAAGCAAGTGAAAAATTTATGTTACTCGACCGCCGAAAAATTCGATGGCCCAATTCTTTTCTCGGCTGCCGAAAATTTCGACAGTTTGGGCATTTTTAATTTTTCTTACAATTGTAAATATCCAACCTAAAAAATATTGATCAGATTATTTGTTACAGTCTTTCTAATAAATCAAATTATATAATTTACATCTATATTCGAAGAAATATATGAAAATTTTCAATATAAAAAATATAAAAATCATAAAAAAAATTAATTAAATAAAAAACCGTAAATATAAAAATCAGAAACTGCAAAACCGAAAAAAGCAAGTGAAAAATTTATGTTACTTGACCGCCAAAAATTTCGACGGCCCAATTCTTTTCTCGGCTGCCGAAAATTTCAACCGTTTGAGCATTTTTTAAATGGGTAATTATATCTTCTCTCCTAATTTTCCCTCATTTTTCCTCCAACTAACTTTCTTTTCTAGTTATAATTACCAATTCTAATCTTCCCCCATTTCTTCCCCCCACTAACTTTTTTCCCTCATTTCTTCCCCATCTCTTTCCCACTTCTACCTCCGCCTCTGCCGGATGCAATTAATCCCTTTCGTGTCTATGTTTCTCTTCCTCATGCAGTATCGAGTTATTTGCAAAGAACAAAACTTCATTAATACTTGATAGTTTATGTGTAAAGACTTGTACTAGTAGTTGTCAATAGTTAGTAAGATTGTTTTTATGTGATGAATAGTTGAAAATTAATGGATGAATATTGTTTCAGTTGGGATGAATACTTCTTTACATAAGGTATATGTTCTTAGTATGACAGGATGAATACTTTTTACCTTAGGAATGTATACTTAGTATGACAGGATGAATACATACTACCATGTCAGTATGTGTTAATACCAGTATTTTTGAATAGTAAGACTGCTTTATTGGATGAATATTTAGATATTTAATGGATGAATACTTTGTTAAATTTGTCATGTACTATTTACACTTACACGACGAGGATGAATACTTGTTCAATGAGATATGAATACTTGTATGACGAGATGTGAATACTTGTGCAACGGACAACTCGAAAGTATGTCATAATGAATCTCATTTGAAAGAGAAAATTATATAGAAGACGTTCGTAGTTTTAGATTTGCAAAATTCCTCACAAATTGTCAGAAATATTAGTTAGATTAAACGGAGAAAAAAAATCATCTCTAAAACGTGTAAAAAATGGGTGCGTGATGTGTTCAGTTTTTTTTAAATACTTGATATATTATGGTGAATACTTGATATATTACACATGAATACTTAATGTTATTTCCACTTGCGATGACGATTGTGCGGTCCCTCCACTTTTTTACGCGTTTTCTTTTGTTTTTAGCGGACGACAGTTATGATCCCCGACTATCTCTGCATAATTAACACGTAATTAATGCTCTGAATGTCGTAATATTTCCATATATAATTATTTCTCAAAGATGAATACTTTTATTTACATGGATGAATACAACTCGCGTTAAGTGCGAATATATTTTCACAAATCGTTCCCCGGTAGTTATGCGGTGACGACAGTTGTGGTTCTCTACTATCTTCGCGTAATTAAGTGGTCCCCTACTTATCTGAAGCGGGGAAAAACGGGAGATAGATACTGGGGGATAGCTAAGGTCTCCCTTTTAAAATTCTTCATAATATTTGAACATTTGTATTATTTTTTATTTAATGCTGGATATTAAAAAAAAATCGGCTAATTACGCATCCCATGCAAAAGTCCACTGTCCTCGTTTACCTGATCCATTCCACTTTTGACCAGACTTCATATCAGCACGCCAATAAACTATATATATACGGACAACTAATTTACTATGACAACGCCACTATTTAATTTGTTATTATCGATTCTCAAATAAATTCAATACCCAATCTTATCCAATCCGAATGGCATTCCGAAAGTAATTTACTAGAAACCAATGGCTATTTGCCAAAATGATCTACCTAAGAAAGAAATTGTATATTCACCGTCTTCGCCTCTTCGGCCAGAGCGAAACATTAATTAGCATAGCACCTCCCTCATCTAAATAACTAATCCACCACATAAATCTAACCCACTTAGTTAATCGGATATTACCTACTCATGACTCATCCAATGGGATAGCAAATTTTGTTTAACCCAGATTCCGCATAAAGAATTAGCGACTGATGCAATTAAAAATACTTTATCAAAGTCAAATCGTATTGCCTATCCAATTTTCTATTTCACATAGAAGATAAGATATACACAGTTGAAAGTTAAGTTCCTGTTTAAAAACAGTTCTAGTTAGCATAAACAATGAATTTATCATTTCTATAACCCGTTCCTAGACCACGCATATGACTTAAAAATAGATCACACGTATAAATTGAATGCATCTACTTATTTTATTTTATAAATACAAGTCCGTAAACACACGCACCCTTCAAGATGAAAGCCCTAATGAAAGGATTTAAACCACTACTAGTTAGACCATAGCGGTATGGTCTAACACCACACCAGTGGCAAATGCACTTGTTGATCTAATATATTATGACCTCTGAAATCATCAACCAAATTACTTCCGCACTAAATCCCATAACACACATCATAAACCGGCCCGAATGCACGTAAATGCATTAATTATTGATCTTAGACCTCTCAAACCATCAACCAAAGAAACCTCCTGCACCTGCCAGCCAATGGCAAGACACCTGAGCAATTAAATCTTTCATGCATATTGAATAATGTACTTATGCCAAAAGAGTCAAATACTAAACAGTCAAGTTTGTTAATGATCTTATTATTGGCAATTATTAACCTACCTAGGGCTCTGAAACAGGTTTCCATTAATAGTAGCAGCATTGTCTTCCCTAGTGAAGAACTGATTCAAAACCCAAATTGATTCATTTCAAGAGTACTGGATTGCATATGCAATTGGAAAACACAATGGAAAAGAATGATTTTCAACATGTTGGTTAATGATGTTTTACAGTGGAATAATTGCCAAAAGAGAATCTTCGTAAATTGCTGCAGTAACAACCACACAAACTAAAATTCAACACCAACGAATTACAAATATATCTGAGCCAGCAACTATATATATTTCCATAAAAAGGCTAAAAAAAGAAAAAGAAAATAGCAATGCTAGCATAGATAATAACCATACATTTGGGTGCAATTTGAAACTTTTTTTTTGTCATCATTATAAATCAATTCGAACAAAATCAACCAATTTTTCAAACAAGTAAAAAATGACCACTGTTAGACTTCGGACTAAACAGAAAACAGAAACCTAAGCAAGATCAAAATTCGCCACATAACAATTCAATACCAAACCAGACACAAGTCCTTGTCACTCTATAATATACCACTATCACCGTCGCAAATGCAAGCCAAAAATGATATGCAGCAACATTTATGGAAAAATTGAACAGGCAACTCAGCAGCAGAACTTAGCCAAAAAACATTTAGAAAGAGGCCCCAACACACACTACGCTACAATCCAATACTGCCACAAGTATAATTAATATAAACCCAATTTGAAAAAGAAAACTCAACCGAACACCAATAGAAACAAAGTGAAACTTAAATTAGCAATTTAAGACAAGACAACGAGAAATAGACTAAATTAACTACTCAACATACTATTTGCTCAATTTCTTAAGAACTAAGCAATGTATCTAGTTGAAGATTGGCTCCTTTCAATTTCCTTTTGGTAAAAAGGATTCCGTCCTTTTTCATTTAAAAACTTCAGAACCCCACCAATTCACCAAACTACACTACAGCCAGAATCCATATATAAGAAAATACAAATATGCACACAATAAGGGGATTAAAATCATCACATTGGAGAAATGATATGCAAGAAAAAAAGAAAATTCGAATTAACTATTACTATTTGGGTTACTAAATTAAACCCAGCATCTGCTACAATGGCCATAGATACTGCAAAAGCAACTGCTATATTATCAGAGCTACCAAAATTTACAGAAAGGACAAAAGAGAAAACAAAATAGCATCCCCATAATAATCAAACAAACCAACAACCAACTGATGACGCGATCTTTCTAACCCCCTTCTCTTCCAAGAAAGAAAGGAAGAAAAAAAAAAAAAAAAGTACCTTTGAGAAGAGCCGGACTTCAGGCTCCAAAAAAACGGAAATTAAATATTCCCATGAGGTCCACCCAGCTTTTCCTCCTTTCACCTCCACCGCTCACCGCCCCATCAGCGGTATCCTCACCGCCTTCCTCTCCTAAAACCTTCTGAGCTTCTTCTTCTTCCAGCATCTCAGGTTCCGTATTCCCACCGCTAACCACGGACTCTTCTAGAACCTTCTCTTCCAGCTCACCGGACTCTTCTGGAATCTTCTCTTCAACTTCCCCCTTCTTGTTTTTCTTCTTTCCATTCTTATCAGTCTTATCATTTTTCTCTTTCTCGACTCGAGCCAGGTGCTCTTCAAAGGCATCAATTGCCTGGTCGATGATCCCCTTGTCAGTTGAGCTGTTCCACCTTGACCAGAAGCTCTTGTAGCACTCGAAACAGCCACAGCCGATCATCGGACGGTGAGAAGCCGCCGCCCTGGGTGCCACGTGGCACTTCATCGACCTTGTTATCAGGTAAGCCAGCACCTCCTTGTCTTTCTCCCCCAGAGCCGCCGTCTGAGTATGGATGTCCGCTGGTAGGAGCTTCAGTGCCGAGGTGACATCGCCGGAGCCGGAGCCGGCCGACGGACCTGGGGAGGGATGCACTTTCCCCTTCCCCTTTCCCTTGGGGTATGGACCCTTCATCGCCTGAGTTTCTCTCCTTTTTCTCCCTCTTTCTTTTTTTTCTGATTCTTTTGGGACTGAAATGTAGAAAGTTACTAGGGTTTATCTCTTTGGTGAAGAAGAAAGAGGAGGCAGTCATCTCTTAGTGCCTTTATTCTATGGACCAGTTCACCTCGAGTTGGCTCTTTCTCTTGATTGTAACAGACAGGACCCACAGTTCAGGGAACATTATGGTCTACATTAATATTTACATCAGGTCTAGGAGACCTTTGCTTTTGAGGGGACTTGTCGCTGTTAGGAGAGCTGAGTGACAACTTTATGTCAGGTGTCTTGTTAACTGGTTAGAATATTTGGTAACCGGCTATAGCAAGTGAAGAGTACCGATGAAGTCAATACGGACGGTCCAGATTGTTTATCTGATAGAGTCCCCTACTGTAGCCTGTAGGTTTGTTTTTTGATTGGAAGAATTCTGAGTCGCCCTCGGAGATCGGCTACAGTTGAAACTGTGGCAAACTTGGATCATGTCTTATAAATGGACTTTCGGATCAAAATTGGACGGTGACTATCAGATCATAAAATCTTCCGATAGTACATACAACGTATAAACTGTATCGTTTAATTTTGATCGGATGGTCTGTGTTCGACTATGCTATTACATATCTAGCAGCAGATGCGAACTCTGCCTTTTCGGAGCTCCACCAAAAGTGGTTTCAATAATATCTTGGAGGACAGGAGGAGATTATTGATTTGACTAATTTATCCCTGAGGAATCGTATCCCACCATTAAAAGGAATGGGGGTAATTCAGGAAAAAAGGAGAAAAGGTTTAAAAAATGTATAAAACTTTTTCGTGTTTGGCGCCGTGTGGGGATTGTTTTATCGAAGCGGTCCAATAGCGTTCTTTGACAAGGATGCCCCTGGTAAATTATTAATTTCCTTTTTTTATCTAAACAATATTTTAGGAAAAATTAGTTTGGCAAGATAAGGCAGTAATCGTTTGATTCTTTTGCTAAATTCGTCCTGGTAGTGGTAGGCTAAAAGGCATAGGTCAAAGCTAAATTGAATGAGGTCCATCTTTTGGAAATCCTTTGACCAGTTCAAAACTTCAGATAGATGGTTTTGTTTTAGCATTTTTGACCTTCAAGAGGATTTCCCAAAATAGAAAAAAAATAAAAATAAAAAGGTCCCGGCTGGTCCAAATGATGGTTTACTTTGTATTTTGTATATACTGTATTTTTTTTTTTATGAGAAAGCATGCTGAGACGAGAGGATGTAGTTAAATCGAACATTGCAAGGTGGTATAATTTTGTATTGAACATTAGTTATCATATACTGATCAAAGATTATTAAACAAAAGAAGTTTAATACACTATGCCAACGTAGTTTTCAACACACAAGTCATTATCAATGTATGGGGCCATGTTTTTCAAATACTCGACTACTCGAGACCAAGAAAATTACAGGCAAGGAAGAAATAAAATTATGGAATTGAGGAGTAAAACTATTCACCGAGACAGTTCACGAGATCAACATCAAACAGGTGTAACACACATGAATTTGACTTGTTTTGCTTTCATCAGCGAAATTCCCAATGGTAAAATAAATTGTTGGAGTTCATAAATTGGCCGGATCAAGTATCTATGTTTAATTTTTTTTTTTTTTTTGTAATTACTATATTGGTTTAAGCTAGAAGACTGATTGAACTGGGATGATAATTAGATTAGAAGAAATATCACGGACTCGAGTTGTAAAAAAATAGAACATAAAATATTTCTAACGATCTCGCATATTTATCTCATTTTCAAACCACCCGAATATATGCACAAAAGAATATTAATTAAAGACCAAAAAATGAACAACTTGTCTAACTTCACTCCAACTTTTTTTCGGATTCAAAACAATTTTTCTTCTATTTATCATTATTTATCAGCTGAAAGGCATTAATGTTTATTAACAAAAAGTCATAAAATTAATCTACATATAAGTAATTTTCATTTGAATTTTTCTAGTTCCTTAACTTTTTTTAACCGTATATGATCATATCTTGAAGTCCATGAATTACTACAAAGGTTATGATCTAAAACCACTTGGTAAAAAGAAGAATATAGGTATAAATTTGCAAATCATTTGGATCCCGCGTGTTCATGTATCTTCATTTCATTTAAACATGTGGACTACAATAAACTTCAAAATAAAATCAACTTTCGACCATAAAAATTTAGTGGTTGTTACATCAAACTACACCGGGTAGTTGGAATATTCTTCGGTCCTTGTCTTTGTTACGGCACCTATATAATAAAAGACATCAACCATATCAATTTTCCTTTTTTTTTAAACATTGAACACTCAATTTAAAATAAAAAGGATAATTCAATCTGATCTTTTATGAAGGCGGACTACAGTGAGTCAATCGTAGTGTAGCGTGAATTAGTTCATATTATGAATCGCTTTTTTAATTTTTAAAATTCAGATAGTTGATATGCATTGTAGTACAATGCATATTGCGGAATGGTTCATATTATGAATTATTTTTTTTGTTTTTAAAGTTCAAATAATTTATTTGAACCATTTAACGTGATCTCCGTAGCAGATTGTATATACATTTTTCTGGTGCTCATCTCGCTACATTAAAAAGTAATTCCACCAACATACTAGGAAGTACAGGTGCAAACGGATTGGATACGGATCAGATAGTGGTAAAACAATATCCGTATCTGTTTTTATTTTTCGGATACAAATACGGATCGGATATCAAACGGATACATACAGACACCAATGAGATCTCAGGTATCCGTAGATATATATACATAAATATTATCATAATATATATTAAAATATATGGTATATATACTACGAGCAGAACTAGGGTGCTCCTAAGCTCACCAAGCCTTTCGTGAGCGCGACTCTAAAACCTATCGAATTGACTTCAAATGACATTTTCAAACCGTTAGATGTTCAATCTATATTAAAATGTGCTTGGAGACCAAATTTTACATTTTTTTGAATTTTTTTACTATTTATTAAGATGGTTTGAAAATCGTTGTTTTTATTAAAATTCTGCGCCATTGGAAAACAGCGATTTTCAAACCATCTTAATAAATAGTAAAAAAATTCTAAAAAATGTAAAATTTGGTCTCCAAGCACATTTTAAACATCTAACGGTTTAGAAATATCGTTTGAAGTCAATTCGATAGGTTTTAGAGTCGCGCTCACGGAAGGGCTTGGTGAGCTTAGGAGCACCCTAGTTCTACTCTATATACTACTATTCGGATACGGATAATTAAAATTCGAAACCATATCCGTATCAATATCCGCATGGATATTTGGATATCGGATTTCTGTATCTAATTTTAGAATACGGGTTCAGATACGGTCGAATATTATCTGATCCGTTTGCACCCCTACTAGGAAGGTATAATCGAATTACTGTTAGAAACAAGCTTTATTTTGAATATGATCGAATAATGAATATATTTGTATATTATCTTTAAACAATTTTCAGTCCCTTGATCTTATGTAAAAGTTGAACTCGAATTTTTTTAAATTTCAACAATAAATATTGTGGACTTAGCTGAAATTAATGATATTCTCACTAATTAGAAATGTGAACTGATACAATACAGCGGGAAACTAAATATTAAATAGTCAAATGGTTTGACCTTCAATATTTACTAAAAAATTATAATGAAAAACTAAATGACCCGATGTAATATTTCAAATTTTCAAAGAGTATATATTTGAAATAAAGTCGAGATGAAATATTTACCGTTGCGAACTTGTGATACATCGAGATGAGCTTTCTTTTTAAACATATCAGTATAAAATGCTGCAGTCATTTTGCATATATCAAGAATGAAACTCAGTAATTTTTTTAATACAATATTTTAGTTCAAAATGTTACCTGTTTATCAGCGTGTACGTGTTGTTCATGAATTTTTCATATCAGTATAAAATGCTACGATATTTTTGTTTCACATGTTCAGATTAGAATGGAACTCACCAATCCGAAAGAGTGTGTAATTTATTGTGAGCTATACATATACGCATCAGTATAAAATTCTATAATCTTTTTCTTCTTCTTCTTTTATAATCTTCGTTTGTTATATGAACTATTAATTATTCTAGTAAATATTTTTTGAGTAAACGTACGTTAGAGATCAAATTATTCAAATATTTAATATTCACAATAATTTTATCATCTATATTTTGAACTTGCAAAAATTGATTCATGTTCTTGTAAATATTTTATTCTGATGAATTATGAAGGATAACTTGATCTTTATCAAGGTTCTAAATAGCGTTTATAGCGTCGTAGCGGGAAGGCTAAAAAAAAGCTATAGCGAATAGCGTCGCTATAGCGGAAGTTATTTCAAATAGCGTTTTTTTTTTTACATTTCGTATATTCAATATTTGTACTAAATATCAACATTATCTAAAGTCTCATAGAACAATAAATAACACCAAAGTAATTAAGAAATTATAATATTCATGTTGAACTCGTACAAAGTTCAAATTGCGGTTCAAAATATCCATAGTAATATCATAAACTATCGATTTTTCCTATTAAAAATATCTTAAGCATCATGATTCATGACATAATCTATTTTTTTTTTCTATTTAAATTTTAATTTCGGTTTGGAATTTTTATCTATTCAAATTTCAATTTCTATTTCCAATTTCAAATTGATTTATCTGTAGCAAGTAGCAACAAACTCAATTTCGGTTTGAGATTTTTTTTATCTTTATTTAAAACCCATATAAATTGCTTAAAAAAAAAACTCATATTGTATAGCGCAAATAACGGACCGCTATAGCGCTGTAGCGGCTGTAGCGCAAATAGCGCATTTTGATGTCATAGCGTAGCATTTGGAGTCCAAAAACGCTACAGCGCCGCTATAGCGCGCTATTTAGAACACTGATCTTTATATACAATAATGTTTTTTTCACGCTAAATTGTATTCTTATTCCTAGCTACTATCTTGAGCACATATCTCTTAATATATTTCTGTACTATGCATATACAAGTTCATTTTCTTTTATTCTTCATTTGTTCGAAATTGATATTTAAAATAACAAAAAAGGCAATGTGCAAATAATAACGGAAAAATTACGAGGGACCACCTTTTCTTCTCCTTAGTCGAGGGGCACTGAGATTTTCAATTTCAGAAATATAGAAAATATATAAACACCTTCTCTCCTTTTTCATTGGTCGGTGAAAGTCTCTAGTACCGATAAATTCGTTAAACTTTATCAGCGATGTGGATTTGTCACAGCCGTCAGATGAAAGGTTTGGATCGCAACGATGGTTGTCAGCTGTCGCGATTTTGGGGTTGAAAAAGGTAAACGGTGGTCCATCAGATGCACCAGGTCCAGTTCAAGCCTTTTTTTTTTTAATCTTCCTCTCTTTTTACACCTTATCCTCCGTGGCTATCTTTAAAGGGTCGTAACATAACTAACACGTTGTGACTTTGGTTTTGTACCGTGTCTTGTCTTGATCAAGTTAATTTTTCACGTACCGTGCTGTATGATGACTAAAATGTCAAGGAGTAGTCACGGCACGCAAGTCATGTCACGTGAGTCACGTCGTTCCTAAATTTGTCGTGTCCAAACGTGACTTGCGTAACAATTTGATCATAATTTAGGTTAGTTGATTCAAGATTCACCATTCAATCAAGATCTAACGGTCTTGATTACACGTGTCGTACCGTGCCAAATTTTCTAAAAATAATCACAATACACAAATGATCACAACACGTAACCGTCACACGTATCGTGCCATAATCGTACCGTTCTGTGACGGAACCGGCTCTGCCATGATATTTTTCCCACTCTAAATGGGGGCACCACACTAGAACTAGAAGACAAAAACAAAAAATTAAAAATTAGAGTATTTGAAAAATGTTAAGTCTCATTCATAGATTAAGTTATCTATTAATGACGTGAGTTAATAAAAGAAGATAACTATGGTACAATGCATGCATAACGTAGACCGGTTCGTATTATGTATGGATTTTTCTCTCTTTATATATCTTATTCTTTGTTTCCAGAATTCAAATAATGCATATGAACTGTTTAACTTAATCTCCATATGAAAATTACTTGCAAACTAAAATTTGTATTTGTAAGTTTTTACTACTACTTTTTATTTTTTAATATGTAAAAAATCATTACTTTTGAAAATGGCTGAAATGTTTAAATTAGATACTTTTTTACCTATCTAAAAAAATAGTAAAAAAATTCAAAAAAAATGTAAATTTGATTTGTGAGTACATTTTTATACAGAGATTATGTTGAACGGTTCATACCGCCAGTTTGGACTTTGAATACGAAAATATTATTCATAATACGAACCAATTGATGTTGTGCCTTTTTTAATGCTCTAAAAAAATAGCAAATATGCCCTCTAATTTAAAAAAAATCGAAAAATGCCCTATCTGCCCCGCTGTGGAGCGGTCGTTTTCCAAAGCCGAACATCCCACTGCGGAGCGGTTGGCTATCAATTTTTTTATTTTTTATTTTAAGAGATATTTAGTGTGTATAGAATAAATGTTTTACATATATACATTAATAGTAATTTGGTCTTGCTGCTTCTATGATTTTTTTTTTCTTTTTTTCCTCTCTTTTTGGATGCTCTTATTCTTAATTTTCTAAATATAATATATGACAGAAAATATATCTGTGTGAAACTAGAGATGAACCTTAGATATTGTATGGAACCCATGTACCAAGAAAATATACTCTTATTCTCTTTCATAAAATATTGGCAATTTTCTTTTATTGTTAAGCCATCTTTTTTGTATTTTATAAATCACTAAAAATAGTAAAAAAATTCTAAAAATAATAAAAATTAATATTCTACAAGTTCATTATATAACCAATTACTAAGCTACTTAGATCGAAATTTGAAGTTTATATGATAGGTTTTTGACTTACCGTTATTTTTCAAAAACAACAATTGCAGTTTTGAGGTCCTAAACGGTGTTTTTATTTTTATTTTTAGTGTGCAGGACATTTTAAAAGGTAAACCTTAGTTTATCTTCAAAATCCGTATCTCTTTCTCCCAAGCTTTCCGAAAAGTGGTCGAACGCTCAAAACACTAAAAAAGTTATGGTGGGTCAAAGTTTGGTCAAAGTTAGTCCCCTCTCAGTTTGAGTTATTTTAGACATACATTCAGATTTCAAATTGAATGTACGTGATACATTTATCTTTGAAATAACTAAAATAATATTTATTTATTTACTTATTCTTAATGGATTTTCGATTCGGATTGTATCAGATTTACTGTGAAACCAATATAGACCAAAATCAAATAATAAGAGTATCCAAAAAGAGAGAAAAAAGAATAAAAATCATAGAAGTAGTGAGACCCGAAATCATTCTATACATACTAAACAATCTTTAAAAAAGGGGGAATTTCACGTATACCCCTCAAAAACTTCAAAATTACATATTTCCCCCTCTAAATTTTGAAATTACGTATTTCCCCCTCTAAACATCAAAAAATCGCATATTTACCCATTTTATTGTTTTTTTATATTAAAACACATTCTAAATTCATAAAAAATACCCATTTTACCCTTTTTATTAAAAAACATAAAACATCCGACTCCAATTTGAATCTGAAAAGTTCCTATATCGTCCGAATTGCTTTACGATCTGTGCGTGCTAGGTCAGCACAAATCTTGAAGTGAACACGCACGGATATTGAAGCAACGTGCACAGATCTTAATGCAATACACACGGATCACAATTGCTTTAAGATCCGTGCGCACTAGATTAGCACGAATCTTGAAGCGAACACGCACATATCTTATTGCGATGTGCGTGGATTGGACGGTAGAGGAACCCTTTAGATTCAAATTTGAGTTCGATGAGGATTTTATACTTTTAATAAAGAGTAAAATGGGTATTTTATAAATTTAGAATGTGTTTTAATATAAAAGACAATAAAATGGGTAAATATGTGAGTTTTTGAAGTTTAGAGGGAGAAATACGTAATTTTAAAATTTAGAGGGAGAAATACGTAATTTTGAAGCTTTTGAAGGGTATACATGAAATTCCCCCTTTAAAAAATATCATAGTCAAACCGCCCCACAATCAGGGCATTTTTTGAATTTTTTAAATCAGAGGGCATATTTGCTAATTTTTTTAGGGCATTAAAAAAAATCGAGACGTTGTGGATATTACCATAGCCTCACTTATTGAGAATGAAGATAGAAATTGAGTGAGACTGCGGTATTATACCTAGCGCACATTGGTTTGTAATTGGATCAATATCTTTATCCTAGCAGTTGATCTGAACTGTTCAATCTAATCTTGTATGAAAATGTATTTGTAGACTAAATTTAATATTTTTAGATTTTTTTTTAAGTATGTATAAGATCACTAGTTTTGAATTGTCAAAATTTTTTAGATCAAGTGACTTTCTACCTATCTAGAAAATAGTAAAGAAATCTATAAAATATATGTTTTTTTATGAGGAAACTATAAACTATAAATTTTGATTTACAAATACATTTTTATATAGTGATTATATTGAATGATTCAAATTAACTATTTATATTTCACAAATAGAAATATTGATTCAAAGTACGAACCGACATACACTATGCAGCGTACCATAGCCTCACTCTAAAAAATTTGAGAACAAAACATTAGGAAATAATATAAAGTCCTTAAATTAGAAGATAACTCCGGATATTAATAGATGCATAGAAATATTATAAGTTTGGATAACACCTTTCAATTCAAGTCATACGACAAAGACATAAGTAAATTTGATTTAGACTTTTTTTAAATAATTGTCGTAACGAATTCTCAAATATTATTTGCAAGTGTAGTAGTAATTAAGCGCTTGAAGGTGTTTTAATGCACCGAATAAAAGTGCATGATGATTTTAAGACATGGTAAATAAAGTACCGAACTTTTCAACTTTTGACCTTTTGAGCTTACTATTTCACCTTCTTACATAGAAAATTAGGATAATTTGACCTTTTATCTAAAATGATATACCATCCTTTTCGCTTTAAATTTACTTCACTTGCAAACACAAGCTTAATTGATTTGCAAACATAAAGGCATTTTGAGGTGAAGTAAAATTTAAAATAGCTCAAGAGGTAAAGTAAAATTAAAACGCTAAATTTCTTAACTCTTGACATTTTTTTTAACATTTTTTTACTTTTACAACTAAACTTGCTAGTTGCTAACACAGCACATTACGAACAATTTGACAACACAGACGACCACAAAGCACGCGGCGCATAAATAATAGTCGAAATTAGAGATCAATCCATACAATTAATTAATTTTATAGGCTGTCCATGTCATACCAAAGAACGCGTCAGATATTATACAGTTCAGTTGTGACAAAACATTTTGGATGGTCCAGTCATCCAGTGTTTTGTTCGCACAAGGAGAGTTTATGGTTAAAAGAGGCGCTCAGACGCTCAGTCAAGTTATCTTTTTTAATCCTTTCCTTCGACAGTCACAGCGAGCGATGGATTGAGTGAATTCGGTTCACCTCCGGTTCGGATTACTAATTTCAAACCGCTTTTTATTTGTGATACAAATTTCAAGAACAGACCCCTTATGTCTAAATAGGTATTGAATTTTTATCGTGCGATTAGGAGTTCATCTCAGCTCATTAAAACGAGTGCGGTACCATAGATGATACATATTCGGATTGAGTGTGGGAATGAGAGGAGTCTGTGTTCTCCGAAAAACTTCAAATTTTCAGTTTATCTAAAATCGGGTCAAACATTTTACGGTGCCTATTCGGATTGCACGGTCCATTGTTGTTGTACTTTGTGATTCGTGTAGAAAGAATTTGAATGGTTTGAATTTTTCATAGATCAACTCAGAGATTGAGATATCTCACGGATGTGTATCCAATGTTACATCAGTCATCCGATTCAAATAAAAGCTTACGTGCACAGTTTTAAAATTTGTGCAGAACAAGTACGTGCGAATCTTAACACATATCATACGGTTCCGATTGGAGTCCATCATACCGCCCCATTTCAAACGTGAGACACTTCCTGTTCCGTAATAATTTAGTAACTGTTTTTTGAGAAAAGAATTAATTCAGTAAATCAGTCGACAATGGCAAATTTTGTGCGCATGAAATGCTGCACCGCTTGTCTTGTTGCTGTTGATTTGAAACTTGTGTGAATTATGTTTGCGCTTGGAGTGTATGTCGATAAAAAAAGGTTTCTGACTTTCTGTGAAGTATGTTTTTGAAATTTTTTATTTCTTGAGAGGACTAGAGAAGGCTTTTTTTTTTTTTTTTTGAGAGAGAGAACCATTTGTAAATTGCCAAACAACTGCCACATAAAAATTAGAAATGTGTATGGGCCGAAATGGGAGGAGTCCAAGACTCCAAGCAGGCCTAACACTTCATACTTTCTTTCTTTTTTTCCTTTGAATACAATAATTTCTCATTACTGTACGTACTGTTTGTCGCCTTCAAATAATCTTCATTGCATTTGCATCTCACGCACCTTGGGCTGCAAACGAACCGAACCGAATCGAACTTACCTCCAGTTTGAGTTTGGTTTGAATTAATTTCGAACTAGGTTTGGTTTGAATTCATTTCGAACAAACTCAATTTCAAACGAACCCAATTTCGAACCGAATTTTTTACGAACTCAATTTCGAACCTTCACGAACTTTGTTACGACTTACGATTTATGACTTCTGACTGGGCCATAGTGCGAAATTACAGCACTTCAATGAAAACTCAAGTATTCAAAGTACAATTTAAATAAAACTCAAATATCAATAGAAGTACAATTTAAATAAAAACTCAAGCACTCCAAAGTATTCAAAATATAATTTAAATAAAACTCAAATATCAATAGAAGTACAATTTAAATAAAAACTCAAGCACTTCAAAATTAATTATAACCAAATACCACACTCAGTTCGAATGTACGTAACAGGGGATTTGGGCGAGAGATGAGTCTTTGTTGTGAGAGGCCACCAGAGAGAGAGAGAAGACGTGAGGGAGATTATTTTGGTATTTAGCGGGAGAGGAATTTAGGCAAGTGGTTTTGGCGTAAATTAGCGGGAAGAGGGAAAAAAATTGGAGGCAGTGGCGGAAAAAATAGCGGGTTAATTGGTTGAATAGAAAGGGAGCAAATTGATGACATGAAAGAGATCTAGACGTTGGTAAGATTAGATCTAAGGGTGTAAAATTATTGAGGTGATCAGATTGCAGGATTTGTGGGGTCACTCGCTTAGTTAATATTTTATTTAATATTTTATTGAGTAAGTCTAAAAGTGCATTGCAGTGATACAAAATAAAATTAGGCAGCAAATAATTTGGAAAAAAAATAAAAATATATATTTTCAAACTTTTTAAATTTTTTTTTACTTTTTGCATGTTTATTTTTTATTTTTTATTTTTTATCAAATAAATAAGTATTTTTTGAATTTTTTGAATTTTTTTTTACAGCAATACATATAATTTTTTTTTTCTAAATGAATAGCTGATCAATAACAACATTTTTTGCATTTTTTAGACATATAAAATAAATATTGAACCTTGATCATTTTTTTCATTTTTTTTGACAGCAATACATTTTTTTTGCATTTTTTTTGGCATTTTTTGCATTTATTTTCGGACCGTTCGTTTTACTGCGGGAATTCAACGGTCGATCTGCAACAAAATCATTTCAAATCTGATCTAGAATGATCAAGGTGCAATATTGAACGTAACCAACATAAAAGTTCGGAAGTTTTATTATGTATGAGCTTTGATCCAACACGAAATGTTTATGGCCATACGATGCTTCAATTTTCGATCAACTAGATGGATGGGTAAATCAAAACAAAATTTTATCAAACTTTCATGGAAGATGATAAATGCAGTGCTCTTTGATTTCAACGGTCCTGATCGAACCACAGACGATATATTTTCGTGCGCCTTCATTAACTCACAAGGCAAGAGTTTATGTCTCATGAAACATATACTCTTGCTTTCTAAGTTAATGAAGGCGCACGTAAACATGTCGTCCGTTGACCAATCGGGGCCGTTGAAATCAAAGAGCATTGCATTTATCATCTTCCATGAAAGTTTGATAGAATTTTGTTTTCATTTACCCATCCATCTAGTTGATCGAAAATTGAAGCATCGTATAGCCATAAACATTTCGTGTTGGATCAAAGCTCATACATAATAAAACTTCCGAACTTTTATGTTGGTTACGTTCAATATTGTACCTTGATAATTCTAGATCAGATTTGGAATGATTTTGTTGTAGATCGACCGTTGAATTCCCGCGGTAAAACGAACGGTTCGAAAATAAATGCAAAAAATGCCAAAAAATGTATTGCTGTCAAAAAAATGATAAAGGTACAATATTTATTTTATTTATTATTTTTTATTATTTAATAGTTTCTTAAAGCTGAAATTAATTGAACAAATTTATCAAATTAATAATAACTTTATCAAAACAAAGAAAAAAACGAGAGAGTTGAGACTGGATTATCCGAAAAACTCAGATCCTACCATAAAAAACAAAATTTCTGGTATAAACATGTGAATAATTTTTTTTTATTTGAGCTTGTAATTGGACCGGGCTTTCTGTTTCAGAAGTCAGAATTCAAAGCAATTATGGACTGGACGGCTTATATTTTCATCAGTGAACATAAGTTATCAGCAGAAATTAACGGTTCACGTTTGAGTTAATTTTGAACTAAATTTGGTTTGCGAACCTATTTCGAACGAACTAGGTCCAGTTTGAGTTTGGTTTGAATTAATTTCGAACTAAGTTTGGTTTGAAATAATTTTGAACGAGCTCAATTTCGAATCGAATTTTTTCCAAACTTTTTCGAATCAAACTCGAATCGAATTACGAACTACGAATTTTGTGTGCAGCCTTACACGCACCTTTCTCAATTTCTTTACTTGTCAAATTGGACCACATTTTTTCTTCCACTAGGTTCTCTTAGTCTCAAAAGAAAGTATGATAACATTTTTGGATGTTGATAGGCGACTAACGAGTTTGCAAAGCTAGATTGGAAGCTTAGTAACATTTTTATTTGATACTCAAAATTTTCTTTTAAAATTAAAAGAACTTGAGAATATATATGAAAACGAGAAAGAACTTTGATAGAGCATCATGTAAATAATACAGGACCACATTTGGGACTTCAGAGGAACTGTTTTGACTCAAATTTGTAAGGGGATAAATTTATGATAAATTTTATGTAATAATTTTATTTCATGTGTTGCTGGGATAAATTTATGTGATTGTTTATTTTATTTACAAGCATAATTTTAGTTGACCAATTAATATTTCAATGTGTTCATTAATGGGTTTAACATTTTTGTAAGGGGCCGTATAGGGTCCTCGGGAGACGCTATGGAACGATTGTGCTATTTTGATTAATACAAAGATTTTATGTCACGTTTTAATTTTTTAATGCTACGAAAACAAATTAGTGAGAGTATGACTAGTACATTTTATCTTTTACAATAGCATTTTAGTCTATATGTTTTCAGTTCAGAATCTATTAATTTGCTTTCAAACAACAATTTAATCCGTGCATACCGATTTCTTTCAATAGAGTTCTGTTTATATATAAAATATTAATTTTTTTGAATGCATTTATCAAGTCAAGGGAAGGTTAGTCTCTGCGCCCATTTCGCCCTTTTCACTTTTAGGCCATGTTTGGTTGTGGAGTAAGAGGTGGATTAACTCTCTTACTCCACACTTAATCCACCAAACATGGAGTAAAATTGATGGAGTAAGTTGGAGTAAGATTTAAATTAATCTGGAGTAAGTTACTCCACCTCTTCAGATGGATTAGCTTACTCCACGTCATGGGGCCCACTGTCATACACTAGTTCTATTTTTTTATTTTCTCTCTCTTCATTAGACAACAGACAACGATATTTCTAGAGTAACTTAATCCGTTGCTTAAGTTGCATGACCCAACCAAACATGATTAACTTACTCCACCTTAACTTGGAGTAAGCAATTTAATCCGGATTAAAGTTACTCCACAACCAAACATGACCTAAATCTATGGTTGTCTGTATGAATTTAGTCTTTACCTTGGGATCACTCCTCATCGCCTATTTGCAATGAAATGTTTAATAATATATGACACTACTGCACCCGGCATTTTTATTTATATCCAAAGTTAATTAGAAAATATAAAAATGTCCAGACCTGTTTGGTTTATTAAAAATGTCCAAACTGGCCATAAAATGGCTGGTCTCTTATTTAAATAGGAAACCGATCATTTTCTTGCCGGTTCCTTATTTTTTTTTTTTAGAGAAAAATAGCTAAAATGCTGAAATATAACACTAAAAAATCAAATTATTTTTTAAAATATTTGTTAGATTACTTTTTTTTTATATATAATTAGCATATTTATACTAAAATACGCTAAATTACTTGAAATTATGTTAATTTACGCTGAATTACACTAAATTATGCTAAATTACAATAATTATGTAAAATTATGCTAAAATACGGTAAATTACGCTAAATTACGTATGAATAGGGCCGATTTTGTGCCATCTTTCATAAATCATAAAAAATAGTAAAAAATTTCAAAAATTGGTATTCTACAAGTTCATTGTATAACTAATTTACTGAGCTACGTAGATTGAATAATAGAAATAAAAATCTTAATCGGAAACTTCAACTGAAGTTTTGAGACTCTTTCATTTGTTTTTTGGCAATTCTGAAAAGTGGTCATTTGCTGAAATCAGACACTCGAGCGCCGTTTTATGGCCGTTTGAAGTTTCGTCGTCGTTTTTTGCATTCTCAGTGAAGATACCATCCCTATTCATACGTAATTTACCGTAATTTACCGTATTTTAGCATAATTTTACATAATTATTGTAATTTAGCGTAATTCAGTGTAAATTAACATATTTTCAAGTAATTTAACGTATTTTAGTAAATATGCTAATTATATATAAAAAAAAGTAATCTAACAAATATTTAAAAAAATAATTTGATTTTTTAATGTTATATTTCATCATTTTAGCTATTTGTCTTTGTAAAAAAAAAAAGGAACCCGCTAGAAAATGATCGATTTTCTATTTAAATAGGACCGGCCATTTTCTGACTGGTTTAGACATTTTTAATAAAACCAAACGGCTTTGGATATTTTTATTATTTTGTAATTAACTTTGGATATAAATAAAAATGTCGGCTACTGCACACTGCATACGGCCCGTGAAATTTTCTGGTTTTTTAACATTTGACCTTAGCTCAAGCAAAATAGCGGAGCTGGATATTTGCGGTGATGAAAGATATTTCATCGGCTGTTGGGTTTACATACTTTTTTGGTTTGTTGACATGATCTTGGCTCTTTATGTCAGTACAAACTCAGTACAAACCCTGACTAGATAGATTGTGTATATCATATATTCAGTCTTTGTTGAATTAAACTTAACCTGTATATGATTTATTGGACGTCAAGAGCCGATAACAATACCCAACATTTTTCGGACCGTAATATGTTTTTACCAAGGAAAATTTGATTCAGTTATCTACTGTACGGCATTACCTACCTTTCAATTAATCACATCCTCAAGAAATAAACAAATTTGTTTGTTAGTTCCAATGACATGTTAGTTAAAGCTCTGAATTATTTCCACTAATAAAGCCTACATAAGTAAAACCATTTTACAAAAGTAAGACATTACATTACACATTATAATTTTTTTTTTAATATATATTTTAACTAAAAGCCTGTAGGAATTCTATTTATTTTGTAAGTTTCGAAGTTTAATTATAATATGAATCCACATATCCTTCTATATATGTTGTTGATTCTGAATATGCATGTTTTACATATGTTAGGGGTAGCACTGGAGGTGCTTAGTTTTAAGAGTAATTATTATTCCCCCATTCATCCTCTGACGGATTAAATACTAAAAAAGGAAACTTGAGTTATCTCATATTTTTCTAATTTGGACTGGATGCATCAAAATCCCATACAAGTCTCTTCATGGTTCATGTGAAATTATTCTAAATCAATCAAACTATCAAAGGGGTCTCTTTTTTCCCTTAACGGACAAAGAAATTAAAGAGAAGAAATTTATATAAAGAAGCCATAGAAAGAAATTTGAGAAGGCAAGAGAATCATTCTAATTCTCCCAAGCCTTTTCCTTCAGTTCGGAAGAAGAGGGAAGCATGATGAAACCAACTAGGTTATCAGATCAATGATCGGTTGCTTGAAATGGGTAGGAGTCCGATAAATATCTTGGCTTGACTTGGTCAACCCAGCAATCCAAGACACGAGGTTTCAAATTGAAGATGTAGGGATGTTTAAGATGCACCTACGATGCTATTCGACCTCTCAATTTGAATTGGAATGAAGTGGCTTGTTGGGTAAAAGAAATGACATCCCGGTACGACTTAGAACATGCTAATTGATCAAATTGGATTTAACGAAACATGTAATTTTGTTTAGTCCGTTAACTAGTTATGTTAGAGTTATTAAAGCTCCTTCTGTGCAATTTTAATTAGGCATGATATATATATATATATATATATTTTGAATAATGTATGATGTTTTTTCTTTCAAAAAATAAATACTTGAAAATTTTGATATTCATACTTTCAGACGTTATTCAGTGTCATATCAGGAAAAAAATTAAAATTCGAAATAATATGTTGGGTACAAATACTTGACACATTAACTATTCATACTTATATAACGAGGTATAAATACTTGTAATATTTGATATTAATACTTTCAGATGTCATCCTGTGTCATATGAAAAAAAAAATAATTTGATATATATGTTAGGTACAAATTAAGATACTTTACAATGTAAAAAATTCATACTTCAATTATAATTATGAATATTTTTCTCAGTAACTATCATTCAAAAACCAAACAAATTAACTAATTTAAGTTACTTTACAACATAACAATTCATATTTCAATACGTAAGTATGAATACTTACGATTTTAGATATTAATATTTTTACTAAAAGTGTCGGTGATTGTGTGGTGATTACGCATCCGCTTTGCGCTTGTGGTCTCCGTAGATGTCGCTTTCAAGCGACGTTTGCGGTCCCCGTAGCTGTCGCTTTTCCACGTGTGGTCCCTGTCTCTGTCGCTTTCAAGCGACGTTTGTAGTCCCCTCAAATAGGTAGTGGTCCCCTTATGTAGTTAATGCCCGTAGCACGTTTGGTGATTTCCCAGGAATACTTTACAACATAAAGATTCACACTTCAATGTGCAAGTATGAATACTAAAATAGATATTTTAGAGATGAATATTATTTATAACAATTATAGCGCTAGCACTTGCGATGGTCGTTACGCATCTGCTTGTCTTTGGTTTTCCGCATGTGATCGGTGTCACTTTCAAGCGACATCTGCAGTTCCCACAGATCGGTAGTGATCCCCAAATAGGTAGTGGTCCCCCAGGTAGTTTATTCTCAAGACACGTTTGTGGGTTTCTCATAAATAATTTACATCATTAATATTCACATTTTACTGCGTATATGAATACTTGACATTTTAGATATAAATACTTCATCATGGATCTTATTTGAAAGATAAAATTACGTAGAAGACGTTCGTGATTTTAAATTCACATAATTTCTCACAGATCGTCAGAAATATGAGCAAGATTAAACAAAACAAAAACTCACATCTAAAAACATGTAAAAGATGGGTGTGTGATCAGAGAAAAAAAACAAAGTTAATGTGTCCATTTTTCTAAAAATATTTGGTATCTTAGATATGAATACTTGCATTACGAGGTATGCATACTTGCTCGACGATGTATGAATATTTGCATGACGAGGTATGAATACTTGCATGACGATATATGAATACTTGCGCGACAAACAATCCGAAAGTATGTCATTATGGATCTTATTTGAAAGAGAAAATTACTTAGAAAACGTTCATGGTTTTAGATTCGCAAAAGTTCTCATATATCATCAGAAATATTAGCGAGATTGAACGGAGAGAAAAAATTCACCTCTAAAAATGTGTAAAATATGTGTGTGTGATGATATGTCCAATTTTTTCGAAAAACTTGATATCTTAGGTATGAATACTTATATATTATACTAGTATCGTGCCCGTGCGTTGCAACGGAATATATGATAAGATAACAAAAATAAATTCTCATACAAAATGACAAATTTTCATAAAAAAATAAAATTAGAAATATATTCTAAATTTATCACAGTAATATGTATAGTAATAAGGAAATAGATAAATAAGGAAGTGAACAAACAATTAATTTGCATTGTGATCCGCCATATAGAAAATTTCAATTGGAGAAGGAGAAATAATGAAACAAATAAATAAGGAAACGGAGAATTATATCGCTAAATTTTAGAGTCTGTTTAATTTTAATTGTAACGCATCGTGTGGCGGTATGTGTGGCGAATATGTTTGTAGCTAAATTTAAACTTCTACACATAAAACAGATGCATTTAATCAAAAGAAGATAGATTATGTGATTGGAGAGCTGAGATTATATCCAAAAATTAATCTTTCAATCGTAGCCGTTGGCGGGTCGGACACCCAACGTGCTTAATAATAGAATGGAGATATTAACACTTGCGTGTATAGATGCGCCAGTTGTAAAATCTATTAAATATTAGGCCGTCCCCCAAGTAATTAGTGATCCCCCAGTTAATGAATGTCCCCAAAGTAGTTAATGATCGGAGGATGAATGAATAAATAAACAAGGGATATAGTTAGACACTCCCTAGTTTTAAATAGAGCAAGTATATGAATTATGTACGGGTAACTTAACTCTGTGTTTCATATTAATTTTTTGAAAAATAGGCTTGTAAGCCCTTCCATTATATAAAAAGAAAACAATACAAAGTTCAGAACCAGAGACAACAGAAATGTAAACTCTGTGTTTCATATTAATGGAACGGGCTATTAAGCCTATTAAACACACACACACACACACACACACACAAAATGAATCCACATATCCTACCGTATATGCGTTTTGCATACTGCTTATATGCATCAACGAACCTCCTACATGAGAGAAATCATATTTTTAAAAATTAGGCATGCCAATGCCAAATTCAAATGCATTAGCTACGATGCAATGTAATTCATATTTGATGTATGATACTATGATTCATATTTTTAGAAAAAATGAGTTTTTATCCATAAAAGGTCCAATTGTTAATCAAACAGTTTAGAAGCAATTATACTACACTGACCACAGTAACAAATTCGGAATTTGAAAATAATTTGACAAGATCTAAAATTTATTATTCAAACATAATACAAATATAATTTGAAAACAGTCCTTGTAATGCAAATCAGCAATTCGTAACAGTACCAGATCTATCAATTCAGTGATAACCTAGCTAGCATCCTGATGTTTCCGTCTCTAAATATTTCTTTGGACGTGTACAAGAACACCTCCCCCATCAATTGGTAGATTTACAATAGAATGATTGTTAAAAACATGAAAAAATTCTCTGAAGTTGCTCTGTCTTGCTATATTCATATCCGCAAATATGATCTTTACAAAGTCCCTCAAGTGCAATCTGATTCTGATTCTCATTTCTAACTCCCAAATGTGTGCCAAACAACATTTAAAAGTAATATAGACCGGGTTATGATCTGATTGAGATTCTTTAATGCCTAGCACACTTTCGTGAAAAATATCAATCCTATTGAATTTTCTTTTCAATTTTTTAGAAACATACCATACTCTCAACCAGAAAATATGACACATTAAATCTAGAAGAACATAATAGTTCTACAACAAAATTAACATTATAATCTCAATTGCAGCGAATGAATATTTCATGCACAGCAAAAACAAATTGTTAAGCCTGAGAAATGAACTATGAAACAATATGATGACAATATCTCACAAAAGAACAACGAATTTCTATCAATGAACTACAAAACAATATGATGACGTGCTTTACCTTTTTAGGTCTAGTATTATTTGACCTACATCAACTTTCTATAGTTCACGAAAAGAATCAAACACCAAGAATATATGTAGTCTAAAGCCTGGTACAGAAGAGAGCACTTTTGACAAATAGTAATGGTGAGAAATTTCCCACGTACCTCGGTAACTCAGAATATGTCGTAAACCATTAATTGCACCAAGCCCCACCATGCGCTCACACAATACGGTCAATACTTCTCTCTATTTTTTAGGAAATTACCAAATTGCCCTCCTTTATTGAAGGATAACAACTGCATGTTGAGCCAGTAAATTCCTATGGTCAGGCTGAGTTGCAAAACTCCAACTACAAAATCTGAATTGCATTCTGTGAGCAGAATAGCTTAGACTGATGCTTGTTTTTTATCCTAAAATGCCATAGCCTCCCTTTCGAAGCCACCAAATTCTCGTCACATAAAAACTCCCATGCAAACCACCTCTCCACCGTCCGATTCACATTATGCACAATCACATCCGTTGGATTCATATCTGATCTCTTTTTAATCCTCCCAATCAACCCTGCAGTATAGATTGCACTCATTCGCCCTGGTTGGTCTGGCTCACTGCCGCTGGGCCCATCCACTACTATAATGTCCCACCTTTTGTTATACACTGCTCTTGGTAATCCTGTCAAAGCTAATTTACAGCGAGATGAGTGCAGTTCATCAGGCACTATCCTGCAAATTGGAGTAGATGTTGAGGTATTGGTTATTTTGGATCTTTAAAATGGAGAGATGCAATGTTGCAATTAAATGTATTTAAGAAGACCAGTAACATTTGCAACAACAAAAAAAGGAATACCGGAAACTGTAGTTGCAGTAGGGGACATAACAGGTTAGACTTTAGCTGTAAAGGTTGGGGTTCCTGCCAAAATTTTATTTTCCTATTTTTGTTTCAATTTTTTTAGTTTAGAATTGTAAATCAAGGCTCAGTTGAGTATACTTATATAACATGACATTACACGGGTCAGATCCATTATGAGTATGTGCATATTTTGAGCCTTAATTCACCAAACATAGTATATACTAACTCCGTTCATAAGCTTAATCGGTACCTTGCCATTTTGACACCCTACAGGCTACAGGTCAGGTCTATGTGTCAATTTAATTACTGAAATTGGCAAGAATGGAAATTGGAAAACATTGAAATACAATAACTGATCTCAATTAAACAAAGCTAGAACTAGTGCACTGTTATTGGGCTCGGATCCTCAACCAAACCGGAATTAACCAACCAACCGAGAAATCGTACCAGCAATCTTCTTCATTTCTAGCATAACGCAGTAGGTCATAAGCTTCACTGGCCTTGAATTTGTACTCCACCAGGTGCATCTCCACACCGACTCTTATTCCCTCAGATCGGTGCTCCCTAATTCTTGCAAAATCATCCTCTAGAAACACAGAATTGCCACCGCGGTTCAACCTCGCCAATTGGAGATGTTGTGGGGTGCTGAGGCCAAAGAAGAGGATGTTACAAGGGGCCCTCTTGGAAATTAGAGATTGGATCAAGTTGAATTCTTTTGATGTGAAGGGGTCTGGTGAAAAGGAGTTGATCAGAAAGCGGTGGTGGAGGTGGCGGCTGGAGGGGCCGGAGAAGGTGGTGGTGATAATTAGCAGCCTGATGAAGGTGATGGTTGAGAAAGAAAGAAGCAGCAGAAAGAAAAGTCTTTTTCTACTAATTCTCATTTTTTTGTTTTGGTTTTGGGTATTGGCAGTGACAGATTGTCTTCCCGAGGGGTTTCATTAATTAGATCTGGAAGAGAAGGGATCAAGGAATGGGACCAAGATTAAGTTCAATTAATCTTATTTAAATTAGGTTGTCCTTGACTAGGGGTGTCAATGACACTCTTTTATCCGTTTACACGATCCGTACTATATTCGATAAGACGGATACAGATAATTTTTTTTCTAAATTTATTGGGTATGAGTACGGGTAAATTTTTTTTTTTCCATTATCTAAATAGATAAGAATATGGTTAATGAGTAAAGTATATTTCGTATCCGTTACCCGATCGAATAATTACAAAAATAAATTATATATATTATACATATAAATGAGCAATGAATCTATTTTTCGTAAATAAGAAATATATATACCTATTTTTCAATTACTTTTAGTCTTATCGAAAACATTAATCATTAAACCATCATTATCTGTGTATCTCATCCATTGCGTTATTGGAAAATGCATGTTATTAAATAAAACATTAGCTGGACTGTAATGAATGATTAATTACCGAATTTGCTGGAATTTATTGTAGTAATGGTTAAACTTTATTGAATAAAATATTATTAGAAGAGTAGGGTTAAAATGCCCCATTGGTTTTGTGTCCCATCATATCTCAACGTCGTTATCTCTATTTTCAAAATTTAAACAGTCAATCCGAGCTACTTAATATGATCTTCATATTAAAATGTGCTTTATACAAAATTTTATATTTTTTTGAAATTTTTTTACTATTTTTTAAAGATAGATATAATATCACTGTTTTTAGAAGATTATGGGCCATTCAAAAATAGTGATTTTGTAAATATGTAAACAATTAGTAAAAAATTCTAAAAATTTTAAAATTTGTTATCCAAGCACATTTTAGAATGAAAATCATGTTGAATGGTTCCGATCGATTATTTAGACTTTGTAAATAGATATAATAATGTGGGAGTATGATGGAGCACAAAACTATTGGAGCATTTTAATCCTACTCTAGTTAGAATTTGCTGGACAGATAAAACACGTAAATAAATGAAGCTCCAGCAAATCTGAACTGTAATGAATTTATAGTTTTAATGTTTTATTTAATAAATTATAAAAATAATTATTATATTAGCATTATTCATTATTTATCAGCTACTGTTTCGTTATCCGATAACCATAATGGATAAATGTACGGATAAGAGTAAAATACGAATAAAAATAACTTGTGTAACGGATACAAATACGAAAATACTTCCACTCGACCTTATTGTATCCGTTGACACCCTTATCTTTATCTTTGATTGAATCTGTGTCTGGGGAAATGACTAATGAGCATGATTATGTTTGTTTGTTTTTGCTTCTGTAGGAACGTGTTTCCAAATACCAGATTTAAAAGAGGATTTTCTGAGAAAGAATCCTGTTGCTGATCTAATCACCTAACACGATTATCTTTTTTATTTTAAAAAGAGAGGGAAATTACAGTACCTGTAGGTAGGTGTGTAATCCGAGCGAATTCGGAGCGGATAATGCTAATATCATATCTATATCCACATCTCAATGATCGGATACGGATACGAATACGGATAGTAAACGGATGTCAAAATGTAAAATCAAATTCACTTTAAACAAATACGGATACAGAACGGATAATCTACGAATACGGATACTAAACGAATAATTGTTGGATAATTGAGTCATATAAATAAGAGGAGGGTTCAAATGCCTCCATTTTTTGTGCCTCCACTATGCATTTATTTTTAAAAACTTTAATAACTGAAAATTTAAAACTTAAAAGTCAAAATAAAACCGTTAGATATGATCTACATCATTTTATCTATGCACATGTAAAAAATTATAGCATTTCAATTTTGTTTTGGTTGTCATCAAGAGCTTGCAAAAAACGTACTAATGTGGATAATTACTAGACGTTGATTTTTCAACTTATTGATTCACATAAAAACAAAATTGAAATGTGATAATTTTTTATGAGCACATAGAGAAAATAACATAGATCACATCCAACGGTTTTTATTTTGACTTTTAAGTTGTAAATTTTGACTTATTAAAGTTTTTAAAAATGGAGGCACAGTGGAGGCATTTGAACCCTTATCTATAAATAATCCACTCATATAGTATAATACAAGTTTTATAATTAAAACATTTTTTTACTAATCACTCGAGACCTTAGAATTTATTATCTGTGGATCGACACTTGTTTATACTACTCGACAGGATTATGCGCTTGTTATATGACCTGATAGCAAACCTAGTTATAAATTTTAAAAGCACACGATTTCATTGATTAATCACTAATTGACCCTCCTCTCGTTAGGCCACGATAGGATGATCTACCTCGGTTGCTATTGTTTATTTTTTTGGCTCCCGGAAAATCACCTCAGAAATCGCCTTCTCTTCCTCTCTTTCTCTTCTGTGAGTTGAGTGAATTGTAAGAAGGAGGAGAGAGAAAGATAGGTATTTATAGGGTTTGAAACATAAAAAAAAAAATAGAGAACTGGCCATTTAATGGCCGGTTGAGAAAAAAAAGAAAACCGGCCATTAAATGACCAGTTTGGACATTTTTAAAAATACCCACCTAACGTGGGTATAATTAATAATTTGTATTTAATTTTGAATATTAATAAAAAATGTCGGCAGAAAAAAGAAGAAAAACATAAGAGAGAGAAAAGGAGCAGAATAAAAAGTTTATTTTCTCTACATTTTTTATTTGAGATTTACAAAATTTTAATATTTTATATATTGAATTCCTATTCTCTCTCTCCATCTTCTCATTTTTTTCTCTTAAAAATTTAATGTTGTGGGTTAAGTAAATATGAATCAGTCAAGTCCGATCATTCATGATCCCTCCTCTTCTGAAGCACGTCTTTAAAATAGAAATTTTATCTTAATAATTTTGACAATCATAATATATAATATTTAAATTAAAAAAAATTATATTGAAGCATTATCTGCATAGCACACATAATACGTCTATACAAACGATAGGAGTTGATGTATGTTTATCCGTTCATCATGTCGTTTGAAGTTTTTAATGGCCCCAACTTGAACTATTTTAAAACTGCATAACTAATTAAATTCCAGAATATTTGGTTGATAAATCACACGCACATATAATATATCATTAATTTTTTTCTCAAACTTTCTAATTTATTTGGTTTTATTTTAAAAAATTATTAAAATTGTCAAGTTATTCCTCCTCTAACACGTCATTAGAAACATCTTCTTCTTTTTTTAAACCTTCGCTGCGAAGTTGTAAGTTGGAATTGTACTCTCGACCTTTGAGTAACCAACAGTTTTAGAACGTTTTCTAACCAACTGTACTACTTCTCATTTCTCACATCATTACAAACATCATTACTAAACTTTGAGAAAATTATAGCAACCTCTGTCTAGTTAAAGATCTAGTTATATTAAGCTAAAAGAGTGAGGCTACTGTACTACACATAGGGCGGATTTGTCCGTACTATGGATCAATATTTTTATTTTCAAAATCCCAATGGTTAATCCGAACCGTTCAACATGGTCTCCATATTAATATGTACTTGTAAATTGAATTTTATATTTTTTAGAATTATTTTGCTAGTTTTTTAGATGAGTAGAAAATCACTATAATATAAAAAAATAGCAATTTTATTTAAAAAATGTAAAATTTAGTTTATAAGTGCATATTCATACAGAGATCATGTTGAACGATTCGAATTGATCGTTTTTTAGATGAGTAGAAAATCACTGTAATCTAAAAAAATAGCAATTTTTCTTTAAAAAATGTAAAATTTAGTTTATAAATGCATATTCATACAGAGATCATGTTGAACGATTCGAATTGACCGTTAAAACTTTTAAATTGAAAATCTAAGTCCATAACACATACCAATATGCGCTATGCATAGTACCATAGCCTCACTCAAGCTAAAAAATTAAACCTATATTAGTCTCCTACATTTATCAATTTTAGACATCTCTTACTTTGCGTTGTATAGATTTTTCGACCATCTATTTATTATTTTTTTAACATAGATTTTAAAAAGTAGAACAAAGTTGTTCTTAAGCTCACCAATTTTTTTGATGAGCTAAATTCCAAAATATATTAGTTTCACTTTAAACGGTAAATTTAAAGTGTTAAAATCGATCTACTTCACGAGTAATTTATTTACATACAAAATTTATTAAAATTACAAATTAGTATATAAAGTCAAATATTAAAAAAAAATGAAAAGTTAATTTTAATATATTAGTTTTTAATTTTGTGACCGTTTGATTTTATATTATATTAATTTAAAAAAACTGTAAATTTTGCATGTAAATATATCTCATTAAGCAGATTGATTTCAAAAACTTACATCTTTGTTTGAAACCAATTTAATAAAATTAAAAGTTGAACTCACTAAAAAAATTGATGAGCAGGTACACCCTAATTCTACTGGATTTTATAATCCTTCTTCCGTGTTTGGATGTGTCAAGAATAAAAACTATTTTAGAATAGGGGATTTCTGAATAGCAATATGAATTCAAACAACATTTTTGCTATTCAGAATAGCTAGAATAGTTACTATTCTCTATTCCTTGTAATATTGGAATAGCTACTATTCTAAAGTGTGAAGAGAGAGAAGAAAATGTCTCCTTTTCGGATTTCCACCAACACAGTTCTGAAATGACAAATATAACGTCACTTTTGCTATCTTCACGTCGTAATTATTCGTTTGAGATCCCAATTGCCAATATTCTCTCTTAGTTTGCACATTGTAACACTATTTTTTCTCGATTACAACTATTCACTATTCCAAATGTACAATCCAAACAATATTTTTACTAATTCGAATAGAACCATTTTCACACTAATATGAAAATCACTATTTTTTCTCTATTCTCATCTATTGATTTCAAATTTCTCTATTCTCATTATTCTAACTCCCATCCAAATGTACTATAAAATAGTGGCATAAGCTCTAAACTAAAAGAGGTGGAAGAGTGTCTGCGGACTGCGGCATCAACCTCCTACGCATCGTTCGATTCATTCAGAGTCAGACGTACCATACAAGAATGGAGTCAATTGACCCTTATTTTTTTTTTTTCAAAAAAACAGTACTAAAAATATATTTTTGTTATATAAATTATAGTAAAATGTTAGGGATTCAAGAAAATAACCTCCATATTTTTTGTGAAATTTTTACACTATCAGTACCCCCATTCTTTTAAAAAAAAAAAAAAACCTTGCGTATAACTTTGGAGACTTCTAGTATTTTGAAACATTTTTTAATCAAAAAAATTCAACACCTCACATATGAGCCATGAGAGTTGCCGAAATTTTTTTTCTTACCACCCTCAAAAATCGGAATTAAATCAATACCACCTGTTTATTCAGAATTCAGATTCCACCACGTACGTGTACTGGATCTGCGCACGGATCCCCAATCCGTACGCGTAGTGGATATGCAGACCGATCCGCTCGCACAGTGGATATGCGCACGGATCCGTGCGCATAGTGGGTCGGCGCACCGATCCGTTTGCGTAGCCAATACGCGTGCGTGGATATTTACAAAGTTGGGTGCGTTTGACCATAGAAACTTGGTTTTGCGGTATTAAATGGGGAAAAAAACATCACAAAACATTAATTAATTACCAAATGGTCATTTCCATCTGACATACTGCGTACCTTTTTACATTCCCAACCTTTAAAAGGTTTACCTATATACATTTTTCTAGATGATATATACATTTTAATTATGGTTTATCTTTTTACCTCTTTTCCTGTGCAACATAAATGACACATCATATCACATCTCCTCACACCTCCTGTGCAACATAAATGACACATCATATCACACCTATATCCGTGCGCATATTCACTTTGCGAACGGATCGGTCCGCATATCCACTACGCGTACGGATTGGGGATCCGTGCACAGATCCAGTATGCGTACGTGGTGGAATCTGAATTCTGAATAAACGGATGGTATTGATTTAATTTCGATTTTTGAGAGCGGTAAGAAAAAAAATTTCGGTGAGAGTTGAGACACTTCATATTCTATACTATATCTCTCTTTTATATTCCCTCTGAGTCACTATCTCTCCCAAAATTTCACCAAGAGACCCAAATCGCTAATGTGCCCACTCAACTCACTTCTTAATTTAAATCAGATATTTTAAACTGTTGCGCCAACGCGTCAGCACGCCAGCGCTCCAGTACCAGTGTGCCTCCTCGCCTCGCGCAACGGCCCTCCGGGCTCGTCCTGTCGCACTGTGACGGCTATTGCATCGCCTCCTGTCAGGTTATTCTCTTGAGTTTTTTCATTTCCTGGCACCTTCAACATTGAGCCTTGATTACTTGAATTGGAACTGTGTGTTTTGATCAGTTTGCTGCACCTGATTAATGGTAAAGCTGCGAAAATTGTAAAGGCCCAACAATATGCATAGCACAAAGTTTAGTGTACCATCAGTTTGCTGCAACTGGTTTCTGTAATTTGATTCTTGTTTTTTGCATCCTTAAATCCAGTACTGTGATGCTTTTGAGGTGAATTTGTAATCCAGTACTGTGATGTTTTTTCCTGATATGTAAATTAGTAAATACGTACTTTATTTTTGTAGTTGAATACTTGAATTGATTTGTAAGAGTACCACTGAGTTGTCTGATGCTAATTGTTTCATTATTGTTAATTCTTTATAGAATCTTCTCAATTGGGCATAATAATTACTTTGCTTGCCTGATTAGTAATAACTAATAAGATATGCATATTTTTGCATTTTCATAAACCAAACAGGTACATGAATTTAGAGATAGAGAATTGAGGAATGAATCACAAATTATTTTGTATTTTCCATTAACGGATTTGATTACAAGGAGTTGTTTATATAGCAGCGCTATTCAATTTACAAAGTCAGAGACTAACACAAGTCTAACACAAGCCTGATGGTAATTGTTTATCTCTTGAATGGAGAAATAAGAAATATGTGCTTATAGTCTTATAGAAGGCAAATATATAATGTCTGAAATTTCTGATAGATGTTTTAAGTTAAGAAATTTCTATAAGAGATGTCTTGTTTAACTCATTGTTCTCTCAAATATAAAATATAGGAGATTAGAAGGTAATGGAGAAATTTCTGAAACGAGGGCCTCAAAATGCATCAACTTCTCAACCGTCAAAGCGAATTGAAATTTGTCCAAAAAAGTATCCTAGCGACCCTGCACTTCCACCAAAGATCACCGAGTACTCACCTAATGAGAGGGTTGATGTTAGAAGATACTATTTACAAAAAGGTCCTCAACTAAAAAGATGTATATATTAAACAAGTCCCATTTTGTTGTTTATCAATGTAAACTTTTTTTGTTTGGAGATGGACAGTTTTGGACTATTGAAGCTTTTTTTGTCTAAGTACGTAAATGTTAAAATTGTTAATATAAATTTTATTAAAAAAAAATATGTTATTAAATTTTATTTAGTATGTGTTTGACGAATTCATATCCTCTGCATTAACTCAAAAGAGAATCGAGTTAATGAATCTCGACTGTTCAATCTGTTTCAAAATTCGTGTGAACTAGATCTGCACTAATATTAAAGGACCCATATGTTATAGACACGAGCCGGATTGGCTCCGTTTAAAATCAGACGGTTGAAATTCATTAACTTAAAATATTCATTTTTGAGTTAATGCAGAGGATACGGATCCGTGTTTGACCCCATCCAGGAAATATCTGGCTCCGCCCCGAATTCATTTGATTCATATCCTCTGCATAAAATTCAAAAGAGTATATTTTGAGTTAATAAATCTCGACTGTCCGATCTGTTTCAAGATTCGTGTGAACTAAATCTGTACTAATATTAAAGAGCTCTATGTTTTTGACATGAACCGGATTGGCTCCGAAAGATTCCCTTTTGAGTTAATGGAGAGTATACGGATCCGAATTCATTTCGCATTATTGCGCTGATCAAAATAAGAGGCTGAGGTTGAATCGGACCGCAGCATTATGACCGACGAAGAAATCAAAAGCTGCCATGGCAAAAGTTTTGGGCCCATTTGTCTCTCTCTCCTCTTTTTATAAAGTACGGTGGGTGGGACTATGAACAGCAAACGAATCAAACCAAATCAAACTTATTCTAATTTAAATTTGAATAAGATTTCAATCGAACTGATTTGATTTATTTCAGAACGAATTTTAATTGAACGAGTTAATTGTGAATTTTTTTCAAATCGAAATCAATCGAATCACGAACTACGAGATTTTTTTGGCAGCTCTACCGCCCTTAGTTATTTTTTGAAAATTGGATGATGGATAGCTTAAACTAAGCATTACATTGGATCTTATCTGATCATATCAGGTACCTATTTGTACTTATTTGAAATGAAATCTCGATTTTGCACTGAGCCACTGGTGTTGCTCTACTTTGAACGGTACATGCTAATTTGAGATTTGAACCTAAATAGTTCGCGAACCAATTTCGAATGAACTATATCCATTTTGAGTTTGAGTTTGAATAAGATTCGAACCGAACTGGTTTGATTTATTTCATAACTAACTTCAATCGAACGAGTTAATTGCGATTTTTTTTCGAATCGAAGTCAATTGAATCATGAACTACAAAAAAATTTAGCCGCCCTAAGTGGGACAAAAAATCTAAAATGTGATGTCATCCTACAAATATCGCATGAGCATGATACACTCGGAACAGTTTATCCCCTTGCATTTTTATACTCATTCCTACGTACATGCATGTGGTTTTTTCCTAAAGTTCATCTTCAAAGTTGAACTATCATCTGAAACTTGTAATTTACCTAGCACAACCCAACTAAAGTAATCCTAAGCCCATCATTTGTGGGCAATTATAGGCTCCTTTGTTTTATTTTAATAAGTAGTCTATATAATTATCTAAATTCATATGATCTACAGAGTTTCTTGCTCATCTTATGATTAATACATACTTATTTTAACCATAATAAATATTAGCTCTGAAAGAAAATTAAGCACACTTATTGAAATCGATATAAGAATTTTTCAATTTAAAATAATTGTTCATAGTTGTCATGTTTTTAGAAACAAATCTTGCTCGTTATGTTGTGACGATTTTTTTAGGATACATAGGATAAACCTTTTAGGTTCATTCCTTAACTTATTGATATGTTACTAGAGGTGCTATCGGGTCGGGTCGGGTCCAGATACTATTATATTTGGACCCGTACCCTAAAAGTGTTCGGGTCCAAATTTCGATCCATACACTTATTTGTTTCAAATCAGGTCGGGTCCGGATCCGGATACCTATCTACCCGTAGATATTTCGGGTCCAGTCTTTCGGTTCCGGGTAGATAGATACCCATAACTTGTTTGTGGATTATCGGGTCCGGTTCGGATATGGGGCGGTTCCGGATCCAAAGCGGGTATATGTCACAACTCCCATACTACAGATGTTTTTCTTTTTTTCTCATTAAGTGCCTTCAATAATATTTTGTGAAACTTGGGTAGTATTTTCAGGATTTGATTGTTTATTGTTTGGAGTACTCATGGTGTAACAAAAAGTATTCGAAAGTTTTTTATTTTTTGTTAATAGCTTTTGAATTCAGGAGGCTTGAGATAAATAACTTTTGAAAATCAAAATATTGAAGAATAGATATAATTTTTAGAAAGTAAAATATTGGAGATGGTGATTTCCTTTTCTATGATTCAAAAAATCCATGAATGGAATATTAATACTAATTTATTTGAATAGAGAATTAAATTTATGACAAATATTTGATTTCAATGAGATTTATTGCGAATGACATAACAATGAGAGCAATAAATTTTCATGATAATGAGGAGGATATATAAGGCAGATATTGAAGGATATATTCAAAACAATAAATTTTATTCAAAAATTAATATGCAAAATGTGATTACTGGCGTGACATTTGTTGATTTGATTATATGTAAAATTGCATTTTCATAGTTATTCATATATGTTTTATCAAGTATTTATATGGGTATCGGGTCAGGTTCGGTTATGGGTCGGATAACTAAATCAAACCCATATCCTATCCATTACAATATCGGTTCCGATTCGGATCCGGATTGGATATTAAATTATTAATTTTGTAACCGTACCCATAATTTAACCGGTTATATTTTTTAAACCATACCCTACCCAAATTAACCGGATCCGGGTCGGTTCTGGATCGGATCCGGTTCGGTTCCAGATCGGATCCGGATAATCGGATAAAAGTAGCACCTCTATATGTTACTTAGAAAAATGAAAAAAAAAATATGCAAGAGAACTCCAAGGGATTGGAGGCCCATGATAGCTTTAATATGAGTAGAACTAGGGTGTTCCTAAGCTCACCAAGCCCTCCGTGAGCTCGACTCTAAAACCTATCGAATTGACTTCAAATGATATTTTTAAACCGTTAGATGTTCAATCTATATTAAAATGTGCTTGGAGACCAAATTTTACATTTTTTGAAATTTTTTTACTATTTATTAAGATAGTTTGAAAATCACTGTTTTTATTAAAATTCTGCACCATTGAAAAACAGCGATTTTCAAACCATCTTAATAAATAGTAAAAAAATTCCAAAAAATGTAAAATTTGGTCTCCAATCACATTTTAATATAGATTGAACATCTAACGGTTTGAAAATATCGTTTGAAGTCAATTCGATAGGTTTTAGAGTCGAGCTCACGGAAGAGCTTGGTGAGCTTAGGAACACCCTAGTTCTACTCGCTTTAATATTCCTTTTTAACACTTGATAATTTTTTATTTTCACAATTTCTACATTTTTTAAAAATAAAGCTTAAAATTTAAAATTCAACATTGTATACATGATTTATATGATGTACATATCATGTCTATATAAAATATAAAATGACGAAGAGGTTTGATATAAGTTTCATCATACATAAAAGATTAATATTTGAAGTCTCAGTATGCTGATGAGATTTAAAAATAGCAATCCTTGACACATCATCAAACGATACTCAAATTATATAAAAATGATTTGTTGGATTATTTACATGTCTAACAAAAAAAAATTACTTTTTCATTATCAGTCTTATTTGAATTGGTTTAACAAAATATCATACAAGTTTTCAAAACAATTATTGTCAAATAATGCTCTCCTTTTAAAAAAAATCTACCAAACAAAAAATATTGGCGGATAAGATTGGGCCCCACAAGCCAGCACAAGGATTTTGTTTGATTAAGCATATGTGGGGCCCCATTTTTTACAGTTCTTTTTATTACGAAGACTGCATAACCATTTCTAGGCTTTCAATTAATAATATTTTGTGTAAATCACATCCAAATTAACTAACGACGTGTGTGTATGCGACTGCTGAGCACAACAAAAGAAAATAACTTAAATGATAATGAAAAAGGGCTCGATTACATCACCTGGGAGGCTGGGACCTGTTTAATTAATAATTACTTGTTGGTAAACATACGAATCTGCAATTAAAAAATTAAAAAATACAGAGTTATTAAGTTTGAAGTCCAAATAAAGCTAGCTATAGCACTGCAAGCACATACTTATCCACATTCCGATGAATACAAACACAGAAATAAACATATGTCAAAAAATAAAAACCAAATTTTTGCCGACTTGAATTTATATATGCTTCAAATTTGGGTGGATATAAGACAGACCTCTACACAATAAATAATAAAGATCAATTCATTTCATTTATTTTTTGTTTTTAATTTATATATAATTTAGAGTAAAATGTTATAAGTATGTAAAATTGATTTTCACTCTTAATATAAAAAATTTGATATGATTGACACTCATACACATATGACCCATATATATAGTTTAAAGTTCTGATACCCATGAGTGGATACCAACTCTTAAGTGATTGTATTGTGTGACCGATAATTTTACAAAAAAAAATAGAAGCAACAATATAATCAATATATAACAATTTAGATGCAAATTTATATAAAAGAAACATGCAAAAAAAATAAGAATCACACGATAAATTAGAGTCGGGGTGGAACAAGTATAATAAATGGGGTCAATTGATCCTTTTTTTTTTTTATAAAAATATGTATTTATGTATGATTTTCTATATAATTTAGAGTAAAATATCATGGGTACTGTAAATTTGATCTCTGTTCTTAGTATGAAAAATTTATACGATTGATCCCAATGTGTGTTTGACCCTTCATAATTCGAAAGTCTGACTCTGCTCCTGATTGGAGTTTTTCCACTGCTACATATATGGGCTCTACTAATGGTAAAAAAGGCCAATAATAACGGTTTTCCTACCATTAGTGATCAACACGCTAGAACAAGCACTTTCAAACCGCTAGCAAAGGAGGCACATCTTCTAGCGATTCTGTACTTAGAACCGTTAGAAGAGGGTAGTTTCTTCTAACGGTTATGTACTTGGAACCGCTAGAAGGGGGTGGTAATGTGCATAAAAAAAACCTCACAAAGAGGGTAATGGTTTCAAAAAAATTATAAAACTAGAAATCAAACTTTGAGTGGCCATAATTTTTGTAGGAAACTCTAATTTCAGCGTTCTTTACCAATTCTGAAATCTTGTGAGAAGATGTCTATTTTGCCTCGGACTAAAGTCCCTAGCAACGGCAAGCCGGCTCAATCATAATTGCAAAAAAAACATCGTTTAGAGTCTCAAAAAAAGAAACTGAGTTTCTAGCCGGTTTTTATGTAGTTATGATAGAGAGTTTGGCTACTCTACTTACATAAGCATATGAGGGCATATGTTTATAAGTCAATTTTGCGTTTTCAATGTCCAAATAGTCGATCTGATGTGCTCAACATGTTCTCCATATTAATATGTGTTTGGAAACAAAATTTTACATTTTTAGAATATTTTTACTATTTTTTTAGAATTTTTCAAAACCGTGTTTTTCAGATTTATTTTTTTTAGATTTTTTTCACCATATTAAAACACTGTTTTGAAAAATTCTAATTAAATAGTAAAAAAATTCCAAAAAATATAAAATTTGGTCTCCAAGCACATTATAGTATGGAGAACATGTTGAGTGCTTCAGATCGACCATTTGGATATTAAAAATGCAAAAATAACTTATAAGCGTCCTCATATGATTATGCAAGTAGAGTAGCTAACCTCTATGATAGAATAAAGAGTAAATTAATCATCAAACTTACCACAATATCTCTTTACTTTCAGTTTTAATAAAAAAATGTTTCAAACTGATAGAAGATAGGGCGTTAAAAGAGTCCTTATTTGTAGTAGTGTACGAAACATGAAAAATCAAAATGATAGAATTTGAATGTCTGTGTCAAGGGGTATATATGCACAGTTATTATGTTGCATAATTCATTTTCATAAGCATTATCTCGATGCGGATGTAGCACTAGGCAGTGTTAGGCCTCCAAGGAATCAGATTGATACCACGACTAACGAAATTTTGTATTTGTGTTCGCCGAAAATTTTAAATTAATAACATTAATATGAACTTCTGAACGCAGAATATATCATGCGTTTACTATTCATCTCGAACACATCCATTTAAATATTTCTCGACGCATGTGCTCAACAGCTCAAGTTGAATTCATTTTTGTTTTAACAAATTATCCAGTCACAAATACTGAACGTAATGTTTAAAAATGAGGAATAGAGAAATAAAAGTTTTCTTTTTCTCGTACAAATAAAAGAACACCTTAGAGGAAGGCAACCACACTTTCGCAGTAAATTTCGATAAATGATCTTTCTGAGCCATATAAAGCATATATATAATTTTATTTTTGTAATTTCGATAACTATTTGCCGGTTACGTTGTCAAATATAATATTTGTTGTCATTTTAATATATATTTTTTTGGTGTTACTTTTGATAGTTCTTTAAAGCTTACCGTGACTTAAATATTTGCCAATATCCCAATCCCCATTAGCATTAAAATTGAATCCATTATGAAAAAATTATGCTCACAAAATAAAAACTACAATCATCAATGTAAAAGACATGCATTCATTGCTACTACATTTTTGAAACATTTTTATGAAACGCTTATACTAAATTTGAAAATATTATAGGAAACTTTTAATGTGCGATTTGAATATATTAATTACATCATACCTACATATATGTCCATATTCCATAAGAATGAAGAATTTATAATGACTTCTCCAAACCGTGTTCTTCTAAATTCCGAAAAATAAGTCGAACACACATACCCTAGCTTGTTAATGAGATGATGGAATGGAAATGGAACCACCTACCGATGTCCTTCTTGTCTTATTTCTGAAATTGCTTCAAACTTTTCTTCAGAATTTAATATAATCAAATCAAATTCATTACAGGAGAACGACATCATCCGAATATTAAATTGTCGATCTTTTATCCCAATCCGAGAGCGATACCGATATCCTTCTTAATTTTAGGGGGAATTTCATGTATCCCCCTCCAAAACCTTGAAATTACGTATTTCCCCCTCTAAAATTCATAATATCATATTTACCCTTCTAAAGTTCAAAAACTCACAAATTTACCCAATTTATTGATTTTATTAATAAACTCATTTTAAATTTATAAATTATCTATTTTACCCTTTCTCCACCTTTTCTTTTCCTCCTCTCTCTTCGTTCCCAGAGAAAGGGGTTGGGAGATTGATTATCTTGTTTGCCTTGGATGTGATGCAGCCCTTCTCTTGTTTGCTTTATCTCATGTCTAATCTCAAATCACAACAAAATCAACCTTTTTTAAGTATAACTGGTATTATTTACATGGTTGATGATTCACAACAAAATACTCAAGATTGAAAATCTGATACGAAGGGGATGGATTATGCCAAGTATGTGTTACCTATGTGGTAAGGCAACCGAAACAGCAGAGCATATGTTTGCTCAATGTCAAGGCCTGAAACTTCCAACCTGTCAGTACTTCGCAACGAACGAATACAACTCTACAATTTTAAGATCTGAGCATATAATAATCATGCAAACACAGGTGACAGTATGTTTCGTTATATGGAGAGAGCAATACCAACGAATATTTGCAGAAAAGGAAAAAACATTGCAGCTGTTGGCCAGGGAAATAATGGAAGAGGTTCATAGTTGGTTTCAAACATAAAAAGAAGAAATAGAAAATGCTATCAAATGGGCAAGTAACAGTTCGGCATGAAACCATTTACCAGTAAACTACTGTTCTACTGGAGATACTTTTCTGACATTTTACTTTTCTGGGAACAAAGAGAGAAGAGGAAAAGAAAAGATTGAGAAAGGGTAAAATGGGTAATTTATAAATTTAAAATGAGTTTTATTAGAAAAATCAATAAATTGGGTAAATTTGTGAGTTTTTGAACTTTATAAGGGTAAATATGATATTATGAATTTTAGAGGGGGAAATATGTAATTTCAAGGTTTTGGAGGGGATATATGAAATTCCCCCTTAATTTTATGTGGGGTCAGCGGCGCGCTTATTCCAATACCGGTTTTAAGGCCTCTATCTATTTTGCATTTATTTCTAATGTAATCGCTATTATTATTATTATTATTATTTTATTTTATTTTTTTGCAATGAAATTTGTAGTCTTCTGTACTCTCAAATATTTTCATCCTTTCAACTGATCATTAATTATATTATACCACAGTAAATGTCATCAATTGATTTCATATACATATTTTTTTTTTATTAAAGAGTTTCGGTACACTTCATTATTTTTTAGATGTTATTTTCGAAAATTGAACATTCATCTCTCTTAAAAGAGACAAAACTCGTGCCACTACAATATGCTTGCAGTCAGGGGCGGAATCAGGATTTAACTATGGGGGTGCTAAACGAGTGTGTATCCTTGAGATATCTTATATTTTGTGTGACTAATGTGTCCAGTGCCTATTCGGGGATAGTGCAGGGGCCAATATTATTTGTGCTTTGAGATTCGTGCATAACATATTTGAACGGCTAAGATTTTACAAAGAAACACACAAAATATGAGATATCTCAGAAGATGCGAATTCGTGCTAAGCACCATTTTAAGAAAATTAATTAAAAATAAAATTTATATAACACAAGATAATAATTTTTTTACTTTGAAATAAGAGTAATGTTTTTTTCTTAGACATAATTTTATGTATGTACAAATTATACATAAAAAAAAATTATTATTTTCATAACATGAAAGTAAAATTAACTTTTATCTCAAAGTTATAAGGAATAATAATTATAAATTATAAACAAACACAAACCTCAATTAAAATAAATTTTGTTAAAAAAAAATGTATTGCGCTTGCGCACATTTTATTTTTCTTTGTTTTTTGTTAATTTTGCGTAACTCTAATTTTTTTAAAAGATGGTTGAATTGTAGAATACTGTGATTTGAATATTTCATTGGCTGATTGGACACTTCCTTTTTAGTTTCTTTTATATTGTTTGATAGATTTCCAAAAACAAAAAGGTTCATTTTTTAATGTAAATGGTGCGGAAACCGAAGTCTATATGGAAATGAAAAAGCTATCACAAATTTTCTTTTCAAACTTTCATTCAAGACCTTATAAGTTTGTACTGTTTTATAGGGAGGCTACCTCATATGAAAAGTAAAATTCAATTGAAATTGTATATACTTGATAACTTGATAACATTTTTTTTAATTGATAGGGTGGCTTTTGCTCTGTAATTTAAACTTATGATGGTGAGTAAACACCATTTAATATCCGATCAAATTTGGTGCTAGCTTATTCATTAGCTGAATTTAAAAAAAAAAAAATCAATTTGTATAATTTATATTAAAAACGTACCAACATACCAATAGTTTTAAATTCAAGTGCAGATCAACATATATTATTAGGGACGTCATCTTTGAAGAAATTTATAACACATTTTTCATAAAATGAGGAATCAATTGATCCCACTAAATCTTTACTAATATGTCTCTGAATAAATTATTACGCACCTTCACAGATGCACAACTTCTTGCGAGGTTGTGGAAGTCCTCAACAATAGACCTTTGTCCTAGCTTAGCGCAAGTGAAGTAGAGTAAGGTAAAATAAGATAATATTAAAGGAGGGTGGTTATGGTAATATGTATATTACGGATAAATCCGTATTATAAATTTACTAGTATCGTATCCGTGCGTTGCAACGGGACATATTATAAGATTTAATATAGAGAGGCAAATAATAAATAATAATAAAAGAAACAACAACAAATGACTGTTTTAATACAACAACATTCTTTGTATGTCAGTGCATACACAATTTTTGCGTTATAATTCAATTAAATTAAATGTGAAAAGCAGCTAGAGAATAAATCAATAATATGCTTTTTTTGTTCTCTTCCAAAAATGAATAAAAGGTAGAAAATTCAGAAATGAGATATGCTAGCTGTCTAAATTGGAAATTAATTTTTTTATGCACCAATTAAAGCTGGAGAGAGATAGTAATAAATATTTAATGCTAATTTTATTTGCTCAATTCTTGGTATTACTTGTAACGTATCGGGTGGTAGTACGTATGGTGAGTATGTTTTTAACTAAATTTAGACTTCTACACATAAAACATATGTATTTAATCTAAAGAAGACAGATTATGTAATTGGAGGGCTGAGATTAAATCCGAAATTTCATAAATTGTAGCCGTTGGCGGATCGGATACCCAACGTGCTTAATAATGGAATGGAGATATTTATATTTTTAAAGTTCAAACAATTATTGCTTTTAGAAAAAAATTACTACTTTTAGATAGTTAGAAAATCATTGTTTTTTAATGGTCTAGAATTTTTAAATCAAGTGTATTTCTAACTATCTAAAAGTATAGCTAAAAAATTGTAAATTTGTAAAATTTGGTTTTCAAATACATTTTCATATAAGATCATTGTTGAATGGTACAAATTGAATTTTTGAACATAAAAAAAAAAACATGTGCTCCCAGCGCGAGCCGCTGTGAAATACGCATATTACTCTAGCCTCATTCATATAAAAGTTGCAAAATATTCTAAAAAATTTATATTAATTTGTAAGGACGATTTAATTTACAAATTGTCGTGAATAACATTTGTGAATAAAATTATTTGAACCTAAACATCAGTCTGTATTTGCTATTGTGAAAGTTTACGCATTATTTTCACTTGCATTGCAGCTTTATTCAATATTTCACTAAAAAAAAGTGTCATCCGATTTCTCATTTAGTTTAATATGTTATCAGTTGACAAGTTTGACTTATTCTAAGCCCCTCGTGTTGTCCATATGTTAGGTATTCGAATGATACCTAGGTAATACAAAATAATATAAGATATTCGAATGATACCTAGGTATTACCGAGATTTTTATTTTTACCCAAAAAAAAATATATTTTAATATAATTATCCAAATTTTTGAAAAATTTAAATTTATACCCAAACCGTAAAAAAAATTTACGGTTTGAATTCTTTATTCAAACCGTAAATTTTTTTTACGGTTTGAATTCCGTAAAATTCCAACAACACCAGCTTCCACGCGTCTGCCTCTCCGCTTCGAGAACTTTCGGTTTGAAAACAGTTTTTTTTACTCTCCATTTCTTCCCATTCCTGTGAAAATGGACCAGGGGCATTTCAGTCCGAGCAAAGGCCAGATATCAAATTATTATTGTATTTATTTGTGTAATGGGCAAAAAGAAAAAAGTGGTGAGAGTTGAGAGATATATTAGATAAATTTAAGAGTTGAGAGGAAATTTTTTTATAAACCATAATTAAAAAATATATTTTTACGAAACCAACACGATTACTTTTTTTTTGTTACAAAATTCATAAGAACCGAAATGCTATTTTGGTCCGAAATTTTTTTTTATTCCAGACCAAAATGGCATTTTGGTCCGGTCTCCTTTTTGAATTTTCTGCTGCGGCTCATATGAAAACTTATGAAACCAATACCACAGAAAATTCAAAAAGGAGACCAAACTAAAATGCCATTTCGGTCCAGAATAAAATAAAAATTTCAGACCGCAATTCGTTGGTTTGTAAAAAAACAAAATTTTAATTATGGTTTATAAAAAAAATTCGTTGAGAGGTATATAAGAAATTAGAGAAGTTTTCTTTAATTTTTCAGAAATTGATGGTAAAGTTCAAATCTTGAAATGTTAAGTCAGTTAAGATGGTAACTAAAAAATTTGGGCTAACCAACTAGACACAGCCACCTCATCGAAAGTAATCGTAGTTTCTGTCGCAACTTAAAAAAAAAGGTTTCTGCCACAATGGTTTGGAATTTTACGGAATTCAAACCGTAAAAAAAATTTACGGTTTGAATAAACTACGATTATTCCAAACCATTGTGTAAAATTCCAAACCATTGTGGCAGAAACCTTTTTTTTTTAAGTTGCGACAGAAACTACGATTACTTTTGATGAGGGGGCTGTGTCTAGTTGGTTAGCCCAAATTTTTTAGTTACCATCTTAACTGACTTAACATTTCAAGATTCGAACTTTACCATCAATTTCTGAAAAATTAAAGAAAACTTCTCTAATTTCTTATATACCTCTCAACGAATTTTTTTTATAAACCATAATTAAAATTTTGTTTTTTTACAAACCAACGAATTGCGGTCTGAAATTTTTATTTTATTCTGGACCGAAATGGCATTTTAGTTTGGTCTCCTTTTTGAATTTTCTGTGGTATTGGTTTCATAAGTTTTCATATGAGCCGCAGCAGAAAATTCAAAAAGGAGACCGGACCAAAATGCCATTTTGGTCTGGAATAAAAAAAAATTTCGGACCAAAATAGCATTTCGGTTCTTATGAATTTTGTAACAAAAAAAAAGTAATCGTGTTGGTTTCGTAAAAATATATTTTTTAATTATGGTTTATAAAAAAATTTCCTCTCAACTCTTAAATTTATCTAATATATCTCTCAACTCTCACAACTTTTTTCTTTTTGCCCATTACACAAATAAATACAATAATAATTTGATATCTGGCCTTTGCTCGGACTGAAATGCCCCTGGTCCATTTTCACAGGAATGGGAAGAAATGGAGAGTAAAAAAAACTGTTTTCAAACCGAAAGTTCTCGAAGCGGAGAGGCAGACGTGTGGAAGCTGGTGTTGTTGGAATTTTACGGAATTCAAACCGTAAAAAAAATTTACGATTTGAATAAAGAATTCAAACCGTAAATTTTTTTTACGGTTTGGGTATAAATTTAATTTTTTCAAAAATTTGGATAATTATATTAAAATATATTTTTTTTTGGGTAAAAATAAAAATCTCGGTAGGTATTATATATCATAGCCAGAATCGTAAAAAAAGATCCGCTCTATTTTTTGAAATTTATAAATTTTATTTGATACATTACAGATGTTATTTGACTTGACCACATCAGATCTAAACAGTTAAAACACTGAATCCGTAACAAATATTTGGCCCTGTTGTTTGAACTTTGAAGTGACGGTTCGTCTATCATTATAATATTAATATCATTTTATATAAATTTTTATAAATAAAAAATTATGCATATCCATATCTCGTAGGCTCGCAGTTGTCTCGTCTCTCGTACGGAATATTTTGAAATATCTCCAGTTCTCCACAAAGCCCTAGTCAGATCGTTACTGTTTCCAATATTTTATCTTTTCAAACCTTTCACGTAAAGATAAAAATATCTCTTGGCACTTTGGTAGCAATGAAGCGTCAGCCATTAAGGGCCAGCCACCCGGGTACTCTAGAGCTGGGTGCCCCCTTAAAAGTCTTCAGTCATTTAGCGCATATACTTTTATCGTGTCCAAACTGGATAATTTATTATTATAAAAATATCATAAAATAATAAAAGAAACGATAAAGAGTCCCATAAAAATTCGAAACTAAGATGGATCAATCACATAAGTAGACAGAGTACCTCAGAATATTTTATAGTAGATTTTTTCTATTTAAAATTTTAGACCAAAAATATTTCTTCCAATCCAATTTTTTTTTCTTTATCCGGTTGCTACATATACACACGACCAGGTCACATAAGACTCTATTTTCATGTAATTTAGGGACTAATTTTCATGCAATTTAAAAAGTAGTTGGATTGAAAACGGGTTCTTCTGTAATCCATCTATGAATCGAAATTTCATGGTACTATTTTTTTTCCCTCTATTATCTTATAATATTTTTTATAAATAAAATATTGTCTCCTTAACTCTTTACCGTCTAGTTTTATTTATGTAATTAACTATGTTATAAGCAAGAAGAAAAATAAATATTAAACCATTTTTGAAGCAGAATATGACACTACTTGCTATTTTGAGGCGATTAAATTGGACTGCTGAGGGAGTCTGAATATGCTGTTTTTGTTTTGTATAAACAAGAATCTATTTTTTTTCATCCAACCGTCACATTTTTCATGCACGTATCTCAATGAAAGAAACATTTTAGCAAAATTTTATATAAGATTCCCGAACTTTTTTTTTAATAAATGTAAAATTTTATGTTAAAAATTTTAGCAAAATATCAAAACGAATTTCAAGATTTATGAAAGACTGGGATGAAATCATTCTGACTCGCAACTTTCAGTTGAAACAAAAATAAAAAATCAAGTGTATATAAAAGTTCAGTCATTGCCATAAATAATTTTTTCATATGTGTTATGTAAAAAAGAGTTGAGCACAACCTGACCCGAATATTGCAGATTATTTTAAGAAAATCTATTTATGTATAACAATAATAGTAATATAACTATAATATGGTATCTTGTTAATTTTAATTTTTAGTTAAAACTTTCTCTATATTATATATATATATTTATTTTTTAAGAAGAACTTTCTCTATATTATTGTTAGTTAGAGTATGTCATTTATAACTTATTGTTACTTGTGTTTTTCATAATTAGTTCTTTGAAATGAAATTCGTCGAACTCATTAAACCCGACAACATAATAAAAAACTCAAGTTGAATGATTTTTATTTTGATTGGTTAACCACATATTTAATATCTTGTGATCAGACTATAATAAGTCGGATTGACTAAAAAGATAAGATCCGACTATCCCACTCCGTAACCCCATTACTTGTAGAAGAACCAACCAGTATTTGATCTTGTTCGGCAAGTTCTACTTAGAGTCCTTAAGAGTCCTTTAAACTTATTAGCTCTTTAATTCCACCGAACAACATCTTCTTAGTCCGGATTAATATTTGGTTTTTTTTTGTTGGGATTAACCCTCCTTTGAACTTTTTGCCCGGATTAAGGCACTGATTATATCGAATTAAGCATCTTAGCTAGGGGTGCATACAGATCGGATAGTGGTAAAACCATATCCGTATCTGTTTTTATTTTTTGAATACGGATACGGATACGGATCGGATATCCGTAAATATATACATAAATATTATCATAATATATATTAAAATATATGGTATATATATAATTATTCGGATACGGATATTAAAATTCAAAATCGTATCTGTATCCGCATGGATATTCGGATATTGGATATCCGTATTTAATTTTCAGATACGGTCAGATATTGTTCGATCCGTTTGCACCCCTAATCTCAGCACATTTTCTTAATCCGATTATACCGAACAAGTGTTTTTTAGCCCCACTTAAAATTTAATCCCAACACATGCGCCGACCAATCTCTATATGTCTTTTAACGTGAGAGGTCATGAGTTCGAAACTCGTGAGGAAAATCATTTATTATAATAATATGGAGTTTGAAAAAAATATTGAGTGACTTGAATCCAACTCTTTCGTTAAAAAAAAAAAATTAATCGAGGGGTGGAAACTATAATATGGTCATTCAGTATTATAAACTTGATAGTCCGGTCCTCAACCTCAAGTTGTAGGAACTTGAAATACCGCACTTTTTTATATATAAAATATAAAATATTAAAACTGAGCTTATGTTGTGAACATTCAACGAACGATTTTTGTGAATTTATTTTTTGTTGGTGTAAAAGAAATAAGGCTCGGGTTTCTTATTTCGGTCTTCCTAAATAACAAATTTCATTAAAAATGTTAACATTTATTAAACGTTATTATATTTTGAGGATGCATAAATTTGTTATTTTTTTATTGATCTTTTTGCGAGGGAGGGAAAAAACAACCTCAACAAATTAAATAAGTCTAGACTCTAGACATATTTACTCTTTCAGACAATATATGAAATGAAATTGATGTCACACGGAATACAAAACGCTAGCTTATAACACAACTTCTATCCATTCTCGTTGGAGAATTTATTCGATAAGAAATAGTCAATTCCCACCGACTAATAATAGATTCGAGTATTTGACTAATTAATACAGCTCAATCAAATTTTATAATAATAAGGGTTGGTACTTGGTATGGATCAAGTCTAATTTCATATCATTTTTTCTAAGGCCCAATATAATTATTGTTCCTACAAATTTTAATACATTATTTGCTTATAACACTCCATATTTCAAATTTTCTGTATTCTAACTCCCGTTATTTTGTATCGTACATTTTTTTAGTTCCAAATATGTTATCACGCCATCACAATATTAAATATGAAGCAGAAATATATAACTACATTAAAAATTAAAAATGGACTACAGGTACTAAATGTAACCAACAAGTTTAAGGCCGAAATTTTTTTAGTTACCACAAGATTAAATCCAAATTAAATGAATACCACCCGATCAACTATTTTTTCAATCATACCACCCACGCGAACTGGGTTCGTGCACCAAGATAGCACGGTGCGCAGACTGGGTTGGCGCACCCTTAGTGCGCGGACTGGATTGGCGCACCAAACTGTAAAAGCACAAGTAAATCCAAAATTAAACCTCCTTCTCCAAACGGACACGTGCCGCGTTCAGGAATTGGTTTGAAAGCCAGTAAATAAATGAAAGATAATTATGTGGGTCCCCCTTAAATTTAAAATTTTAAAATTTATTGAGTGGGTCCCCCTTAAGTTGAATTAGCCAATACACGTGGGTCTCCCTTAAATTTTAAAGATTTGAAAGCCCCTCATTTTCTGATTTAACCACTCTTTCAAATGAAAGAAGCCATGTGTCCCATGATTCTGTCCCGGCAAGGAGAAAAGGCAGGATAAAGTGAAGGTGCTCGGTGCACCAACCCAGTCCGCGCACCGCTTGGTGCGTTTCTCCAGTCGGCGCACCAGTTTAATTTGGTGCGTGAACTCAGTACGCGTGGGTGGTAGAATGGAAAAAAGATGTATTGAGTGGTATTTATTTAATATTGATATTCTAAAGTGCTAACTAAAAAAATTTCGGAGTTTTAAGGTTTGATTTGCCAAAATAAAAAGTTTAAGATTTTATATGTGGATCCAAATTCGCTAAGAAAAACAAGACTCTGTTTTTGAGAGAGAAAGAGAGAGAAAAATAAAAGAAGAGAGAGAGGAGATGAGGAGATAAGGAGGAAAAAATAACGGATTTGGATCATATGTTGGCTAACTGACGAACCGAGTTCATGAGACACATGAAAGTTCACACTATAAAGCTTTTAAGCTAATATTTTTAAGATTCCAATATTATATTATATTTTGAGGGCTCATCTGGATGTTTTTCGTGTTCTTATAAATTGAAAAAAAAAAAAATCAAATCTAACTAAACAAGTCGAGATATTCTTAATCTCAGACAGTATATAAATCTCACGTAACTAAGACAACAACTAAACAAGAGGTCTCTAACATATCACTTCTATCCTGTTTATCATAACGAATAGTCAATTCTAATCAAGTAATTAACAGTTGAAATACCACTTGATATAATATTAATTCTAAGCATAGTGACAAAATTCGCGAATTATATCCGAATTATACCTGAATAATTCATTTTTTTGGTGATGCCGAACCGAACGCCGAATTATTCGGTTGACCGAACTTTGACCGAATTATTCCCGAATAATTCGCGAATTTTACGAACTTTTTCCCGAATTTTTTCCAGAACATTTTTTTTTTGGTTTTTTTTTTTTTTGCTTCCTTGTAGGACTATCCGAATCATTTCCGAATTATACCTAAATTATTTCCGAATCACGAATTTTTGAACTCGCCGAACCAAATCTGAATAATTCATTTGTCACTACGATTCTAATTTCTAAGTAAGCAACCTGGCCTATACACAATTACACAGACAGGTAAATACTTGTATACGGTCACAACTAATCCGAACAATCCTATGATTTCCGTACGATCAGAGAGGATATCATCATATCAGCTCCCAATTAAATTAGCCGATAAACAGTTCTTTATATCTCCTCTCATTCCTCTCAGGCTCTCTCTCACTAACCGCGTTGCGTTGCTCTATAGACTATAGTGGTGGCCACCTTTAAACCCCCAACGCCAACCCATAAATAACTCCAAAACAAATACCACCGTCCACCGAAATGAAAAACCGACCATTCACAGCCGTCTCCGTCGTCGCTGCCGCGGCGCTCATCGCCGGAGCGATCCTTCTTACCTCGAGTTTCTTCCGCATCTCCTGCTCGCGGCCCAGCTTCTCTAGCCTCACCTCGTTGTCCCACCCCGACCTCATGACAGCCACGGTCCGCTACGCCACGTCCAGGGTGGTCCCACAACAGTCCCTTGCCGAGATCTCCGAATCCCTCGCCGTACTCCGCAAGCGTGCTCCGTGCAACTTCTTGGTTTTCGGACTCGGCCACGATTCGCTCATGTGGTACGCATTGAATGCCGGCGGTACGACTGTTTTCTTGGAGGAAGATCCAAGCTGGTACAAAACCGTGCTAAAGGGGTCGCCATTTCTGACGGCGTACCATGTCGAGTACCGGACCCACCTGTCGGAGGCCGATGAGCTGCTCCATGGGTGGAAGCAGGAGAAGATGTGCGCGCCTGAGAATTCGTATCTCAAGGGGAATCAACGGTGCAGATTAGCTCTGGATAATTTGCCCGATGTGGTTTATGAGAAGGAATGGGATGTGATTATGATCGACGCGCCTAAAGGGTATTTTGTATTTTTTGTTTCTTTTCCTCCTGAAATTACTCATCTATTTTCTTTTGCGAGTCTAAATTTAACTTGCCTACCGCTTCATATTTTTTTGAGAAAAGAAAAAAAAAAGGTTCAAGGTTCAAACCCCTTTAGCTGCCTTTTTCAATGAATTTTTTCTTGTAGAAGGTGGCACCAGAAGTCAACTCTAGTAGTTCGCTTCTGCTGGTGGAACAATTTTTTCTTTACTGTCCAGTTGAAATACAGTCCTTCAGATCAGATATGTTCTGATTGCTCAAATGCTTAGTACAAAACCTAAGAATCAAAATGCCCAGTTCCAAAATTCTGATTTTGAATTCATATTTGGGAAGGAAGTTTCTTGTTGCAGGATGGAGTTGCATAGCATATACTATATAGTACCCTTTAATTCACTTTGCATCTCATAGTATTGTATTAAATTACCTGAGGTGTTGTATACATTTGGTAGCTGTGGGCCTGTGGAGTGGGGAGTAGAAAATATTTAATTGTTCTTTGCTCCTTGTTCTAGAACTTGTATTAATTTACTGTATCTTGATTGAAATAAATATATAACATGTCACAGTTATCCTCATATACTTCTCTCTGACCTGCCAGGTCATTTCCCAAAAGGAACTTCTTCTCCCCAAATTTTTATTGAGTATGAGTTTTGACTTTCGATTCTATGGGATTAGGGATATATAGATAAGGTTTTAGAGTGATATTTATTATTTTTTCAGAATGTATATAATTTTTTGGTAATTACAGGCCGTAGGCCCAGATCGGATATTTGGTGCATAGTATCTTTCTAGTTTATCCTTCACATTAACATTGCATTTATATGCATTTAATACATCATCATAAATATTGAAACCAACTTATCATTTTATTAGAAACAAATAAAGAGTGTCAATTTTTTATGGTTTTTTCAACCAGTATCTTGTTAAAAGCTGTTTTTCGGTGACAGATTTGGCTATGACCTGTGTTGGCTTATTACTAGAGATTAGAGAAAATAACACTGCATTTTATTCTCCAGTTTTGGATTTATGCACTATTTAATGAGTAGAACTAGGGTGTTCCTAAGCTCACCAAGCCCTTCGTGAGCTCAACTCTAAAACCTATCGAATTGACTTCAAACGACATTTTCAAACCGTTAGATGTTCAATCTATATTAAAATGTGCTTGGAGGCCAAATTTTACATTTTTTAGAATTTTTTTACTATTTATTAAGATGGTTTGAAAATCGCTGTTTTTATTAAAATTCTGCACCATTGGAAAACAGCGATTTTCAAACCATCTTAATAAATAGTAAAAAAATTCCAAAAAATATAAAATTTGGTCTCCAAGCACATTTTAATATAGATTGAACATCTAACGGTTTGGAAATGTTGTTTGAAGTCAATCCGATAGATTTTAGAGTCGAGCTCACGGAAGGGCTTGGTGAGCTTAGGAGCACCCTAGTTCTACTCCTATTTAATTATCTTGACAAGTCTAAACTGCTGTTAAGTTATAAATTTACATCTTTACTTGCACGATATTGATTTTTTTTTATTAGTGGGATTGTTCTATGATATGTAATTTAGGCATTTTTGACGGGTCCGGATCCCCTAAAGTAACCCACTTTTTGAGTTTAGACGTGTCTGGTGCTTATTCGGGATAGTGCGGGGGGCCAGTATTATTTGAAGGGTCCGGGCCCTTTAAGATTCGTGTTAGAGCATCAAACTCAAAATTGGGTTACTTCATGGGATCCGAATTCATTTTTTACAGGTTAGGGCTGTGGTAAAAACCGAATTTGGATCCAGTGAAGTAATCCAATTGCTGGGTTTTAGATCGAAACCGTCCGATTCGAAACCGTCCGATTCGAAACCGTGAAAATTCATCCCCAAAGTGAGCGCACATATCCCGACGACAAATTTGAATTCCGAGACAATTTTGAGCGACGAATTTGAATCGGATGGTCTCAATCCAAAACCCAAAGATTGGGTTACTTTAGGGGATCCGGACTCGTAAAAACCTGCCAATGGGCGCAAAGTATTGATGCCAAATCATTAAATTCCGAGTGAGAGGTTACAAATATAATTTTCCAATTACCATGAACTATAAAAATGTAAATGTTTCTCGTAAAGACCTATTGATTATTAGTATTTCTTGAGTTCTCAAAGTCGGTTTGAACTGATTATGCCGTTACAGATACTACGCAGCGGCACCGGGACGGATGGCCGCGATATACTCAATGATGGTTATGGCAAGAGCCAGAAAAGGCGAAGGTGACACCGACATCTTTTTGCATGATGTCGATCGAAAGGTGGAGAAGACATTTGCTAAGGAGTTCTTATGCAGCAAGTATCGGGTTGGTGCCGTCGGGAGGTTGTGGCATTACCGAGTACCACCTGTCTCCAGGCAAGGTAACGAGACCGGCGACCCCTCTAAGAAATTTTGCTGAGTTAATTTCTTAAGTGCATATTTATTGTTACATGTTTTTTTTTTTTTTTCTTTTCCTTTTTTTTTTGGGAGGGGGGTGGGGGAGCGGAGGTAAATGTTTTTAAACAGGCATTTGGATTTTGGAACAGTCTTTCATTCCCTTGTATCTGTAATATTTTTATACATTTAAAGTGGCCACCTCGCTTTCCTCCGATGTACCATGCTATATTGATATACCGATCATTTTATTCGAGAAATATCAGAAAGATTTAAATAAAAGAAAAAGTTATTTTCTTGACTAAAATACTTTCTAACTAGTTTGGAGAGCCTTTTATTTAGCTTTTCATAAGGGTATTAAATAAATATGCCATTTGCATAAGAAAAGCAAGTATAAAGAGATGTTTCGAGTTATCAGACTCCTTTTGTGCATTTTGGATTGAAGCAATTTTGTATTACGGACTGAAACGGAAATATCTAGGCGCTATTTCCATTAACGGAAATTTGTGGCCAAATCCTTCTCTCCTGCGGCGTGCCAACCTGTGGGATGCCTATTGCACACCACGATATATAGCTTAAAAAACAGTTTCTATAGTATATTAGTATATGCTTAAAAGGAATTTCCTCTATGATCGGAATAATATTTAGACAAAATAGAATTAAAAAATATATAATAAAGTCTGTATTTTGAAATTTAATAATTTGAATGTCAAAATGAACAGTTAGATATGATCTATATCTTTTTCTCTAAGTACATGTAAAATTTGATGACATTTTAATTATAGATTTTTTATTATTAGAAAATTGAAAAGTGAAGGTGGTGGTGAAAAAAAAATTAAAATATTTGAACTCTCATTCAATTGAATTTTATTGATCAAAATAAGAGAGAACAAAAACATACACTATGCACTATAAATTCATTCTACAGAATTTTACGTACATTATTTGATCGAAGTGTTTGATTTAGAATCAATAATATTTTATGCACATTCTAAGGACAAAACTTAAAATTTTTATGTATTTGTTTTGTTAAGCACGAATAAAGTTCTACACATTTAAAAAACAAATACGAAAAATTTTCTATCGGTTTTTGCGACTATAGGATCGTGAATGTGAACAAAATTGATTAAATGTATGAACGCTTGCACAAACACACTATAAAATGTATTCCAGCATAGTTTTACAAATAATATTTGACTTTTTATGTTTGAATTGGCAAGAACAAATTTATTCATACAAAGGACATGAACGCATACAAGCGTACTGTATATGCATTCTAGCTGATGTTTTATTTTATGTATTTGTTTGATTTAGTATGAATAAACTAATTTACATACAATGGACATAACTTAGATTTATCTATCGGTTTTGATTATTTTAGGATAAAAATTATGGCTTAAATTTGTTTAAAACTTCAATGGACACACAAAAATATACTGTTACTGTATGATAGCAACATTTTTTGTATAATACTTGATACATATATGTGCATGTCTGAGTTTGATATAGCACCCATAAATTTATGCACATGTAATGACATAACATATATATATTATCTTTCAGCTCTGATGATTACAAAATAAATGCGATTTAAGCTTATTTCGAAACTTAAACAGACGTCCAGAAACCCTACGGCAACAGAATAGATTTATGCATTATACTTTATGTAATATTTTGATTTATAAAAATAATTTGCACATATAGTAGAAATCTAGAATTATTTAGCATCACGAATATGATAAAAAGAAGATTAATACATGTGACCAGATCGAGACTCACAACGTGTCATAAAAATGCATTTAAGAAATTATTTATGCTTTTAGCATTGATAAACCTATGCCTATGCATACGTGACATGATTAACATGATATAACTATTAACACAGCGTGATTGTCCTCCGCCATTTCACAACGTTACGTCACATAAAATAAAAAAAAATAAAAAAAAATCATATTATGTAGTCAAGTCATCACGTTTCTGCATCACTAACATCAGCCAGCAGCTGTGTTCCGAAAATTTATAACAGCGCATAATAATTTATGAAAATTTAAGGGAGTACTTATTTAGGCTCAAGGAAAATTCTGATTTTACTCAGCTGCAGGTGGTCTCCATTGCAAAGAAAACTGGAGACACCAGCATACGTCTCTAAACAAATCCCAGTTCTCCCCGGTTCATAACTTCTAAACCAACCACAAATGGCGGCTTCGGTGTACGGCGCCGAAACTCCGGCCGACGCCGCAGATTCGGAGCGCACATCTTTCCGTCGAGCGGAGAAGAAATACAAGCTCTACAAGTCTCTCCTCCCCAAAGCCAGGTCAAACTTGTCAATTAATCTCTCTGCTCGCTCAGAAAAAAAAAAATTGCAAACCCAATATCGTTGTTAAATCAAGCCCCCAAATTGGATTAGTTCTAAACTTCTAATAAGGGGTTCAGCGTCGTTTCAAGATTAGAATTTTAAGTAAACCAAACGTATTTGTTGTAAAAATAATAACGGTTGGTTTATTGGTACCAGCACCACCCCAGTACCTCCTTCACATAATTTGCAGAATAGTGGCATTATAATCCGGGGCTGATACAGAATTCTTTACATTCACAGGAGAAAAACAAATGCAGTAAAACCAACTTTAGACCTAACCGAAGTAGTTGATTTTAGAGCCGCAATTAATGAGACACCGCCTTACCGAATGGGAATTATCAGGATTGATTGTCATGATTTTGATCAACCTGTTTTTGGATTGATTGATCACCCTGGTAGGCATTATTACTTGAAAATCTATCAATACTTATTTATTTTTTAAGAGTTAGTGATCTCTTTCTAAATTTATTTAATTTTCGTAGGTTTTTATTTCATCCCAAGTGCACTCTCAATTGAAGAGCAATGCCATTGGATTAGAGAAAGCTTGCAGAGCTTTCCTCAGCCTCCTAATAGAACAAATCTCACTGCCTTTTATGGCCCCATTTTTGATTTGTTTGATGCCGCGCAAAACCAAAAGGTTTTCTCTAATCTAGAAAACCTAGGCAACTGCCAAGGAGAAAGACAGAGAGAGGAAATGGATTCATGCAAACATCCTCCAATTCCTGCAACTAAACTTCTTAGGAAGTTACGTTGGAGCACTCTGGGGTTACAATTTGATTGGTCTATGGTAAACTCCATTATATAACATATGATATTTATACTATTGGCATTTGGCATATGGTTAGGTCGACTAATAATCCTTGAATTACCTCTTTTGGGTGTAGCGCAACTACAATATATCATTGCCGCATAATGAAATACCAGAAGGGCTATGCGAACTTACTAAAAAAATGGCTTCTCCTGCCATGTCATCAGGAGAGGAGTTTCGTTCTGAAGCTGCCATTGTTAACTACTATGGACCCAGTATGTTAATCCCAGCACACTTTGGTAAATATATCTTATAATTTTAATTACATTTCACTTCCTATTGACTAAGATTTGGGATTCTTTCAGGTGATATGCTAGGGGGGCATATTGATGACATGGAAGCTGATTGGACTAGACCTATTGTGAGCATCAGGTAATCTTTGTTTGTTTGTTTTGTTTATTATACTTTTATTAAGAGATCATGCACAAGTTTTTACTTTTGACTCAATGTGGTAACTGGTAACCCCTCTGATACAGCCTAGGGTGCAAAGCAGTATTTCTATTGGGAGGCAAAACAAGAAATGATGATCCTATAGCTATGTATGTTCGAAGCGGTGACATTGTACTCATGGCCAGTGAAGCTAGAGAGTGTTTTCATGGTATTCATCTATTCCGTGCATCTCTCTCTCTCTCTCTCTCTCACCGTGTGTGTATATATTTCCGTTGTGCCAAATAAGCTCAACAAATGTTGCTTTCTTTGTAGGCGTACCTCGAATTTTCACTGATGAAGAAAATGCTGAGATAGCTTCACTTGTAACTCAATTTACAAGCAAAGATGATCACTTTATTATAGATTATATTAGAAATTCTAGGATAAATATTAACATTAGGCAAGTAACCTAGGTGTTTTACTATTTCTTGTTTGGGTGAAAAAGGGCCTTCTTTTTGTATTTTAAGTCAGACAGTTTATTGTGGATCTGTTCGTCCAAGGAGCAACTATTGAAAGATTCAAAGAACCAAAGGATATGCAAAAGAAATGTCATCTGCTGGGTTGTTGTGAAAACTGTTGTATAATTGTTAGGCAACAATTGCTATTATTTTGTTATCAGATGGGTGTTTCAGGAACTTCACGTTTTTTTTTTTTTGTGGTTTTAAGACGGACATTTTGTTGTGGATGTATGATGTATCCAACGAGCAATTTTTGAAAGACCCAAAGGATGATGCTAAAGTTACATCATCTTCTGGTTTGTTGTGAAAACTGAAAACTGATGTATAACTTGTAGCCCACAATTGCTTTTATTTCCTTCTCTTAAGGGTGTTTTTCGGTTTTTGAAACTCAACTGCCTTAGAACCAAGTTATTTTGGTTGTTCTTATGATTTGGTGAGTGTTATAGTGTAACTCGATTCATTCCCACTTTAATGGGGTGGTGATTTTCTTTGAACGATTCATAAAATTATAGTATAAATTTTATTTTATCCCAAGAACATGCTACATTGCCGTGGGAGATATCGTTGTAACATCCGACGAATGTTCTTCTGAAAATGGACACGGGTGTAATATATGCACCTGAATCTATACAATTGTACACTGGTACCAACCTCTCAGCACAAATGTTCCCCATGTCTATTGCCTCTTAATATTAAGTTCGGAAAAGCAGCCTACTGTAGCTAGACAAAAACACATCAATATTAAGGTGGATTAATTTGTCAATGAAGTAGGAGCAGCCAGTTGAGATTCATTAATAGAATTTTTAAGTACAAGAGCCAGTACAACTGTAGCAATTGATAAATATACTTTACCAGTCCTGCAACATACAGTCATAGCAAAACTAAGCAGCTAGTTGCTATTTCTGAGTATCTCCTGAAGTTGGCGTGGTGTTAAGATTGAACTAACATCTACATCAAAATTTGCACTTTCCAGTTCTTTGCGAAGCTGTAACATAAAAAATGAACAATATCCTAAAATTACAAAGAAATAAAAATATCAAGGCCAATGCACAAAACAGCGGTTGACCTGGTGTTTTAGAAAACAACAGTATGTTACAATACCAGACCTTTTGTTTTTCCTCGGTTTAATCTTATTTGGTTTCAACAAAACTTGTAGAATTGAAGCTTCCAACTTCTTAACTGTCATTTTTATGAGATTTCTCGAAGTAACTTCTGCATTACTGCTGATATTCACAGAGAGAGAGAGAGAGAGAGAGAGAGAGACCTTGACAGCCACTGTCAAGTTTTTCAAGAGAGAGAGAGAGAGGGAGAGAGAGAGCATACATAGTCGAGAATAGCAGATTGCTCTTCGCAGCTGTAACTCCTTATGCGCTTCAACATTTCAAGTTGCTGCGATGTGAATGACTGTGAAACTTAATATATCTTTCAAGGGTTCAATTATGAAAACAGAACTCTGCAAACCTTTTACCTGATTTTGCAAAATTTGTTGAGAATTGATTTTTCGTGCAAATTCATCTGGCTCCAGCTCCGCCTCATCTATTGCCATCTCCTCTCTATTAATTAATGTTAAGTTATAAAATTACCAGGTGCAGCAGACCAAGAATTCTTCCTTGAACCTTGTGCCACATTTGGCATTTTGGGTATAGCTTTCGCTATAAACAAAATATATAAAATGCTTATTATATGAATTGTTGATTTATTTGCCTTTTATCTTATTACATTGTTTCGGATGGGAGAGAGGGCTCTTTTTGTTTGATTTTCGTTTCTTAAAGGATATGTTATCTTTGTATTTAATACCAAATCAGACAAATCATCTCATGGTACACTCCTCCAAGAGATGAGCTTAAGCCTCAAGACCTAACACTATTGCTAAGACCTAATTGCTAAGTAAAAACCAAAAGCTGATAAGAATGCCCTACTTTGCAACAAATTGATAAAATTTGATCATCAATTCCATGTCATTCTCGTAAACAGCTCAAGCCTTAAGATCTAACACTATTGCTAAGTAAAAGCTAAAAGCTGATAAGAATGCCTTACTTTGCAACAAATTGATAAAATTTGATCATCAATTCCATGTCATTCTCATAAACTGTGTTCACTTTTCCTAAGCAACCGATCCCAAACCTTGGATCTGAAATTTCAGGATTATGTGTTAAAAGCAAATCAATAGATCCTGAGTTTATGAAAGAAGATAAAACCCACCTTGGAAAGAAAACAAAATAAACATAGAAGCACACAAATAGTAGATGAAATGGTGGCCAAATCATCACTAGCAAGTTGAAGATTATGACCCGAAACCAGTATTATGTGGTGGTTTACTGGTTTATGATTCATAACTGGTACTGCAAGTCGAAGATTTTAACCAATGAAACAAGATAATAAAAAAGGTGTACATTTAAATCCAACACTAAAAATGAAAATCAGTTGAATTGAAGAAACATGCACCTATGCCCATCTCAAGAAGAACTTCCTCTTGAATGGCAGTTGTCACAGCAACGGCCTCCTGCGCACAAAATATAGCAGTAATCAAATGTTCCTAAAGGGTACATGGGCAAAAAAATAGTACATTAAATGGGGAAAATTAACCTGATTATCTCTGACAGCATCAACAATTCGCTTCTTAACATCTAACACCAAAGCTAAATTCTGGTTAGCAGTAACAACCAACGAGTAATAATTTCCTTTCTACAATGCAAGAAAAAATAGCGGACTGGAATTTGATAAGAGAAGAAACAGACCGGGCCGAGAGACGAAGAAGGAGAAGCGGGAGAAGAGGTGGAGGAGCTGCTCCCTTGACAGCATCTCTTCGCTTTGTCCGGAGTTCTCCGATGACATATTCCTGTTCTCCGGCAATGGTCGCTTCGCCACCTAGCAAATAGCACCCACTTCTTTTTTATCTTTGCTTTTTTTTTTTTTCTCCCGAATTTCTGAATGGAATGGGTTTATGTCAGATGACGATGGGCCCGGCCCGTTCTGTGGCATTGCCGAATAAGTCTGGTTTTATTCGGCCCAAGATCATTTAAATTGTTGTAAATTCACGAAATATTTTTTCATAATGGCTCAAGTTGTTGACAATTTCTCCCGAAATTTTTATTAATAACCTCAAACAAATAAAAAATGTCAAATCTAACTTCCATCTGAGAAAATTTTCAAAAGTAACCTAACCGCCCCATCACTGGGCGGTTCACCCTACCCACCAAACCGCCCAGTGATTGGGCGGTCTACACGGCCAAAAAAACCGCCCCCCAATCGGGCGGTTAGGCATTTTTTTTTTTTTTTTTTTTACAGATATGTTAGGATATTTATTTTAGTAAGATATATTTGTAAGATATATATATTTTTTTAAGATATATTAAGACATGTTTGTTTTTGTAAATATATTTTCATTAAGATATATTTATAAGATATATATATTTTTTATAGATATATTAAATATATATTTGTTTTGTAGATATATTTTTATTAAGATATATTTACAACATATATGAAGATATATTTTTTCTATTGTAATTTTTATATGAAAATGCTTTATTTTTTTTATTGTAATTTTAAATAAAAATTGGTTGAATGTGGATGAGTCGTTTGACGTTAGAACTCTCGATTCTTTTATAATAATTGTCGATTTGAATAACGTGATAAACAGTGGAAAATATGTAATATAAATGGTAAGTCCACCAAAAAAAAATCCAAACTACGTAATCTAAATGTCCGCAACATAAGATAAAACACTCCAAACTGAATATACAATAGTAGAAAAGCTATCAGACTACAAGAACAAAAAACCTAACGACGAGGACGAGGGCGACGACTGGAGAGATCCAACCTACGGGGTGGATGGCGGTCCGTGGATCTGCTTGTTCTTCACCTATATTTTGGACATGAGGTGAATGTGTTGGTGATTATTGAACCCTAATTATTGTTCTTCACCTCTGTACTGGACGAACTACCGCCCCTCTCCATAGTATCTGCAGTGCACAATTTGCAAATAACTTAAATTTCACAATTTTAGATATAAAAATGTATAATGTAGGGATTTTAAATCGAAACACTAATTTTGTACCCTAAATTCTAATTTAATTCGCTAAAACCTAAACCCTAATTTAATTTTGTACCCTAATTTATAAACCCTAACACTAATTTATAAACCCCAATTTAATTTATAAAACCTAAACCCTAATTTAATTTATAAACCCTACTTTATAAACTCTAATTTAATTTATAAAACTTAAACCCTAATTTAATTTATAAAACATAAACCCTAATTTAATTTTGTACCCTAAATCCTAATTTAATTCGCTAAAACATAAATCCTAATTTAATTTGGTACCCTTCCTAATTTATTTCGCTAAACCCTAATTTAATTTTGTACCCTAATTTATAAACCCTAACTCCTAATTTTGTTCAATTCTATCTCGTCGAGAAAATCAACAACCCGCACAATTTAAACCCTAATTAAACCGTAATTTAATTTCTAACCTAAACCGCACAATTTAATCGTGTCGGGAAAATCAACAACCCACACACGGTTAACACCTCAATTCCTACCAAAAATAAAATAATGAGTTACGATAACTTACCCGAAGACGATCGATCGAGAGGAAGAGGAGGTGGCCGAGAGAGAGAGAGAGAGAGAGGGAGAGAGAGAGGGTGGCCGAGAGAGAGAGAGAGAGGAGGTGGTGGTGGCCGGCCAAGGGGAGGGGAGGGGCGGGGACGGCCGGGGCTGGGCTGGGCGGGCGGGGGCGGGGCTGGGGCTGGGGTAGGCGGTTAGGTCAGTGGGGTGGGGGGTTAGGGGGTTTTATTAAAAAAAAAAAAATTTCACTAAATCGCCCCATGGGGGGGCGGTTAGGGGGGGGGGGTGCGGACCGCCCCATCACTGGGCGGTTTGGGCATTTTTGAAAAAATTTTCAAACATGGGTTAGATTTGACATTTTTCATTTGTTTGAGGTTATTAATAAAAATTTCGGCAATTTCTCTTTACAATTTTTAATAATTTTTTTCTCTTTTTTAATTCTGATTTGTAAGTTATTTTGAATATAAACACTGTAGTTTTTTAATTAAAAGACTCCGGTACACTCGAGCATCTTTTAATACTACTTTCAAAAATTGAATTTGCATATCTCTATCTAGAGACGAGAGCTAATTTCATTACACTAAGTCCGCGTTTCTAACCTAAGCACTGTATAGTTACTCATTTAAAATGAGGATATATTTGATATTTGATCAGAAGTAGTCAGCAGACAAGTAATAGAACAAAATACTAAATAATTATAGGGAGCGGAATTAGTCCCAGGTCCTCTGGACTATTTCTGTCCAATGAACTGGTTGAACCGTAGGATGTAATTATTGATGATCAATTAAACGCCAGCTGTTATTTTCGCTATTGATAATTAATCTAACTCGCCAATTCACTATCAAGCTATTCAATAGTTTTATAAATGGAGTTGTCCATTACATATCACATTTGCTTAAATCATTGAAAACATAAACAAGCAAACAACAAGAAAAAAAAAATCAAATTTAATACAAGTACTAATTGTTACTATGTACACATTTAAGTTAATTATTTTATTTATTGTAGAAATTTTATAGACACTCTCGTATTTATTTAATTCTTTACTTAAAACTAATTAATACATATCATTGAAATTATAAGCTAAAGAAAAATATATAAGGGTCTTCTTTTTCTAAAGAAACTTTACAATTCTTGATGAAAAGAAAAACACCAAAAGTCGTACTTATATATTGTTTAATTTCTTTTACAATTTTTGACAGAGTGTCATTTAGCAAACCTTTTCTTTTAAAGAAAGTTTGCTAATTTAGAAATTTTCATACAACGTTGAAATTGAAAAAGAAATTGCCAAATCAGATTAGCAAGCAGAAAGAAATTATCAATGTAGATGCTCTAAGAGCAACTACATCCCAGCAACTCAAATGAGTTTCTAAATAATTATTAATTATTTTTTAGAAATTAAGATCTCTAAAGTTTCTAACTCTCACATTCCTGAAATTAATTTTAGAGTTTCTATTAAAGTCACATCAGCAATAAATTAAAAGGGAGAAATAATTTGAACCAATTATTTAGTTAACATGGAGACTTTACTGCATAGTTCTTAAATAGAAAACTTTATCATATCTCTGAAATTGAATTAGAAACTGCCATGTCAGATTATAAAGTCTAATAGTACCATAATAGTATCAGAGGTACATATACTCTGACATATTTTATCTTTTTAGGATTTTGCTTGTATGGATGGTGGCAACTTTGTGAAGATGATCAGTGCTGAAGACACAACCCCAAAGAAGAATGATAACAAGTCCAATGACACAACTCCAAAGAAGAGAGGTGATGACGTGGTTGTACCTTGTGAAGGTATGGAGTTCATATCGCTTGATGAGTTTCAGGCATATTACTATTAATGTCGAGTCATTGGAGGTATCTTGCCGGTGCCACTTATTTGAATTTAAAGGCATCTTGTGTAGCCATGTATTGTATATTTTCAATAAGAAGGATGTGCATGAAATACCGTCTAGATACATCTTGCCACGGTGGACAAAGAGGGTTGCAGAGGGAATACCTATTCCTATTTTTAAGAAGGATGGAGATGCAATTGCTCGTGATTTGTGATTTAACAACACTATAAGCCGGTTGAGACCTTATTTGCATGTATCTGTGGATGCTTTTGACACCATAATTGAGGCCTTTGACATGACACTTGAGAAGGTTTCAAATGTGCAAGAGACTATTGAGGTAGGGTCTGAAGAGAATGCCAAAGATTCATGTCATCCGCTGGTTGGTGATCCACATGTTTCAAAAAGAAAAGGGCACAAGAAAGGGTCAGTGGAGTCAAAGAGGGGACGCTTGAGAAGCGGCTTTGAAGTAGGTATGGAATGTTACAAGAGATCAAAAAGGCGATGCAAAGATTGCGGTGAATTTGGACACTATTCAGCTACCTGTGAGAGAAGAAAGCAGTCCAAGGTTGTTGAGTTTGTTCCAGGACAAACCCCATTACAGTAGGATGCCAACATTTCTAATAGTTTGGTGCCTTTTATTTTCTAAACCATATCTGACTTTGGTTATTTTGATAGCAAATATAGTATGTTTTTGCTAATTTTTGTGATGATACTGCTACTGTTTTTGCTAACTTGTTGTTGCTTGCTGGTTTTTTGTTAACTGAATTGGGTCAACAATGCCCAAATATAATCTATATGTTATTTTTGAATTTTGTGGGAATATTACATACTTGAGATTATATGCTGTAAATTTTCTGGTACCGTAGCTTTTCTGGTACAGATGCATTTGGTAGAGATTTGGAGTCACAGGTTCCAAGTCCGATCATCCAATGGTACTGGTTCAGATACAGTATCTGATTTTTGTAATTATAGGTTGTGAACTCTAGATTTATGTATTTTTTTTTTAGTATTGGTGGAAGTTGTTAATGAAGCATGTTTTTACTAATTTTGTAAGAAAAAGAAGATGTGGTATTAACCAATGGGCTACAGTACCTTATTTCCTCTACAGAAGTTGTTATTTAGAGAGTGATCTGAAGTAAAAAATATTGAGAAAACAACAATATAAAAAATGGTTATGATGATCGCTAGAAAGCTGGCAGAAGGTAACATATTTGGTCTTTCTGACTATTATTACAGTATCTGTGTTTGTGCTAGCTCGTGATTGGTACCACTACAGTAACTATTATTACATTCGGTCCTTACACGAGAGCCAGGTAGGACCTTAATTACATCATTGAAAGATCGTTTAGAAACTTATTTTTCGAAATTCGTAAAAATATGAAAACTAGCTAATATTGACGACAAAATGTAACATACTTGGTCTAAACTGCTATTCGTGCGGTTGCATAAAGCTGGTTTTTTTGGTCTTTCTGACTTTTAGAGGACAAGATTTGTGTACTAACCAGTAAAAAAAAAAGTGATAAGGTCTTAAAAATATATTAACTCTACACTGTCTACAATATTTTTAAATTGGAGCTAAATAGTTTACAAAAATGACAATAGTTTGATAGACATGTTATTATATAAAATCTGGCTAATATGTTTATATACAAGCTGCACCACCAAATTTTTATAAGTCAAATATCAATTATTAAAGTTCAAACAGTTAGATCCAAACAGTTCAATATGATCTTCATATTAAATGTGATTGGAGACCAAACTTTATATTTTTTTTGGAATTTTTATACTATTTGTTTAAATAGATAGAAAATTCATTAATTCGGAAGATTCTAGATCATAAAAAATTGTAATTTTCTACTATCTAAAAAATAGTAGAAAAAATGTAAAAAAATATCCAACTATGCCTTCATTTTTTTTCACAAATACTTTCCAAACACATACGAACTTGGAAATGAAGTTGAACTGTTTGGATTGACTGTTTGAACTTTTAAAACTGATATTTGACTTATATAACTTGATGGTGAAGTTTTCATATAAGCGTATTAGCTAGACTATTATATAGTCAGTTTGTAAACTTCACACAATTTCATAATGGCTTAATAAATTGTTAGATATATTTAAAATTATTATGTACATATCATAATAAATTTCATCATTTGATGAATGATCAAGTATGGAACAATCCTCATTATTTTTGTATACATGCACTATGCAATACATATATCTTATCGATAAGATTGAACTTCAAAAAATTTAATTGATTTTTTGATATTGTTCAAATTGTCAATGTCTTTAACGAAAACAATAAATCAGCAAATGTTCAGTGATAACTTGTGAATTATGATGTACGGGCACATAAAATTTAGCTAGGAATGTGATTGAGCAAACTTACCTAATTTTTTAGCATTGCAAAAGCCTCTAATTAAGCAACCTTTATCCAGTGTCCAGTAAAGCAATATTGTAAACCGGGCCAGCCCAATTGCACTAATTTGGGCCCATTTTGTGGTCAACAGAATCTTTTCCTTGGATCCCGCGCGGCCGCACCACAAGGCACCTCGTGTCACACTCGGGACCGCACACGACCAACTTTCGAAAGCCAGCAAATTTTTCCGAAATATCTGCATGCACTCGGTTTACGAATACTGACAAAGTAACCTTCGCCGAACGCCCTGGTCCATGGAAAAAGGAACGCTGGTCTTTGGTGTTATGCCGTCAACACCTTTCACAAACCCATTTTATTGGTAGTCTTATAAGACAACTAGTATATGATGTAGCGAGTAATTCATAACAGTAGGTTTAGTATTTCTCATTAGAACTACATAACGATGTGCAAAGCAGAGCCGTAACCTTATCCCTAGCCCAAAATTCCACTTGCGCGCCTGCTAATGCGTCTTTCTCCCTCTCTTTCCCCCATAAACCATTTCGTTCCCAAAACCCTAGAACCGCGCCAAAACTTCAATTCCACTCTTAATTTACAATTTTAGTTTCCCCCCCCCCCCCCCCCCCAAATCTGCAATCTATCCCTCCCTCCATCTTCCGGCCTAAGCTTCACATTCGAAATTCCCCCCAAAATTTTCGAACCCTTTTGAAAACGCTATAAATTCGCCTCCACCCATCACTTCCTTCTCTGTACCTCTCCTCGTATCTTATCAATCAATCTCTCTAATTAACCTTTGACCTGTCAATCCGTTCCCCTCAGAATTTCATCAAAAGAATAAGAACCCACCAACCTTCAAGAAAAAAAAGAATAAGAACACATCAATCTTCAAGAAAAAAAAGAAAATCAAGAAAATGCCGGCTGTACCATCACTAATTCCATCTTCTTACCTCGAAGAACCGCTCCTTGCGCCGAATCCGGAGCGCTTTTGCATGTTTCCGGTCAAATTCCCCTCCATTTGGGAGTTTTACAAGAAGGCTGTGGCTTCTTTCTGGACGGCTGAGGAGATTGACCTCTCGCAAGATTTGCGCCACTGGGATGTAACCCTAACTCCAGACGAGCGCCACTTCATCTCCCACGTGCTCGCCTTTTTCGCCTCCTCTGATGGCATCGTGCTGGAGAACCTTGCCTCTCGCTTCATGTCGGACGTGCAACTCCCTGAGGCTCGCGCCTTTTATGGTTTTCAGATTGCCATAGAAAATATCCACTCTGAGACATACTCTCTCCTTTTGGAGACCTACATCAAAGATGACGTTGAAAAGTCGCGTCTTTTTTCTGCCATTGAGACGCTGCCTTGTGTGGCCCGCAAGGCGGAGTGGGCCCTGCGCTGGATTGATTCATCAGAGTCCTTTGCTGACCGGCTGGTGGCATTTGCGTGTGTAGAGGGTATCTTCTTCTCTGGTTCGTTCTGTGCTATTTTCTGGCTCAAGAAACGCGGTCTAATGCCAGGCCTGACCTTCTCCAATGAACTCATTTCTCGGGATGAGGGATTACACTGTGATTTTGCGTGTTTGTTGTATGGGTTGTTGAACAGGAAGTTGAGTGAAGAGAGAGTCAGGAGTATAGTGATGGATGCGGTGGAAATTGAGAAGGAATTTGTGTGTGATGCATTGCCGGTGCGTCTGGTGGGGATGAATGCCGATTTAATGACCCAATACATTGAATTTGTGGCGGATCGACTGGTTATGGCATTGGGTTGTGACAAGATTTATGGGGCTGGGAACCCATTTGATTGGATGGAGCTGATTTCGTTGCAAGGTAAGACAAATTTCTTCGAGAAGAGAGTTGGGGAGTACCAGAAGGCGTCTGTAATGTCTAGCCTGAATGGGAACGGGGGCAACCATGTTTTCAAGATTGATGAGGATTTCTGAGATTTTTTTCTTTTATTCTTAGGAAATAATTAAGTGGTGGATGGCATTGTTCAGTTTCTGTGTTTTGTAATGTTATGTTTCCTAATTTCATAATGCCTGGGAGGTGTTCGATGAAATGTCTAGAGGTGGAAGGAGCAGTTTAGGGGTATTTCAATTGTGAGTTTGAGTCGTATAAATGTACCTCATTTGCTTCTTTGGGTCAAATGAATAATTTGTTATTTGCATATTTCTGTTGATATCTAATGATATTTTTTATGACTGCAAAATTAACTGGATGGTACTTGATTTGTTGGTTTTAGTAGGAAGTATGAACTAGATGATATGCCTGTGTGGAGTGAAATTTCAACTGTTACCTATGGGGAAAACAGAAGAAACAATTTGCTTTTTGCTAATGCTCGGATTTATCTTTCTGATACTTATATCAGTTGTTGAATTTATGGGGGAGGTATAGGTTTATGAGAAAGTGTTTACAAATTACAACTTTACATCAGTCATTCTGAAATTGTTTTATATTTAAAATCTGAGACTGCCAGAGAACCCGAGAGGTAGATCAGATAAAAGTTCTATTTTGCAAATTCAGAGAAAATGTACTTAAATCGTCGTCAAGCTTTTGTACACTGATACTTGCTACACATTACATAAAATACAAGATTGAATTGCTATTCTGCAAAATACAATCACATGCATGTCGTCCCTACATTGAAGCCAAGGTAATTGGTTGTTGCAATGCTTATTTAGGGCTGAAGGCCTGCATATGAGAAATTCAAAAAATTAGAATCCTACACGGAATTAAATAAGAACTGGTAGAGTAGTACCTAAAAGGCTAAAACAAATGCAACTGCACTTACAGCAAAGATGGTTGCATGGCCGGGGTCAGCAAGATGCGCAAAAAGGTTGTCAATAGGTCCAGTACCGGTATAATTTGCCTGAAACCATGCACCCATAACAGCCAACATAGCCAACCTCCCGTTCTTTATCTCCTTGGTTCTCAACTCCTTGATCTTCTCGGGATCTCCACTGCCCCAACCCAATGGGTCGAACCACAACCCACCTGGGTAACCCACATCTGTACCTGTCAATTTGTTGTTGGGGAATATCGGGTCGGTGTTGACACAACCAGGTTTGATGATGTCAGCCCAGCGGCGCCCCTCGGCCCATCCAATGAAGATCAGTTCGATTATGAAAAGAGTGGTGGTGTCGGTGAAGTACTCGCGTTCACCGGCGGTGTACCATGAAGGGGTGTTTAGTATCCCTATCTTGGTAAGAAATTCAGGAATGAAAATGCCGGCAGCACCAAGCATGGCCCACCTACAGTGAACCAGCTCTGCCTGTACATTCCACCGCAGGCTCTCTGGGTCGGATCCTGCATGGAAGTTTGGTTGCAGGTAAGTACACCTTTGTTACTCAATACTGTTATTTCAATTGCACAATTTCAAGAGCTAATCATGTCACTCAATGGACTTATTTCAACCCCTTTTTCTTTCACCGTCTTGTGTGATTGGTTCTAATTATAGAAAATTAATTGTATAGGACAAATTTGTTTGTGATTTTTGAGAAAAGGGAAACGAGAGGAAAAGAAACTACTAAGGAAAAATATTGAAAATTTGAAAGTTCATCCTTGACGTACCAAGGCCCAATGGATCAAATCCGAAGTCTCCTGGAAGGCTGCAATCAGAAATAAAATACAGAAATGTTAAACTTTTTTAAAGATGAAAATACTCTATCATAAACTATAACAGGCCAGATTTGTTCTGAATCCGATATCAACCTGATTGCTATAACCTCATAGTGTAAGAAAGGATTTTGTCATAAGTAGGCCTTATGCAGGGGGTGAAATGCAAATGTAAAAAATGAAATGAAAAAGAATGGGAAAAAAATATTAACCTTCCATCAAGCCACGCAGGAGGGGTGCTGCCGGGGAACCAGAGAGGCCTTTCTGAGGCCTCAGCGCATACCTTGATGGATCGCCGTGCACCGGGTGCAGCGAATTTCGCACTTTGTCTCAGGCCCCTTCCTCCGAGGAAGGATGATCCCCTTGTTAGCCCATTCCTGCTTTATGTAGGGATTTAAATTTACATTATTCTTTACATTCAAACTTTATTTCCTTGCAACAAGGACATACACTCTATACCAGTAACATAGATCTCTTGTAATTAATGAGAAGATCTGAATATCTACTTAATGCAATAGGAACTTAACAAATTGACATGATGTACATTAAATCATTAAAATGATCATGAAGTGGTGTTTAGTGCGCATACTCAAAATCCTAATTTTTGGGGATATTATATGAATAGAAAAGTTATAAAATCTAACCGGGCTAGAGTTGTGACAGCAGAAGAAGAAGCAGAGATAGAAGCCATCTCTCTGGTCGTATTTTTTCCCTTTTTTTTCCACCTAGAGTGGCGAGAAAATAATACAAATGAGTAGAAAGGCTTGGTGGTTTAATGCAAGATCTTGAATTGGGTTTATCCCTGATAGATAGGAGAGAGATGATGTGCGTCACTTATCTTCTGCCATGTGGCACAGAGAATCCATCTATTTTGTCCTTCACCTCAGAATTGTAGTGCTGACTAGGATGCTGAGAAATTTTGTGGCTATTATGCTATTCGGCGATTTCAGATCCCAAAAAATCATGGGCCACGGGACCATGACGAGCTTCGGCCTTTATCTCTGGAATTTAGAATCAGAGGTTCGGGGTCGGATCCTCTCCAATAGTACGGAAATCCTTGTGCTGTTGAATCTGAACTGTTTATTTAGACTGATTTTAATGTCATGTCAGGCAGTTATAGAACAGAATTGATCTGAATCTTTCAACCAAAAATAAACAGTCTAAATAAATCTGCCTTATCCTTGAAATTCGTACCATTAAAATAAGGCCAATTCAACATATTTGCAGGTGATTTTATTTGGAAATTTACGAAAGGCCCTTAATTAATTTACAAATTGTCATCTCTCTCTTTCGAAACAGGAAATAAATCTGCTGGTATTCTTAATTAATAATATGAAATAAACCTGTTATTAGTGCAAAAATAGTGATTTTTGAGTTAGTAATTGAAAATAGTACTAACCTGAGTGATAAAAAAATAGTACTAACTCATGATTATTCGTGTTAGTAAAAATATTGTTTGAAATGTATATTTCAAATAGTGATGGAGGGAATAAATAAAGTAATGATTTAAACTAATATTATATGAGGAGGGATCCAATTACACCTTTTTTGGTGACACATCATGACACCGTTTTTTATATAGGTCAATTTTGCGATTTCAAAATCCAAACAGCCGATCCGAACCGTTCAACATGATCACGATATTAAAATGTGCTTGGAGATCAAATTTTACATTTTTTTGAATTTTTTTACTATTTATTAAGATGGTTACAAAATCGCTGTTTTTCAATGGTCTGAAAACAACGATTTTTGTAACCATCTTAATAAATAGCAAAAAAATTCAAAAAAATGTAAAATTTGATCTCCAAGCACATTTTAATATATCCATCATGTTGAACGGTTTAAATCGACTATTTGGACTTTAAAAATGGTAGGTGTCAAAGTGTGTCACCAAAAAAGGTGTAATTGGATCCCTCCTCATATTATATTATATTTAACAATTTAATATTTTTATTTAATACTAATCTAATATTTAAATTAATATTATATTACATTTAATATATAAACTAATATAATATTACAATTGTTATGCAAAAATATATTATATTACATTTAATATTTAAACTAATATTTTATTTAGTACTAATTTAATATTTTATTTAATGATGATTTAATATTTAAACTAACTCTAATATCGTAGTTGAGAGGAATGAATAAAAAAGATGTACATTTTTTTTTTTATTATTAATATCACAAACCCCACTAGCTTGCAAGTTTGCTAACCCATAATTTGCATATTTAGTTCAGTTGAGAATAAGCTATTCTTGGAGTTAGACTATTCAGAATAGCCTATTCTGTGTATGGTTGAGTTTGAATTGCTAAAATAGAGAATATAACTTGTTTGTCTTATTAGAATAGTCTATTCTTACAAAAAGTGAGATTAGACTATTCTAATAAGTCTAACTGATTTTTTTTTTCTTTAATACTTGTTAACATTATTTATGATAAGACTTGTTAACATTATTGACTTGCTATAATACATTTTCCAACTATAAAGACTTGTTAACTAGTGATGTAATTTTATTGAATGATATGTATTAATTAGTCTTATTCATGCTAACGAGTAATACAATCTACCTTTAAAGAATAGATAAATTTCAATTTATCCTTCAATGCAGTACATTTTTTTAAAATATTCAAGATATAGGGTTTATTTTTAGGTTTCTATTAATATTATGTTGTTTTATTTTGAAACTTCTCCACCCACGCTTTTGATGACAAAACTAAAATTTCAATAGAAAATTAGTCAACGGAGCAGGATAATAGAAATAGAAATGGAGAAACTTTTAAACTTGTGCCAATACTGTTATAGTCAGATAGGCGACATCATCACTCATGACTCATGAGTGTTCGTACCGGATAGCATGATTTAAATTGATTTTAAATGAGAATACAAAAATTACGAACTTTCAGGCCTAAAATACATTTTTGATATCATGGCCCAAATAATCAAGGCCTGCTTTCAATAAACTAAAGACATTTTCACCTTAACATCAAATTTATCATGATAGGCAAAACACTGTAGATTCCAATGCCGATGAACACAGAATTACAGATCAACTCTCCCCGTTCAGTACTCTTGGTTTGCGCTCTGGATCGTTGGATGGATGCACAACCTGTTAAGGTATTCTATCAGTGGTGGGACGTTCCTTTTTGTTAATCTACTCGGTCTGTCTTGGCACGGAACATGCAAAACTCCATATATATTCCGTTGTAGGGGAGACTACTTGTTTCTGGGGCTCATTTTTTTTTAGCTTCTCTTCAGTAGGGTTTTGAGCGGGATCCATCTGAGCAGCGCATCATGCACAATTCATGTGAGCTAAGTACTTGTTATAGCGAGTCACATCACATGGTGCTAGACATGGGTGGAGACAGACAGGCACAATGAATTGGGATCGACTGACCTCTATTTTTGTAAATTTTTTATTTATATACAATTTAGTATAAAATATAAAATTTATATAATTAATTCTATTTATATTTGACTCTCATAAATTAAAATCTGATTCCGCCTCTAATGTTAATGTTAGGAGCTTCCCTTCACCATTCTCATTGTCAAAGTGCTCTTGAGTTTAAGGTTGGGAGGTTAAGCTCTTGGATTCGTCTTTACTCATCTCAGCCATTACCTAAGTGCACAGCACCTTCAGCCGATTTATTAAGAGAAAACTTCATGCAGATTAGTCTCAGGAAATCTGACGCATCTCCAACGGGTGAGTGGGGGGCCCACTTGCACAACGCCCTCTCTGGCTCAGTGCTGATGTGCTGATTCGTGGACATATGGACCCCACATAGATCAAGCCCAAAATGAGTAAATTTTTAACGAGGCCCAAAGGGGGGCATGATCACAATTTCGCACAGAGAAAAGTGAGACAAGTATTTCAGGTCTATTATGAGTAGAAATTTTAAATCAGAACGGGAGAGATGCCCATTCATTTTTTCTGTGGTTGGGTTGTGTGGTCCTGTGTGGTGCGGGACTTTGCCAAGATATGATTGGTGGGTTTGGTGTTTCCAGTTGGAATTTCGAATGCCGATTCTAGTCAATTGATATCTATGTTAGAAGAGATAAGAGTAGGTCCAATGGACATCAGATCTACTTTTAGGTTCAATTAACTCTAACACCGTACGATTAGTATTAAATCTGTGCGCACGGAAATTGATACAGACTCGCATGAATTTTGATGCAGAGTGCATGACTCTTGATGCTGATCGGATGGTCATCACACCCATCGAACCAAAGTAGGTCCGATGGGCATCGGACCTACTTGAATTCATGTTAGAAACGAAGCTTTATATTTTGAAAAAAATCGCAAATTGTAGCCTATTTAGTGATTTTAGAGGCCGTATCGCTCTGAAAGTTTAATATTTACAGCTTTTAAAATAGATGGAGTTGAACATGATTGTGTGCTATTGGTATGATCTATCAAAATTCTCATTATTTGCTATTGATCAAATCAAACCACAAACAAATATTTTTTATTGTTTGATATTTAATTGGTGCATGCAGAGATCACTTCAGAATTACTCAAGCTCCTGCATTTATTCTTGGCAACTTTAATGATATATAGAAACAATCGAAACAAAGTTCAAATTAAGTGGTAGCTAGCATAAAAGCACTGAAGAAAAAAAATATTCAAAATATGTCAATTACCCCTAGCGATTTAGATTTTAATAAATAATTCCTAAACATACTTTAAAAAGTCTTCAAACAATGGTAAACGCATGCATATATAATTATATATAAAAAGAACTAGTTCATAGCATTCTAGAATGATTGGGGATTAACTATTTTCACCATTCCGGAATTGGGCTTTATGTATACTTTAATTTAACATTCTTTAGCTTACATTATGGGGCCTTCCTTTTTGAGGATATCCAGAGTATCTGTTATAATTAATAAACCATGAGGCTATTACAACATGCAATGCATCATTATTATAATTCATGTCATGCATGTCTCTGGTATATTAATATTAATACTAATTAATAAGAATAATGCAGAATGTTAGGGGATGTTGGCTTGGCGTTTAAGGCTCTTTAACTAGCACCGGATCATGTGCTATATATATATAAATGCACAAGCGCCTATGCAGGGGTATATTATATATACACACATTATTATACAAGTCACAACCATGAAAAGATGAAGGGAATGCTGAATGCGCCAACAAGCCAAATGGCGCCGTTAAGCAACATTCGCTCCCAAATCCCCAAAACCAAAGAGCCACTTCATTCTTTCTCTCAATTTTACTCAAATCGTTCTTCCACCCCCTCTATATTAACAATTAAACTAATTAGAAGATTATAAATTTAATTAGACAACTCATTTATCAATAAGATCTATAAAAAATAATACGGATGTAGAAAACCACGTCTAGCGGACTAAAACATCGATCATCTTCTACGTAGGAGTTTGTAAGTTTGAAGTTCAGTATATATATACATTAGAGGTGAGTTGAGAACTCTAGCCCTCATTTCATTATCAAAATATTTAATAAAATATTAAAAATTGATATTTTAAATATGCTATTTGTAGTTGAGATAAACGTACCGCTTGGCAGATGACTAAACAACATCCTTACTTTGGTACCTGATTTATCTAAATCATTAAGATATATTTATAATTTATAATTTTTATTTGAATAAGCATTTCATTGATTACCATGTTTCAAAATTATTTAATATGTTATGAACAGTCTGAAGTGTCATTTTCTGTTTTTTTTTTCCCACAAAAAGAACATAATATTAATGCATGATTATATATATCTGTCATAGAGTCTAAAATAAAACTAATTAAGGATGACTAATGCTTTAAATTGGTCGTTAGTATTTCAGTTTTTTCTTTTCCCTCCTTGTGTTTATCTTTATAGTCAAACAGTACTCACATTTTTGTCTCTTGATGGCTACTCATGACTTTGTAGAGCATGTTCTTAATTTGCAAACATGTCAACGTGTGAATGAGAAGAGAAGGTTGAATAATAACATTGTTGAAAAGTATATATTCCCATTCCTTAAAGCAATTGCTCGGAAATGAAAGGGATGAGGAAATGGCACTTCACTACGGTGACCCAAAATCCCATAAATTAATATGCCTTCAATTATAATTTTTCTTGCGAAACATTGGAGAATGTAATTTTTAGTCTTGCTCGATCTCTTAGTTCAACCAATGAAAACGCCGACAATTTTGAGGAAAATTAAATTTAATGAACAGTTAGTAATGATACAATCGAGATGGCAGTAATACAACTATTTTTGTTAATCAATCAATTAAACGTTTGAATCACATAAGAAGTTTTTTTTTAGACAAATTAAATCAGAAACTTGAATTTCCCATGAAAGAAAAAAAGGGTTGAATTAATATTAAACTTCAAATTTTCTCATGATAAAAATGTAATATATATATAGCTAGCAAAGGATAATTTGATGAGAGAAACCTGTCCACACCTGTCCGAAATTGATTGACCAGTTGGTTTGGTTCTTGCTTGGTCAAATTTGCTCGCCTTTGCTTAAAATGTAGGCAATTAGAAAGCCCACAGTTTGCGAGGACAGGCGGCCGTATATGCATCCTCTATTATTCCTCTCTCTCTCTCTACAATTAGCTAGCTTGCTTGGAAAGGTTCCACGTGATAGATCGATAAGCTTAATTAATGTGGTCGATAAGAGGACGGATGCAATACTGACACGTATATTTGTACGCTAGCTAGTGCTATGAATTTGCACAAGTTGCATGTAACTCTCGTGTTATCACCGTAAGCCACGACCGTGTACTGACTTTTCAAACTGCTTGATTGGTGCATGGATTGGAAATATTATAATTACAAGAGAGATAACTTTTAGTATAGGAAATACTCATTAAAATTTAGTTTTACTTGTATACTTGTCTTATTCTAATTAATTTATAGAGGATGTACCACGGATAATCGATCTAATAAATTTATATATACGTGTAAACACACACAAAAATAAAATCAGGTTAATAAACCATAATTATGGAGAATTTTTATTTTGTGTTTCAAATTAAGCTAAAAAACTAATAGGAGGAGGGTTCCAATGCCTCATCTCCTCATACCTCATCCATACCTCATGTTATATATCTCCATTTTCAAAGTCTAAACTATCGATCCGACCGTTCAACATGATATTCATACTAAAATATGCTTGGGGATGAAATTTTATAATTTTTGCAATTTTTTTACTATTTTTTAAGATAGGTACAAAATCACTGTATCTGGACCATTCAAAAAACAGTGATTTTGTACCTATCTTAAAAAATAGTAAAAAAATTGCAAAAATTATAAAATTTCATCCCCAAGCATATTTTAGTATGAATATCATGTTGAACGGTCGGATCGATAGTTTAGACTTTGAAAATGGAGATATATAACATGAGGTATGGATGAGGTATGAGGAGATGAGACATTGGAAGTTTGGAACCCTACTCAACTAATAGATCTAAAAATATGAACGAACTATCCCCTTTTTTAATTAGTACAACAATATGATGTACGTATAAGAATCTGTCTTCCGTCTTATCAATATATTTGTTTGTAGTCACTGTCAACCTAAAAAAAAAGATTAATTTTTGATTTAGTGACAAATGACAACACTATTCGTACGAAAGACCATGAGATAGATATTTGTAATAAAGAGTTCTCTAAGGCCCTGTTCGGTATGCAAATTTCTGCTGGGAATTTATTGGGTTTGGGCAGTTCTCATTTTTTTTTTCCACTGACCTGTTCGGTAGACCAATCTTGTCCCCAAATTTCCCTGAGGATTGTTCCCAACTAATTCTATCTTAGTGCATTTTTTTGGGATAAAAAACATTACCTCAAACCTCATTATTTTCTTCCCATTCTCTCTCTCCTCTCTCCAATTTTTTCTCTTCAACCACGTGAGATGCAAACTCACGCTCTCTCTCCTCACAAAGCTTCTCTTCACACACACACACTTTATATATAAAGATGAGTGAGGCTATGGTACTTCGGCTAGTGTACTATGGCTAGTGTACTACGGCTCAATATGATACTTTTTAAAATTCTAACGGTCGATCCGAACCGTTCAATGTGATATCCATATGAATATGTACTTGCAAACTAAATTTTATATTTTTTCGAATTTTTTTACTATTTTTTTTGATTGGTAGAATTTTGATGGTCCAAAATTTGTATAAAACACTGAAAATTCTACCTATCTAATAAAATAGTAAAAAAATTCGAAAAAATATAAAATTTAGTTTGCAAGTACATATTCATATGGATATCACATTGAACGGTTCGGATCGACCGTTAGAATTTTAAAAAGTACCATATTGAGCCGTAGTACACTAGCCGAAGTACCATAGCCTCACTCTATAAAGATTTCTATCCAATTTTATTGTCCATTGTGGGACTAAGCATATGGTCCGGATCCGGACTGATTTTTTTTTTATTAACCAATAAATAGGAGTGGGTTTCTTATTGTAATTACATATTTTAAATGTTTATTTGTTTATAAATATTTATTTTTTTGTAAATGTTTCTGAATGTTTATTTTTTGTAAATGTTTTTAATTGTTGTTTTTTTTTTTGTAAATGTTTTTCAATATTTATTTTTCTGTAAATATTTTTAATTATTGTTTTCTTAATTTTTATAAATATTTTATTTGTACCCATTTTTGTAATAATTCTTAGAAGAAATGTTTCATCTATTTAATATTATTATTCAATTAATATTATTTAATTACATTATTATAAGTTTACTAATAAAAAATTGTATAAATTAAAGAATTAAGCAAAATGGTAACCTTGTATTAATCACCACAATGATCAATTTGTTAATTTAATTTTAAATAATTTTACGGTGATTTAATTAAGCAAAATGGAAATATTCTTATGTTATTGTTTAATTGATTTATTTTAATTTAATTAATAATTATTTATTGATATCAAGTATTTTAGAAAGAAAATAGGATTTTCCACAACTATTCCTACGGTACAACCGAACACTCATTCAGTACATTCCCATAATTATTCCTGTACATATTTATGAGTATGGGTTCCCGCAAATAAAAAAGTGGGTTCCCAAACCTGTCAAATCCCATCCCGCACAATTCCGTGACAAACGAACTTGCCCTAAAAAAATTGAAATTTCTAAGACCAGTTCATGCCAATTCCATTTTTCGGAATAAATAGTTCTCTCCTATTCTCAGGCAATCCTTTATTTTTCTCTAAAAAAGGTGATGAATGAAAGGTCAAGACGACAAAGATTAAAGAGAGTTATTTAAATTTTTTATTTTTTGAAAAGTGACCAGCCACCATATTTGATTGAAACTAAAAAAGAATTTAATTAGTGAGTAAAAAAGTATGCTCCGATCGACAGCTTAGTTTTTATCCAAATTCTAAATCTAATAACAACAAAAACATGCAACTACCCAAAACAAGGAACAAGAACCACGTAGCAAAACTAACATCATATATACTAGTAAAATTAACATCATTATCCTGGCCCACGCATCTCTGGTCAGTATCTCTAGTCTTTGTACCATTATTGCCCCTAGCTCTTCCTCCAGTTGTATTTGTGCCATTTAAGGAGAGACATCTGTAGGTAAAAATAATTAAAGTTCAAAATATAAATTAATTTTTTTTTTCTTGAATGACACCAAATTAATGTAGCTACTCCAATAATTTTACCTATTTTGAGAAAATAACATACAAGTACAGTCAGGTTCAGGTTTTACTCAGTTTTTTTTTCTTACAAGTTCATATCCAAATTTTGTTTGTTGGATATTACTCAAAATTCAATCTACACCTAATCAATTAAATTATAAATTCACAAATTTCCGATTCAGATCTGCCTGATAGGTCGGGTTAATCATGTAGACTTACACCACTACATTTGATATTTCTATCAGAAAATGTTCAAATTATTAATTCCAAACATGTTTCTTATCATCAGATGATCGAGGTCATATGTCTGACACCAAATTTAATTCAAAATAATTTCAACGCCTATTAATAACTTCTTCAATATTTAATAGTTAAATTTAATGGTTTTTGATAGGTGACTAAATAATTTTGAATTGGACCAAAAGCTGATACAAGCTTCATTTTTTTTTTATTGAAATCTTGATAGGGGGCTGTCAAGTTTTAAATTAATTAACATCCGACGATACATGCTTCATTCAAATAATCACTATAAAAAACAACATTTACTATCATCCCATTACCATCGGGTGTCCTTCGGCACCGATAGTGTATGTAACCAGAACCAGCGCTGTAATTACTTTGAACTTTTTACTGACTGTTCGGTCTAGCCAACCGATAGCGTTGATGGCCCTCCTCCTTTGCCATTGGTTAAATTTTAAGTACAAGTAGTATTGAGTAACTCTGCGACATTGGTTTGGTTTAACGGAGGATGGCATTGAGGGGTGACTTTTACCATCCATTGTGTTACATGAGCCATTAGTGTCAGTACAAAGCAATAACAACTCGTTACTATATTGAACTGATGGCATATATTATCAGGGGCAACGCTTTAAATAATTAGAACCTTGGTTTTAGTATACACTAACTGCTCCATATATTGAACCGATGGTGGTGATGTTATATATATATTAAGGTTGGCTAAGATCAAAGTGGTATGACCAAGGCTTTGGTACTACCAATTTGTGTTGTGATTTTCAAAGTTCAAATAGTCGATCTGAAGTGGTCAACGTGTTCTCCATATTAAAATGTACTTGGAGACCAAATTTTACATTTTTTGAATTTTTTTACTATTTTTTATGGATTTTTGAAAATCACTGTTTCAGATTTTATTTATTATTATAAAAAACAGTGATTTTCAAAAATGCATAAAAATAGTAAAAAAATACTAGTTCACTGCGAAAATCAACTTCCCAACATCGACAGACTAAGAAGCTAGCATTCCTCTCCCGGCGTCATTTGTATGCTAGATCTCTCTTCTCTCCTTTATCTTATGTTTATTTTAATCGTTATTTTGTATGGTTTGCTTAAATTAGGGTATATTTAAACTAGGATTTAGTTAAATTTAGTTATTTAATGTTATTTTTTATTTTGTATAGGCAAAATGAGTAGCCAAAATAGTCGTTACTCATCAGATTCTTATTGCAATAGATGTCTTAAGCCGATTGTTGTGATGCTTTTGATGACCAAAAATAATTTGGGAAGAAAATTTTATACATATCAAGAATGCAATCAATGGATGGGCTGGTGCAACAACACTGTCAATTTAAGTAACGTAAGTTTAAATTCTCATATGCAACCTTGCAGACAAGTTGCAAGATATCGAAATGAAGCAGAAGTATCTTCGATTATCAAGAAATAACTTGTAGTATTAATTATACTTTGTGTGTTGATCGATGCTTGTGATCTGTTTTTTTAATTGTTGTGTTGTTGTTTCATGTGAAGTAGTGGATTACTTTGTAGTTGTTAAATGAGATGGGTCACAAGCTGTCCAACAACATGCAAAATATGTTCTGAAATTTTAAATCATGTTTCAAACCCAAGTTTTCGGCTGTGTACGTGACAGTGCATTGTTGTTTAATCTCTTACACAAACCCTCTTTGAATTAAGTTGTGGTTTGCGAAAGACTTTAAACAACAATGTAAGTCCACTGTCACGTGTCTATTTTTACACTGCCTTAAGCTTGGGTTTAAAACATGATTTAATATTCATAAAATATTTGCATGGATGTTGAACAGCTTGTGACCCATTTCATTTTCTTTTGATTTTCTTAGGGTATTATGTTTTATTTGACACTTTACAAAAACTTATTTTTTTGGTTAGGTTCCAAAAAATTGAAAAACTAACCTTTAATAGATAAAATATGTTCTTAAAATTAAATCATATTTTGATTCCAAGTTTTTGGTAGTGTATGAAAGGTATGTGTAGTGCATTGTTGTTTAATTTCTTACACAAACCTCTGAATAAGATGTGGTTTGCAAAAAATTTAAATAATAACGTAAGTCCACTGTCACATGTCCATTTTTGCACTGCCTTAGACTTGGGATTAAAACATGATTTAATTTTCAAAAAATATTTTATTAGTTGAAGGTTAGTTTGTCCCATTTCTTTGAAACCTAACCAAGATAAAACATGTTTTTGTAAAGTGTCAAATAAAACATAGTGAATTAGTAAAATAAAAAGGAATTGTTGAATATGGTGTGTTGTAATTGTAAATAAGGAGATGAATTTTATGAATGTTTATTTGAGTAGATAACTTAGTTTATGTTATTTGCACAATTCAATAACTTTTATGTGGATTGTATAATTAGATGAATTAATAAAACGAACACGCTCATATTTCCATTTTCAAAATTTAAAACGTCGATCTGAACCGTTCAAGTTGTTCTCCATATTGAAATGTGCTTGGAGACCAAATTTTACATTTTTTGGAATTTTTTTTACTATTTATTAAGCCACTTTGAAAATCGTTAATCCATTGTGAACAGTAAAAAAACTGTAAAAAATTCTGGACCAATGGATCAGCGATTTTCAAAGTGGCTTAATAAATAGTAAAAAAAATTCCAAAAAAATGTAAAATTTGGTGTCCAAGCACATTTCAATATGGAGAACTACTTGAACGGTTCGGATCGACGTTTTGGATTTTGAAAATGGAAATATGAGCGTGAAGTAAAACTCCGTTTTACTTCGCGAAGTACGATAGCACAATTATATATATATATTGTTGATGCTTATATTAATTGTTGTTTAAAATATGGGCATAGAATGCATGCATGTTTATTGTTACTTTGCTGGATTTTAAAAGTGGCTAACAAATACATGATGAAGGCTAGCCTATAATACATGAATTAATAATAAAACATAATAATTATATATACATCATCATCGGCTCAAAATTAATGACAGATGACAAACTAGGACCTGCCAACGCTAACTTTAACAAAACAGATGGTGTAAGACACTTTTGCAATCAGCTGTTAAAATCTAACAGACAACGTTAATAACATTTTCCATCGGTTGCAAAACGAAAGAGATGGCGTTGGGTAGTCAACACTGTCTGGTCGATCGTGTGTTGCCGTTGGCATAAGTGATTAACGCTATCTGTTTTGAGCGGATGGCATATGTGTATATCTTTCCTATCAGAGCGATAGCTATCGGTTTAGAAGTCGATTGCAGATTGCGATTTCAACCGATGACGAAGTGTTTTTGTAGTAGTGAATGAACTAAACAGTTGTTATTTTAGACTCTTCCTGACGCTTTAATAAATTTCAAATAATTAAACATAAAAAGTATTAACTACAATGATATTGATTTTAGTTTGAAACCAGAGAAATTTTACATAAAGGATTCTAGGAAAATGTTTCTTTTTCTCAAAACATATGCAAAGACCGTTAAGCAACCATCTTACATTCCCCCACACGCGCGCACAGTTATGTGCATATCATCGATCCCCAAGTAATAAAAAAAAAAGGGAATTATATACTCACCACCCCACTTATAACGTTGCTTATTCTTCCACGAGGAGGAATGATTTTAGGGATGAATGAAGTAAAATAATATTACTAAAATGAATTCCAAAAAGAATAACAGAACTAGGTTCATTAATTATTTAATTCAATGTGTTATGATCCCTATGCATACTTTGCTTTGCTTGACAACTACTCTCCGAGCGGCCGTGCGCAAACTGTTGTTCTTTGTATGAAAACATTAATAAATCACCAAAATTTTATTTTTAGAACCGAATCTCCATACTTCAATTATAACCGTACATATTATGAATGGATAGATGAATCAAGTATTTTCCTTCTTTTTGAATTAATATTTCCTCATTTATATGTACTGCAAATTGTGAGACATCATAGTAATTGTGCACGACTCCTATATCTAGTGCCTTCAATTAGTATATGCCGACATTTTTAAAAATACCCTAACTTAATTACAAATTATTAAATCTGCCCATGAGTCGCTGGTTTTATTAAATGCCCAAACCGGCCAATAATTGGCCGGTCCCGTGATTTTTTTTTTTTAAAGAGAAAAATAGCTAAAATGCTGAAATGAAATCTAACACAAAAAAATCGAATTGTTTTTTTAAATATTTGTTAGAAAATACGGTACGAATAGGGCCGATTTTGTGCTAAACTACGGTAAATTACAATAATTATGCTAAAATATGGTAAATTTACTAAAATGCAGAAATTACAATAATTATGTAGAATTATGCTAAAATACGGTAAATTACGCTAAATTACGTATGAATAGGGCCGATTTTGTGCCATCTTTCATAAATCATAAAAAATAGTAAAAAAATAATAAAAATAATAAAAATTGGTATTCTACAAGTTCATTATATAACTAATTTACTGAGCTACGTAGATTGGAGAATAGAAATGAAAATCTTAATCGGAAACTTCAACTGAAGTTTTGAGGCTCTTCCCTTTGTTTTTTGGCGATTCTGAATTTGGAAATCTAGTGAAGCTAATTCAAACGCATGCGCACTTTCACAAGCTTTCCGAAAAGTGGTCATTTGCTGATATCGGACACTCGAGCGCCGTTTTATGGCCGTTTGAAGTTTCGTCGTTGTTTTTCGCTTTCTCAGTGAAGATATCATCCCTATTCATACGTAATTTAGCGTAATTTAGTGTATTCTAGCATAATTCTACATAATTATTGTAATTTCAAGTAATTTAATGTAATTCAGCATAAATCAAGTAATTTAGCGTGTTTTAGTATAAATATGCTAATTATATATAAAAAATGTAATCGAGCAAATATTTAAAAATAAATTTGATTTTTTAGTATTATATTTCAGCATTTTAGCTATTTGTCTCTTAAAAAAAAGTTAACATAATTTAAAGTAATCTAGTGGCAATCAGCATAAATTAATATAATTTCAAGTAATTTAGCGTATTTTAGTATAAATATGCTATCAAAAAAAGTAATCTAACAAATATTAAAAAAAACAAATCGATTTTTTTGTGTTAGATTTCATTTCAGCATTTTAGCTATTTTTCACTAAAAAAAAATTAAAAAAAAAATCACGGGACCGGCCAATTATTGGCCGGTTTGGGCATATTTAATAAAACGAGCGACTCGTGGACAGATTTAATAATTTGTAATTAACTTAGGGTATTTTTAAAAATGTCGGAATATATGTCCACAATATTATTATAGAATAATATATATATATATATATATATGGTGGGTCATAAAAAGGATTGTGTCTATCTGGTTGGTTGGACATTAATTATTTGGTTAACTAAAGCAAAAAGTTGCAGCGCAGAATGAAGAGATAAAGCCAATTAGCTTGGTCTTAATCAAGATTCAAGGTAGGATAGAATGAGGAACAAAATCTGGCCAAGATCTTAGCTAAAACTACAAATTGAGGAAAACGACAATCAACAACAATCAGCAATTTCCAATTAATGTATGCCTGGATTTGACTAACTAATTAAGCAACAATTAAGTAATTATGTTGGAGAACTTAGTTAGCGCATGCTCACACTATACACTCGATAGATGAAGAGAGCATCCACCTAACACTAATTCGTCAACATTAACTAATTATTGAGATGGCATGAGATGGGATTGGACCAACAAAGCTACCTCTACTTTTAAGAAAACATAAACTAACCAACCGCTCCATTAAAATATATATATATATTTTTAATGATGAAGAAGACTCACAACTTCCTTAATTATCATATTCCTCACCATATTATGGCTACTAATTAAAACTAACTAATTACTTTGAGAGTTATTATAATTTAAATTGCAAAAAATCATATCATGTCATGAATTGATCGCTGTTTTGAGGTTTGAGTATAATTAATTAAAATTATATCCGCATGTAGTTTCAAATATGCATAAGATCTGTTTAATTATTCATTTTTTCTTCTTCTAAACATAAGCCTATTTTTCATGCATGGTTGTCAGACTTGTAATTTTTTTTTTCTTTTGGGTAAAAATTAAGAACGCAAAATTTAGTGGATATATATGTAAATGGACTCCTATTAATTACTTGACTGCGTTTACTTGCGCTACTTTGTGTTTTAGCTTTTAGGGACGTAAGACCTAATAGCTAGCCTATGGAGGGCTAATAATTCAGTAGAGATTGATTAATTAAATTGCACCACACAACATAACATTTGACTTCCAATTTGACATCCTTATTTTGTCTTTTGTGTTGGTCACATGTGCACTTTTTAAATATCTTCCGTCTTTAGATAAAAAAAAAAAAAAAAAAAAACATGAAAAATGAAAAGAGAATAAATAATTAAAAGTCCGAATGCTTCCTAAATACGAAAGATACAGCTACATTGCATCAAATCACGGCCGTCCGTTTTGACCCGACCGCTTCTAATTCTTTTATTCCTGAAATGATGACAGCATGCCGGCGCCACCCAAGAATAACTATTCCCTTTTAATTTCCACTCATATAAGTATAACCCCTCCTATATCATATATTATCAACCAATTAAACAAGCATATCATGCTATACTTGCTAAGTATAAATTAACAGTACAGTTTGACCATTAATCCCAACTATTAGGAGCTGATTAAGAAAGGTTTGTTGCTGGTCGGGTCATTAATTCCAGGTGGACTTGCTCATCGGTGCAATAAATTCTAGATTTCTTTTCTCCTTAACTAACTGATTAATTTGTTCGAACATAAATATTAATTACGTTTTTCTCTTACTAATTTTATCTCCTGTGAACCGTCCAATATAAATAATTTTACAAGACGAATAAGTAAATAATTTCACTACATAATGAAGACAATATGAAATCTAATTAATACCGACTAATTCTTTGATTGATACGGACTAAGAGAAATAAGACCATAATCTTTACAAGTTTCAGCTTAGATCCAAACTTCACACTAACCATTTTCCTCTGCTGACCCATTTTGATTAAAAGAAATCCCTATTTTTCATTTTGGATTGCAAATAACAAATTCTTAATATATGGACCATATCTTAGACATTATAAACAAAAGTGAGAACATCTAACGTATGGTCCAGAATCTCCTTAAAAAAGTGATTTTGTACCTATCTAAAAAAATAGTAAAAAAATGCTAAAAAAAATATAAAATTTGGTCTCCAACCATATTTTATTATGAAGATCATGTTGAGCTGTTCAGACCGACTGTTCAGACTTTGAAAATGGAGATAAATGATGTGGAGCATATTGGAGCACAAAAATTATGGTGCATTTGAACCCTCCTCTACTAATATAATAATTAGTTTTATTATATTTTACAAATTAAATATAAAAAACTCATTCATTTCACACATATGTAATTACATTTCTAATAAAAAATAAAATTGAATGTGCAATCAATTCCAACTAAATTATTTTTTATAAAGGAAGAAAATTCAAAAACACGAATACGTGAATTGGAAATTGAATTGAATATATATTTAGATTTTATAATTACCTATAAGGTAACGGGTACGAAATAGTCATTACCCATACCTTACCCATTTGGTTAACGAAAAAAAATTCTTATCCATACCCATACCCAATAAGCTAACGAAAAAAAAATCTTACCCATACTTGCCTTATCGAATACGATACGGGTCAGGTAAACGGCTAAAAAGGTACCATTGACACCCCTAAATGATATGCGTTATCTACCGAGATTTTTATTAATATCGAAAGTTAATTACAAATTAATAAATATACCCACTAACGTTGGGAATTTATAAAAATATCCATACTGGCCATAAAATGGTCGGTTTCAATATTTTTCGGTATTGGCCATTTAATGGTCGGTACTAAATTTTTTTTTAGAGACACTATGAATAGCAAGATGCTGAAATCTAACACTGAAATTCATTTTTTTTTAAATATTTGTTAGATTACTTTTTTTGATATATAATTAGCATATTTATACTAAAACACGCTAAATTACTTGAAATTATGTTAAATTATGCTGAATTACATAAAATTATGCTAAATTATGTTAAATTATGCAAAAATACGGTAAATTACGCTAAATTACATATGAATAGGGATGATATCTTCACTAAGAAGGTGAAAAACGACGACGAAACTTTAAACAGCCATAAAACGGCGCTCGAGTGTCCGATTTTAGCAAATGACCACTTTTCGGAAAACTTAAAAAAATACGCATGCATCAATGCCCGCTTTCAAAATTCAAAATTGCCAAAATATAAAGGGAAGAGCCTCAAAACTTGAGTTGAAGTTTCTGATTAAGATTTTTATTTTTATTATTCAATCTAAGTAACTCAGTAAATTAGTTATATAATGAATTTGTAGAATACCAATTTTTATTATTTTTGGAATTTTTTTACTATTTTTTATGATTTATGAAAGATGACACAAAATCGGCATAATTTAGCGTAATTTAGTGTAATTTAATATAATTATTGTAGTTTAGCGTAATTTAGTGTAATTCAACGTAATATAACATAATTTCAAGTAATTTAGCGTATTTTAGTATAAATATGCTAATTATATATCAAAAAAAGTAATCTAACAAATATTTAAAAAAAATTCAAATTTTTAGTGTTAGATTTCAGCATCTTGCTATTCAAAGCGTCTCTAAAAAAAAAAGAATTTAGAATCGGCTAGTAAATGACCGGTACTGAAAAAAATGAAACTGGCCATTTTATGGCCGGTATGACTATTTTTATAAATTTCCAACGTTAGTGGGTATATTTATTAATTTGTAATTAACTTTGGATATTAATAAAAATGTCGGCGTTATCTACATGTCGGATGGTGAAGCTAGCTAACAGAAAAGAGATAAGGCTTGGTTCATTATTTTAAATTGCACTTTTTTTTTCTTTTGAATGGTATTTTACTCATTCACATACGTAATATGTGTCATTTGATTTGATTGGTTGAAAACCTGGGGTTATATTAATACAATATATTAATATTGAAACCAAAAATGGCACGTGGCATGTTATTAAGATCGAGATGCATCTCTTAATTAATTAAGCTGCTTTCATATAACAGTAAACATCCTTTGGCCATGTTAAGTGTTTCGCTAGCATCTCTGCATCTGTCCTTTGAAAACCTTCACAGATCACTCGACAAACAAATAAACCCTCATCTGACCGCTAATAGTCACATCAGTTCTTCCTAGAACATTAATTAATATGTTATTTTCCAAACGTTAACATCGATCACTCCCCTTAGCTATCTACCACGCAGGTTGTCAGCTCTTTTTCACAAACTACATGGACACCTCCTTAAAATATTGATGATTTAATATAAATATCGGACTACCGCACATTGAAAATATAATTAAACACCTGTCGTCAAAGCGGATCTGGTCATCGGAGCACAGCAGCGGTCGAAAGAGCGGATCCAATCGTGAAGAGAGATTAGAATTAAGATAATAGAGTCATTAAAATTATATATATAAAGTAAGGTTAGACGTTTTTCATTATAATAAGAAATTAGATTTAGGATTTAGAATCATTTAATTCGTTGTAAATATTTTTTTTATCAATGAAATTGTTAGTAGACATTTAACACTGTACTACTAATTAATTTTTAAAAGAAAAAGAATATATAAACACCTGATTATGATTATGTATGCAGGTGTTACTGATAATATATATATATCTAGCGCGCGTTTATATAAGATAATTAATAGCTAGAAACAACATTTTATTAGTTTAGTCTAGTCATATCCATGATGCAAAAATTATAAAACACTGCCATTTTTGCATCCTGTGTCTGCTGGGTCCTTGAGAAGACAGCACAAATGATCTAATCAATTGTATCCGTCCGATGTACATATTGTAAGGTTTTGAGTGCGACGCTCCTATTGAATAATGGGTAATTATATGTTACCCCTTGATTCCTTCCTCTATTTTTCCCCCAACTAACTAACTTCCTTTTCTAACTATAATAATCAATTCTAACTAACTAGTGGTCCCTACAAATTAATTAGTAGATTTTCTCCTTCTATTTCTTTCCTCTCTCCCTCCCTCTCCCTCTTCCACCTCCGCCTCCGCCCGCCTCTCCCACCTTCGCCTCTCCCTCTCCCTCTCCGCCTCCGTCTCCCATCTCCGCCTCTCCTTCTCCGCCTCTGCCTCCGCCTCCGCCTCCGCCTCCGCCTCACACGACGAGGATGAATACTTGTTCAATGATAGATGAATACTTGCATGACGAGGGTGAATACTTGTGCAACAGATAACTCGAAAGTATGTCATCATAGATCTCATTTTAAAGAGAAAATGATGTAGAAGATGTTCTTGGTTTTAGATTTGCAAAATTTCTCACAGATTGTCAGAAATATTAGTTAGATTGAACGGAGAAAAAAAAACCACCTATAAAAACGTGTAAAAGATGGTTGTGATATGTCCAGTTTTTTTTAAAAATACTTGATATATCAGGGTGAATACTTGATGTATTACATGTGAATACTTCATGTATTATAGATGAATACTTGATGTTATTTCCACTTGCGGTCGGTTATGCGGTCCCCACGGTAGTTAGTGATGGCGGTTGTGCGGTCCCCCCACTTAATTATGCGTTTTCTTTTGTTTTTAGCGGACGGCAGTTGTGGTACCATACTATCTCCGCGTAATTAATGCTCTTAATATCGTAATATTTTCATATATAATTCTTTCTCAAAGATGAGTACTTTTATTTATATAGATGAATACAACTCGTGTTAAGTGTGAATACTTTTTCGCAAATCGTCCCCTACTAATTCCACCACTTATCTCCGCATATTACTGTGGTTCCCTACTTATCTGAAGTCGCGGCTGTGCGGTCCTACCATACATTCATGTACTATTTACACTTACACGACGATGATGAATACTTGTTCAATGAGAGATAAATACTTGCGTACGAGGTGTGAATACTTGCGTAACGGACACCTCGAAAGTATGTCATCATGGATCTCATTTGAAAGAGAAAATTGTGTAGAAGACTTTCGTGTTTTTAGATTTGAAAAATTCCGCACAGATCGACAGAAATATTAGTTAGAGTGAACGTATGAAAAAAAATCACTTCTAAAAATATGTAAAAGATGGGTGGTAATGTTTCCTTATATAATTATTTCTCAAAAATGAGTACTTTTATTTACATGGATGAATACTACCTGGGTCAAGTGTGAATACTTTTGCGCAATATGTCCGCCGGTAATGTTGTGATCCCCTACTAATTTCAGCAGTTATTAATTGTAATATTGTGGTCCCCTACTTATTTTCAGTTGGGGGAAAAATGAGGGATGAATGATGGGGAAAGCTAGGCCCTCTCTTGAATAATATATATTAACATTGTCAATTAAGCCTGAAAGATGCATGCATCCCCACTTCCACAGCCAATTTGTTACGTTTCAAATGAAAATTCCAAGTCTAATTTTAAATAGAAACATTTCCTCATCCCTTCTAGAATTAATATAACGTCAACTGATAGCCGAAATCAAACACGGATTAAAAGTTGATTTTCTCCCAAAAATAATTAAATGGATAAACCTGTAAATTAAAATTCGAACGGCGCAGACTCAATCTTAATTAATTATAAGCTGTTCTTACTCGAACTTTCTCGTGTTGGATGCAAACAAATCTAAATTCTTGAACAACACTCATGATAATGTTTATACTTGAAGAAAAATAATTATTAATTCCACGCCACCTGCCGTATAGTGCTTGATATTTGCATTGCTGTATCAGTTATCCGAATCAGAATATTAAGATTTTAGAAAACATGCATGAAGTATATATATAGCAAATTTAATTAAGATTAGATTTTGCTTCCATGAGATTCCATGAATGACTTTTGATCTACAGAGAATAAATTAATTGTGCCGACCAAAAAAAAGCTAAAAATTTATATATACAAAACAACAATTAAATAATTAGTACAGTATCTATATACATATATTTTTATTTTCCAAAAAAAATACATCGTGATTCTACTTTCCAAAAAAATATATACTAATGAAAAATCTAAAATATTAACAACAATATAAAACCAATCAATATATACGGTTGTATCGTATTTTTAACATACATGTTAAAATTAACAATATTTCGACGTAACTTTATTTTGATGATTATCCAAAACTTGAAGAAAAAGGAAGAAATCTTCCATGTCAAATAGGGATAGAGTTGGAAAAAACTTTAGAGCGAAACAATATCAAGTTGCGCAGCAATTGACATGAATGAAATTAAATAAGGACTTGACCTTATTTTTCCTCAAAAACAAAAAAAAAAAAGTTTGCAAATGCGAAAAAAATGTAGTGTCCGATACTACTATATATCTGATGTTTCTTTTGAAAAAATTTAGCGTTATTTTACTAATAAAATAATTTAACTTTAGGATTTTGCCATTAGATTGTAAGATATTGAAATTTTGGACTAGTATTTATGGTTGAAATAAATATATATATAATTAGATGGCCCTAACTTTCACAATTATATCTGGCACATCGCTAATTGGAGAAACCGGCCATGTCATCATTATCTTATAAATTGGTCAGTAAAGAATGGTTAATTTAATTGCAACGCGCTAATGAAAAGAAAATTAAATTTACAAGGAAAAGGATCTCATCACGTTGAGAAATATATTATTCAATGATTTCAATTGCTCACCACAAAGCTATCGTACAGAAAATACGGAAATGCCATTCCTTTTTTATTGTATGTTTTTGAAAGATGGTTCTATGGCTAAATATATACAAACATATGTATTAAATTCTTTACTAGACTAGCGTCATTATAAAAAAAATCTACAACAAAATAAAAAAAAAAAATCCATAAATGGTACAATTTAGTATTCTACACTTTTTTAATATGTAGCTAGGAAACTTTGATAGGCTTGGATTAACGGTCTACACATGAAAACAAAAACAAAAAGAATTGGACCCCAAGAATTTCAATTGATATATAAACGTTCAATGGCCGAATTTTTTATTTATATCCAAAAAATAAATTAAATTACAAAAAATAACTATTTTGGCGTTGAAATTCGAAATCTACCCAAACCGGAATTTTTTTTTCCGGATTCAACATCTAACTCCGGAAATTTTTTTTCCGGAAACTCAACTCTAATTCCGGAATAAATTTATCCGGATTCTAAATCCGGAATTTTTTTTTCCGAACTTCGTTTTTTTTTTTTGTTTTAGAGAAAAATAGCTAAAATACTGAAATCTAACACTAAAAAATCGAATTGTTTTTTTAAATATTTGTTAGATTACTTTTTTTGATAGCATATTTATACTAAAATACGCTAAATTACTTGAAATTATGTTAATTTATGCTGATTGACACTAGATTACTTTAAATTATGTTAATTTTTTTTTCGGGACAAATAGCTAAAATGCTGAAATCTAACACTAAAAAATCGAATTGTTTTTTTTTACTACGAATAGGGCCGATTTTGTGCTAAAATACGGTAAATTTACTAAAATGCTGAAATTACAATAATTATGTAGAATTATGCTAAAATACGGTAAATTACACTAAATTACGTATGAATGAGGCCTATTTTGTGGCATCTTTCATAAATCATAAAAAATAGTTAAAAAAAATTCCAAAAATAATAAAAATTGGTATTCTAAAAGTTCATTACATAACTAATTTATTGAGCTACGTAGATTGAACAATATAACTGAAAATCTTAATCGGAAACTTCAACTGAAGTTTTGAGGCTCTTCCCTTTGTTTTTTGGCGATTCTGAATTTGGCAATCCAGCATTGCTAGCACGGACGCATGCGCATTTTCACAAGCTTTCCGAAAAGTGGTCATCTGTTGAAATCGGACACTCGAGCGCCGTTTTATGACCGTTTGAAGTTTCGTCGTCATTTTTCGCTTTCTCAGTGAAGATATCATCCCTATTCATACGTAATTTACCATAATTTAGTGTATTCTAGCATAATTCTACATAATTATTCTAATTTCAAGTAATTTAGTGTAATTCAGCATAAATCAAGTAATTTAGCGTGTTTTAGTATAAATATGCTAATTATATATAAAAAATGTAATCTAGCAAATATTTAAAACTAAATTCGATTTTTTAGTGTTAGATTTCAGCATTTTAACTATTTGTCTCTTAAAAAAAAGTTAACATAATTTAAAGTAATCTAGTGTCAATCAGCATAAATTAACATAATTTCAAGTAATTTAGCGTATTTCAGTATAAATATGCTATCAAAAAAAGTAATCTAACAAATATTTAAAAAAACAATTCGATTTTTTAGTGTTAGATTTCAATATTTTAGCTATTTTTCTCTAAAAAAAAAATGAACTAAGTTCGGAATTTTTTTTTCCGGAATTAGAGTTGAGTTTCTGGAAAAAAAAATTCCGGAGTTAGATGTTTAATCCAGAAAATTTTTTTCCGGTTTGGGTAGATTTTGAATTTCAACACCAACATGGTTATTTTTTGTAATTTAATTTATTTTTTGGATATAAATAAAAAATTCGGTTCAATGGCCTACTATACAAAAAAATTTATTTCAGATGAAATTTAAATGACCCAAATCATACTTTTTTCATGCTCGATCTTTCAAATCAATTCACTCGTTGTGAACTACTTATCAAAATCTCATAGGATATCAAATTTTGCTATTTCTTTTTAAAAAAAAATTGGTTATAAATATACAAATACTGTAATTTTCAATTATGTTAGGTTTTTCTAAAAAGTGAATAGTAAAAGATTAAAAGTATTTTTTTTTTTTTACAATGTATTAATATTTAGATCATATTGAGCGGATGAATTAATTGTTTAAATATATAAAAAAATATGATTGGGACAGATATATATCTAAGCCGAATATAAACATGTTTATAATAGTCTAATTATATAAGTGTAGTTAGACTATTGTACAAACGACTATATTACGTAGATATAGTTGGCCATTATACAAATTATCTTCTTCTTTTTTTGCATAATAAAAATTATGGATATAAATTTCATGAGAGTTTTTCAGTTAATTAACACATAATGTTTTTTGTTTAGAGTAAAATTGGAGGTCAAGTCAACTAATTGTTTTAATATTCACAAGAGATTTTTCATTCGAATTTCAAACCTGCGACCTCCCATATAGTAAAGAGTAAAAACTAATTCTTTTTTGAGAAAACAATAAGGGTCATGCCCTTATTTGAATTAACCTTGCGCGGTTACATGGTTTATAGGTTTCCGTGGGTGGAAACCTTGCGGTACGGTATATCTAAAGACTAATTCTTAGTTAACACATAACGTTAAAATGTGATTACCAACTAATTAAACAAATAAGTCTTTGCATCGCCAGTGGTAGCTTCTTTTAGACGGTGGGTGGTGATGTGATTAAACTGATTAATTAGGCTAACCTTGTCTTATTGTTTTTAGTTATAGGTAGATTTGGTTACGTTGCGCTTAAGGTCCTTTTAGAGAGTTAAACTTGAACACGCAAAGCAGGGAAACGGGGGTTTTGATTAGCTTGAAAAAGCACATTTAATCTACTGATCTTAATTTATTGTGTGCTCCGACAAGCTCGCAGATAATGAAAGCGACTATCCTAATTAAAACGGGATATATCATCATATATATATAAAGTATACCGACCTAGAAAATTAAATTTCACAAGGATATATAGTAATGATGTGCATACCTAATTACTAGCTAACTAATTAGTTGATACACATGTCATTGTTTTATCTTTGCTTTGTGCTTGTGGTAAAATAACCTTATCCATATTAATAAATTTTAATTTAGTAACTTACTATTGAGCTATTAAATATATTTCATTTTTGTATTTTATGTATTCTAAATTGGTCCCTCGATATTGATTTATTTCACTCAACGTGTGTGTATATATACCTAGAGGTTGGCTAATATCAAAATATTTGTTCTGGAGTTGTTGTGCAACCAATTAGTTTTTCAATTTTCAAAGTCCAAACGGTTGATCCAAACCATTAAATGTGATCTCTATATTAAAATGTGCTTTGAGACAAAATTTTACATTTTTAGAATTTTTTTACTATTTATTAAGACAGTTTTAAAATCGCTGATTTTAATAAACAGTGAAATTTTTTTGAATCATTGAAAACATCGATTTTAAAACTGGCTTAATAAATAGTAAAAAAATTTCAAAAAATGTAAAATTTGTTCTCCATGCACATTTTAATATATATAGATTGAATGCTGAACGGTTTGGATCGACTGTTTGGACTTTGAAAATGTAAAAAACCGAAGCGTTTGTTCCACAGCCTAAGAACAAATGTTTTGATATTAGCCACTCACACTCTCTCTCTCTCTCTCTCTATATATATATATATTATGGCTAATGTTATAACGTTATAATTTCAACTTAAGTTATAACGAGTCAGTTATTGTGATTTCAAAGTCCGAACAGTCGATTCGAACCGTTCAACATGATCTCCATATTAAAAAGTGCTTACGGACCAAATTTTATATTTTTTAAAATTTGTTTACTATTTTTTAGATAGGTACAAAATCACTGTTTTAGATGGTCGGGAATTATCTGAAAACAGTGATTTTGTAATTATCTAAAGTAAAAAAAATTTCAAAATATAAAATTTGGTCTGCAAGCAATTTTTAATATGGAGATCATGTTGAACGGTTTGGATCGACTGTTCAGACTTTGAAATCACAAAAACTGACTCGTTATAACTTAAGTTGAAATTATAACGTTATAACATTAGCCGGACTATCTATATATATATATATAGAGTAGAGCTAAGGTGCTCTTAAGCTCACCAAGCTTTCCGTGAGCTTAACTCAAAAACCTATCAATCCGACTTCAAACGACATTTTCAAACCGTTAGATGTTCAATCTATATTAAAATGTGCTTGGAGAACAAATTTTACATTTTTTGGAATTTTTTTACTATTTATTAAGCCGGTTTGAAAACCGCTGTTTTCTAATGGTGCAGATTTTTAATAAAAACAGCGGTTTTCAAACCGGCTTAATAAATAGTAAAAATATTCCAAAAAATGTAAAATTTGGTCTCCAAGCACATTTTAATATAGATTGAACATCTAACGGTTTAGAAATGTCGTTTGAAGTCGGATTGATAAGTTTTTGAGTTAAGCTCACGGAAAGCTTGGTGAGCTTAAGAGCACCTTAGCTCTACTCTATATATATATATATAGAGAGAGAGAGAGAGAGAGAGATGAGCTATGGTGAGTTGTAAAGTAAGGATCTTGTTTTACTTCACGCTCATATCTCCGTTTTTAAAGACCAAATAGTCGATCCGAACTGCTCAACAAGATATCCATATTGAAATGTGCTTGGAGACCAAATTTTACATTTTTTGGAAAATTTTACCATTTTTTAAAAATATTTCAAAATCACTGTTTTTTATGGTCCAGAACTATTCAAAAAGAGCGGTTTTCTACCTATCTAAAAAAATAGTAAACTATTTTCAAAAAATGTAAAATTTGGTCTCCAGGTTCAACATGAATATCTTGTTGAGCAGTTCGGATCGACTGTTTGAGCTTTGAAAACGGAAATATGAGCGTGAAGTAAAACAAGATCCTTACTTCGCAACTCACCATAACCCATCTCTCTCTAAATATATATATATAGAGAGAGAGAGAGTGAGAGAGAGTGCGAGGCTAATATAAAATTCCAAACCGCTCAACATGATCTCCATATTAAAATGTGCTTCGAGATCAAATTTTAAATTTATTTACTATTTTTTTAGATAGGCACAAAATCACCGTTTTGAGATTATTCTGGACCATCCAAAACAGTGATTTTGTATCTATCTAAAAAAGTAGTAAAAAATTTCCAAAAATATAAAATTTGGTTTCCAAGCACATGTTAATATGAAGATCACGTTGAGTGATTTGGATCGACTATTCAGACTTTGAAATTGCCAAAACTGACTCGTTATAACTTAGACTGAAATTATAATGTTATGACATTAGCCAGATTATATATATATATATATATATATATATATATATATAGAGAGAGAGAGAGAGAGAGAGAGAGAGAGAGAGAGAGAGAGAGATAGGCTAATATGCTTTTAGTAGCATATGGGCCGATATGCTTCCAACTCAAAATCAGATTTTTAAAGTCCAAATGGTCGATCCGAACCGTTCAAGTTGATCTACATATTGAAATCTGCTTGGAGACCAAATTTTACATTTTTTGGAATTTTTTTACTATTTATTAAGCCACTTTGAAAATTGCTGATTCGGTGATCCAGAATTTGAAAGCACTGTTTTTACTGTTCACCCGGATCAGCAATTTTCAAAGTGGCTTAATAAATAGTAAAAAAATTCCAAAAAATGTAAAATTTGGTCTCCAAGCAGATTTCAATATGTAGATCAACTTGAATGGTTCGGATCGAATGTTGGACTTTGAAAATCCAATTTTGAGTTGGAAGCATATCGGGCCATATGCTACTAAAAACATATTAGCCTATCTCTCTCTCTCTCTCTCTCTCTCTCTCTCTATATATATATATATATATATATATATATATATATAACATGATTAACATCTTCCATTTGCTTCACAATTAGATTACAATATAAATGCAAAATAATATATACGAAAATTAAATCGCACTTTTCTCAAATGATTACGTTTGGTGTTTTAATCCATCAATTCAAAACACATGCAATTCATTTGTCAAACTAATAATTAAATCTAGATCATACACAAGTTGTAAAATTGACGTGTGAAGAGTCTAATCCAACACGATAACGTCCATCCATGATTTTTCAAATATCTCGCATTGAAAATCCATCTAATGTAGTGAAACTAAGAAAGATGATCTCTATTTACTTAGAAAATTATGTAATATAATTTTTGTACAATTTTGATAGTTAAAAATTATAAATACTACGTCAGCAGTTGAAATTTGAATGGAGAAGCTCCCAAGAGAACAAAAAGAAGTGAAATAAATGTCAACATCTTAAGCAAACTTATATCAAGAAAATTTCTAGGCACCAAATTGTTTAGTAAGATGAATCAACTGCGAGGATATATATACTCTATGTGAGTAGAACTAGGGTGTTCCTAAGCTCACCAAGCCTTTCGTGAGCTCGACTCTAAAATCTATTGAATTGACTTCAAACGACATTTTCAAACAGTTAGATGTTCAATCTATATTAAAATGTGCTTGGAGACCAAATTTTACATTTTCTTGAATCTTTTTACTATTTATTAAGATGGTTGAAAAATTGCTGTTTTTATTAAAATTCTGCATCATTGGAAAACAGCGATTTTCAAACCATCTTAATAAATAGTAAAAAGATTCCAAAAAATGTAAAATTTGGTCTCCAAGCACATTTTAATATAGATTGAATATCTAACAGTTTGAAATTGTCATTTGAAATCAATTCGATAAGTTTTAGAGTCAAGATCACGGAAAAACTTGATGAGCTTAGAAACACCCAGTTCTACTCCATCTATGTAGACTGCTACAAAATGTTTGTTTTACACTTTGCAGGAGAAAAAGCAAGCTCGGCGACTGGTCAACTCTGTTTGACCCATTGCTACCGTAATTATAGCCAAAGGTCCAAGGGCAAAACTGTCATTGCATCATATTTTCATACTTTTCATCGATCCCCTTGTCCTGCTATATATACAGACCTCAATGTAACTCTGTTCTGGTACGAAGCCTCATCATCGTTCCAAGACAAGCCTCTTTGACAAAATTTTATACAGCTTCTCTCAATTACTCACAAACAACAGAGAGAGGGAGAGAGAGAGAGAGAGAGAGAGAGAGAGAGAGATGTGGACAAGAAGAGGATTCTGTTACCCAAGTGTAAAGGGGGCTTCTCTGGCCAAGAGGCGGCGCATTAGCGCCAACTCCAGCAGGGATTTGTTTGAAGCACTGCCTGATGATCTGGTTATCAGTATACTGACAAAGATCAGCTCATCAGCCGCTTCACCATCTCATCTCTTCAATACTTTCCTAACGTAAGCAACACAACTCTCTGTTTTTTATCTGTTTGTTTTGTTTTTGTTTTTTGGTTTCTTCTTATTTGGTTGTGAAAAAGAGTAAGAAAAATATGGCCCGTTGAATATTTGGTTTTGTACTTGTTCGTTCTCAAAGAAGTTTGTGGCATTTGTTCATTTATGTTTATTTATTACCGTGTCTCTTTCTTTTGCTTTCAAATACTGTCTATAGTGGAGTTCTCTGGAAGACGTGCTGGTTAAAATTTGAAAGTTGAGAACATTGTGTATACACAATTAAGCACACAAGATTATAATGGTCCCCTTGTTAGTTGAGGGGTTTCTATAGAGGATATATAGTTTATAGATAATCTTTAAAGAATAATGAATATTATATGCCAGCGACAGCGTGAATTAATATAATTATTCTATTTCTCTTTTTCTTGCACATGTATTTTCCCATTAATTAAAATGCTCCCTGTTTTGATTTCAATTTTGTTATCTTCTTATGCATAAAAGTTGCAAGAGATTTAATGATTTGGGGGCCGATCCGCTGATTCTTGCAAATGCATCACCAAAGTCGCTTCAAGTTCGAGCTAAAAGCTGGTCCAAATCCGCTCAAAATTTCTTGGATCGCTGTGCAAATGCTGGCAATGTTGAAGCTTGCTACCTTCTTGGCATGGTAATTTGCTCCACTCTTTCTTTATTAAAATTTATACTTAAGAAACCATTTTTTAAGTTTTAAGTTTTAACAAATAAAATATATTTTCGCCTTACTCTTTTTTTTTTTTTTTTTGCGCTAACAATTAATGATTAATTTTATTTATTTATGCAGATTCACTTTTATTGCTTGCGCAACTATGCCAGTGGAGCGGACTTATTAGCACGGGCAGCTCTATCGAACCACCCAATGGCGCTATACTCGCTAGCTGTAATCCATTTCAACGGGAGCGGCCGACCGTACTGTCATCGAGATCCCTCCACGGGTGCCGCACTTTGTGCCAAATCAGCTGCACTGGGCAACATAGACGCGCTTCGTGAGGTTGGTTACTGTCTGCAGGACGGCCTTGGGCTTCCTTGTTTCCCGTCGGCAGCACACCGCCTCCTTATCAAGGCCAACGCCATTGAATTCATTACGAAAAAGAAGAGAAGTGGGACTCAGCACCATTACAGACGCCATAAGGGATATTGTTGTAGGTTGAACATGGATACGGACAGCAGCGTGCATGAGGCGAACAGATTCATGGTTGAATGGTGGGGTTTGGCAGGGGCAACTACAGAGAATGAAGAGGGTTTGAACATGTGCTCGCACGTGTTGTGCGGGAGGAGAGAGACGAGGAAGCACGAGTTTAGGAGGTGTTCGGTTTGTGCAGTTGTGGCCTATTGTTCTCGAGCCTGTCAGGCGATGCACTGGAAAATGGAACATCGAGCTAGATGCCGGCTGCCAGTACTGGACCCGGCAGATGGAGTCGGTGCTGGACCCGAGGACCGCGGGGAGGAAGCGTGAGTTGTAAACTTTTAATTGGTATATTTAATTAGCTAACAAAATTTGGTTGTATATAGCTAGAATTGATCAGGCATGAGAGCATATATGAAATCTTCTTTGTTTCTTTGCTAGCAAAATTTGTATGTAAACATTTAGAATTGATATATGTTGCATGTTTGCACGAGAAGCTTAATTACTGCGCTCTAATGTCAATTGGTAGTAGTGATCATCTGTAATATTGAAATTTACGAGAGTTATGCCAGTTCGATCGTATCTGCAACCTTCTAATTTTGAAATTAGATAGTTAATTAGGAATACAATCGCCCTCACATAACGCAATCAGTGCACTCTAGGGCTGATTAATGAGCGAGCATGAGCAAGTTTGGGTAATGAGCGAGTTGTTAATGAGCATGCTGTTAATGAGCGAGTTATGAGCGAGTTGCCGAGTTATGAGATTTTGTAGCCGCACCGAAAACTTTTCAAAATTTTCAGCTAAAAGTTCAAAACCAAATAATATTCATTATTATTCACTCTCGTTCAAGGCTTCAAGCTATAGTAGCTGGGTCTGGGCTTGTAGTTAATATGTTAATGGATATTACGGATGGTTCTGGGGCCTTCTTTCTTTAACCCAACGATTCTATGACATGCATGCTTCAAACTTACTTCTTGGGCTATTACAAAAAAAAAAGAATCAAGGAATTATATGTGGCAGGATTTATGTAACTCAGTTCTTAATGAGCTAATAAGCGAGTTATGAGCGAGTTGGGGTATGCTCATGCTCGGCTCATTAAGTAAATGAGCGAGTTGTTAATGAGCATTTAGCGAGCGAGTTACGAGTTACGAGCGATTTACTCACCCCTAGTGCACTCAAGTGTGTATTTTAAGGGGTTCAGAAAATGAGTTCGGAAGATTAATTGGCAGCTGTCAAAACATATATATTTTGACTTGGACAAATCTCTTAATAACTGACAATCTGTTTTGTGATATGGAGAGAACGATGCCGTCGAATTTTTCGGGAAATCCAAAAACTACCGAATATCTTGCTAATAGAAATACAAAATGAGCTCAAAATCTGGTTCCGGGGACGAGACATGATGAATTAGGATCGATTATTACGGCACAAGCAGCAATTCGGTTATTTGTTGCTTGACTTATTTTATTTTATGTATTTTATTTTACTTTACATTCTTTTCTATTTCTTCTCTATTTTTCTTCTTTCCTTTATTTGATTTACTTTCTTTCTTTCTTTGTTTATTTTCATTTCAACTCAATTTGAGTTGCTTTTGTAACAACTGACACAACTTGTGTCTTTTTAATGGAATCTCGGAGCTAGACTCCTACATTTCTACCTCAAAAAAAAAAACTGTTAATAATTATGTCTTAATTGAAATAGACAACTATATATATATGCATCAATTACTATAGTATATGTGTGCATCCACATAATAGATAGATCATAAATATAATAGACAAGCGTACGTGCATTCTAATTAAGATGCATGAGATTTTTAGGAGCAGATATAGTTCATAAAAGATATCAATCCTGTTAGAAAATTGGAAGTTAACTACCCGTGCATCCGGCCCTCAAGTTTCCTGTCTTTTTTTTTTTCTTATTGAAGGAGGAACGAACTAGACAATTGTTGTTTAAGCATTTTTTATTTCGTAGCTAATTGGGTAGCCATTTATTTCTTTTTTGAAGCCACACAGAAATTTGTAACTGCATGCCTCTGATATTTTTAATTTGTTACCTCCCGTACATAACTGTGCTTCCCGAAACTCATTCTGAACTGATTATTCTAAGAATGAATAACACAATTAAGCGCTCAATGCTCATGATGTAGTGCTAATTTCAGAGAAAGTTGGTTTTAATTCCTTTAATTCCCCATATTTTCTTTTCCCTCTGCAACCAGCCGTACGTGGAAGTTATTGCAAGGCACCCATCGATCGGTAGTTATTAAACAGTACCTAGCTACCATTTTAGAACTATTCACAGCATATTGCTACAATCCTATATATAACTGATAATTAACGGAATCTCTCTAAAATTTTAGCTCTGTTTATACCATTAATCATTTTCTCGAATAAGAAACATATATTGTCGATCACCAACAATAGTAAAATCTAGTTTGAACTTTTTGGAAGTTTGAACTACCTTGTATGTGTTACCATCGATGTATGCTCCGTGGAAGTTTGTATATTGATTGTTTGTTATCTCTATTTTCCCTAAATAATTACTTTCTAGCTAGTATCTCACAATTATTTGGCATGCCTTGCACACTTGAACAAAAGTGCTACACGTGCAAAGAAACTAATTAACGCTAATTCTAAAGGGTGGGATTGTCTCGCTTAATTAATTAGTCCTACCTTGTCGTTGGATAAGAGTTTGCAATCAACAAAACTATATATAAGAGTAATATATTCATAATTTCACAGCAAACAGTTTTTTACCCAACCTATATATTTACACACAGACGCACCTATCTTTTGGCGGGTCATTATATTACAACTCATCGTTAATTATACTCTTTTGAGAAAGGGAGAAGGAGAGGGTAATTAATTAACACAAAATGAGAACTACAAGGGAAACACAGAGAGGGATTAAGAGAAAAAGATTAGCCAATATCATTTCACCAATTTCTTTACACCCAAAAGAGGTGGTACCCTGCCGGAGGCCGCTGAGTGGTGGTACTACAGCCGAGTTTGTATTAAGCGGAAAACCGAGCAATTCCACCAACCCATTTGACGCACTAAGCGATGATGTGCTCATGTCAGTGCTTGGCAAGGTCAGCGCCGCCGCCACATCGCCGTCCGACCTCCTCAATGTTATGTTAATGTAAGCAATACGTACTGTTTCCTTTAAATTAAATCTTATTTTCCGGTTTGTCATCAATACTGTTTCCTTTAAATTTAGCATTCTTTTTTTTTTGATAAAAAGGCCGAAGCCCGTTTCATTGAAACAGTTAACTTACAACCCGGAGTTTGATCTTAGTTCTACCGTAAATCCAACAAAAACCCAACAGACTATTAGCTTCTAATGAATCAATGTACTGTACTAATAATATTTCTGAAAATCCTTTCTGGTCTACTTAAAAAAAACTATCTCTTTTCTTTAGTAATAATTTTGCAGATATATTGTGCATTCTTAATTTCTACAAGCAATTGGTAAAACAATTTGCGAACATTGAAATACTTTGTTTTGGAGATAATTCAACCTAGACACTCCAACGTTTATCGTTCAGTAATAAACGGTCAACTCCTCTTATTTTACCTGTTGGCGGTTGCAATATTGGCACGTGTGTGTCTACCGGAAATGGTATGGAATAAAGAAAAAAAATTTAGATATTCTAATGAGCATGAGATGGAGTCCTTCATGTAGCGGGTAGCTAGCTAGCTCCACCTCTGACTACACAAATTAGTCCTTTTTTATATATATATATATAATTTCAGAAATATTCAACCAATAATTCTTCTAATATAGTGCTCGCTATGTCTACACTTATTTGATTGCAGAAGCAAGAGGTTCAGTGTGCTTGGTGTTGATCGGCAAGTTCTGGCAAAGGCATCCGGTAAATCAATGTGTGTTCGCGCCAAAAACTGGAGTGAATCATCCGAAAAGTTCTTGACCCGTTGTGCTGTTGCTGGCAATCTTGAAGCTTGTTATTTTCTTGGCATGGTAATTGTCACAATGTTAGAAATAAATAAATAACATACAACTCCCGTAAAATTTCCTTCCCACTCTAGTTTTATTTCATTGGTAACAATCTATTTTACATGAGAAATATTTTCTAATAATCACTAGAAGGAGAAGAGACCTAACTATATATGCTGCCTTGCATAGAGAAAAACAGAAAACAATAAAAAATAACTTTTCTATTCTCTCTTACACAAGAAATAGAAACAGACACAAATAAAAATAACTTTATCTAAAACACAAGATTTCTTTAGCTAATTATTTGTTGCCAAGTTTAGCACACGCCAATACTTCCCCTCAAGCAGGCACGTACAAATCTGTCATGCTAAGCTTGTCAAGTGTGCTTTCAAAGAACTTGCTTGACACCCATTTCGTAAGTATATCTGCCAGCTGATTTTCAGATTTAACAAACAAAAGCTTTAGTATCTTTGAGTCCATCTTCTCTTTTATGAAGTGTCAATCTATTTCAACATGCTTTGTCCTATCATGTTGGACCGGGTTATGAGACATGTCCAGTGCTGCTTTGTTGTCCGATAATAGTTTCATCTCCTCCTGTAGTTCAAACCCAAGTTCACTCACTAACTTCTTTAACCACAAAAATTCACATATTCCTTTTGAGATTCCTTGAAACTCGAAATCTGCACTCGAAAGGGCCACTACATTTTGCTTTTGCTCCTCCATTTAACTAATTAAGTTTTCTCCTATAAAGGTAAAGTTTCCAGAGATAGATCTTCGGTCACTTAGGCTACCTGCCCAGTCAGCGCCCGTATACCTTGCAATCCTCAAATGTTCGTTTTTTCCAAAATCGTAACTCTTTTCCAGGTGTTCCTTTCAAGTACCTAATTGTACGCATAACTGCTTCTAGATGTTCTTCTTTTGGAGAGTGCATGAACTGCCTCACAACACTCATAACATATGATATATCAGGTCTAGTGTGGGATAAATGGATCAATTTTCCTACCAATCTTTGGTACCTTTCTTTATTCGTGGGAACTCCATATGGTAATTCTCGCAATTTCTGGTTTTGACTTACTGGTGTATCAACCAGTTTGCACTCAATCATTCCAATCTCAGATAACAAATCAAGAATGTATTTTCTTTGAGACAAGACTATATCTTGCTTGGATCGGACCACTTCAATTTCAAGGAAGTACTTCAAGCCTCCTAGATTCTACATCTCAAACCCCTTTGAGAGTCGGTCTTCAAGCTTATGTATCTTCTCTCGGTCATCTCCTGTAATGATCATATCATCTACATAAATAATCAAAACATTTAGTTTCTTTTGGTTCCTCTTAAAGAACAGAGTATGATCTGAGTCACTCTGCATAAAGCCATATTTTACCATGGCATTTCTAAACCTTCCGAACCAGACTCTTGGAGATTACTTTAAACCATAAAGTATTTTCTCCAGTTTACCCACGGATCCTTGGTTTTCCAAGCCTTCATATCTAGGGAGAAGATCCATATAAATTTCTTCTTCAAGGTCTCCATGTAGGAACACGTTCTTTACATCAAATTGATGAAGAGACCAGTCTAGATTAGCTGCAAAAGAGAGAAACTCGAACAATATTTAGTTTTGCTACTGGGAAAAAAGTTTCTTGGAAATCAAATGCCCCAACTTGTCCTTTGCTGAGCACAAACATCTCTACCATCTGTCACCACAACCCGAATTAGTTCCATCGAGTTTGACTGTGATCGGTGTAGCAGCTCCTTCAAAGTGAGGTGCTGGTGCTGCCAGGATGAGTTGTGCGAGTCTCTCCAAGAGTGCATCAGTTCCACTCGACTCCCCTGACTCTGCCTTGTCTTTGTCGGATCCACACATGATGGAGATTCAGTTGAACCACTGGTATACTTCTCAGGAATCAATAAACACCCCAGGTGTGCTCTCATACTATGTCACAATGTTAGAAATGAATAAATAACACACAACTCCCGTGAAACTCCCTTCCCACTCTAGTTTTATTTTATTGGTAACAATCTCTTTTACATATGATAATCACATGAAACTCCCTTCCCACCCTAGTCCACATTATCTCCACATTATCTGTAACAATCTCTTTTTCTGATAATCACTAGAAGAAGAAGAAACCTAACTATATATGATGTTGCCTTGCATAGAGAAAAACATAAAACAATAAAAAATAACTTTCCTATTCTCTCTTACACAAAAAATAAAAACAGATACAAATAAAAATAACTTTCCCTAAAACACAAGATTTCTTTAGTTAATTATTTGTTGCCAAGTTCAGCACACGCCAACAGTAATAACCCCAAATTATTGCATTAGCATATGTTCCCTCCATGTAAACAATCAGCTTCTTGCATAGCTTTTGCATTTACATGGTTATATTCTGGATTAAAAACTCATTCAGAAAAGCGATACAGGAAAAAAAAAATGCCCAAGTATAAAATGGTTTAACAGAATCCTGTACCCTTTTCGTAGTTGTATACAGTGCATTTAAATTTTATTTCACCATAAACATTAGATATTATTAGATAATTTAATTTGAAGATCTATTGAACCTTGATCTTTTTGCCTATATATAATATATAGATCCACTTCCACTGCTTGAGGAACTACGTAAGCGGGACGGCTCTATTGGAAAGAGCAGCAAAGGGGTCCCACTCAGCGGCCCTTTACTCGTTGGCAATAATACGTTTTAACGGTAGTGCTGACATGGATGGTGGGTCTTCTTGCCAACAAGACCTAAATTGTGCAGCAAGTCTCTGTGTCAAATCTGCTAAACTAGGAAATGTCGATGCCATTCGTGAAGTGGGTTACTGCTTGCAAAACGGTGTCGGTCTTCCTCCCAGTCCGACTGCTGCTTATCACCTTCTACACAAAGCAAATTACACAATGAAACTTTTAATAACCGCCAGCCCAAACAGCCCAAACCCTCTCAGTAGTCCTAGAAGACGGTCTAACAACATTTCACTTCTGACAAACTATGGATATATGGGGAGAGAGGTGCATGCAGCGAACATGTTTATGGTCGAATGGTGGTGGCTGGGCGATAAAGGCGAAGATGGACTGCATATGTGCTCCAATGTTGTGTGCGGTAGGAGAGAGACGCGAAAGAATGGGTTCAGGAGATGCTCACGCTGCGGCACGACGACGTACTGCTCGCATGTGTGCCAGGAGATGCATTGGAACATGGAGCATGGTGCTACTTGCGTTCCGGTCCAAAATGGGTAACAAATTTGCCATGGAGGAGATCGAGCTTGGATTGTCAGATTTTAATTAATCTGAATCTGCATCAGAGCAGATTATGCTATTTGGACAAGAAAGATATAAGAAGTATCGACTGCGAATTAACCGTGCATATATATATCCATTAATTGGTCGTCTTTGATAATTTACAAATATATATATGCAGATGAAGTGGAATGGACGCAGCATGCATGTGTGAAGAATTGTATCATCAATTCTTTCTAAATATTTTGTATAGAATTATTTATGTATCCAAAAATTCCGCATTTTTTACAGTTGGAATTTGTAAGATACATGCATGGTTTGTCTGTATATTGAATAAAAAGTGAAGAATGGTTTCAAGTGTTACATTGAAATAAATACCATATTATTAATATTTTTGTGTTAATTAATTTTAATTAATTTGAGACTGTCAAATTGCGTTATTATATGTTAATTTTCTTTAAGTAGATAGCTGCGTTATTAATGTTAGATATGAAGAGAAGCATATGTTTGTTATTGCTTTTTCTTGGTCTTAAGACTCTAAAATTAGCATTATGCTTCATTTATCTGTTGTTTTTCCTTCTTGAATTTATAATTGAAATTAAGTGATTTTATTTATGTTCTAGCAAATTCAAGCAACTATCGATCATTTGGTAGATCAGTTCATGACTCCTAGCTAGGTCATCAAGTGACGACGTACGGATGTTCGTTCAATTATCAGCCGAAATTTTTATTAATATAATAAAATATATTAAATTTCAAAATCTACACCTCATGCATAGGAATTTTGAAATCTGTCCAAATTGGAAATTAAATTTCCGGTTTCATACAAACTTTCTGCAAAAAAAGTTCCGGTTCTAGGCAGTCTGAAAATGGAGAATTAATCTCGGTTCTAACTTTTTTTTTTAATTAAACAAAACTCTTTATAATTTATTTATTTTTTGTATTGAAATATTAGAAATATTTTATATATTTCTTTGAAAATAGTTGGAATACTATATAATTTGATTTATTAGAAAAACTGCAACAAATAACCCGGATCAACATTTTTCAGGTCGGATTTTTTGCGGCTGTAAGAAAAATTAAAATATTTCTTTGTGTGTTATTGTAAAAAAATAATAATGTTTTAAATCTGAGCTATTGATCCCGGTTTAAAATTCACTTCTAGGCAAATACAGAAAATATTATAATCTTTCTATTTTTGAAAAAAACAAAAAATTTAAGTTATTTAATGATTCCTTTTGTCTGGCACAAAACGAAAACCAAAATTTAAGTTATTAAAAACCGCAAATTAAATTTGCAGTTTTGGAATTCCAAAACCAGAAAATAAATCTGCAGTAATTCAGCCTCAAAACCGGGAAATAAATATGTGGTTTGGGCAGTTTTTGAAATCTTGTCCAACAGAGTGTAGATTTTGAAATTTAATATTTTGTTTGGATATTAACAAAAATTTCAGATTATCAGCCAATTATATATATATATATAGAGAGAGAGAGAGAGAGAGTGACTAAGGTCAAAGTGGTAGTTCCTAGCTCCCGGTGCTACCAAGTTGTTTTCGGATTTTCAAAGTCCAAACGGTCGATCCGAACCGTCAAGTTGATCTCCATATTGAAATATGCTAGGAGACCAAATTTTGCATTTTTTGGAATTTGTTTACTATTTATTAAGCCACTTTGAAAATTGCTGATCCAGGTGAACAGTAAAAACAGTGCAACTAAATTCTGGACCATGTGATCAGTAATTTTCAAAGTGACTTAATAAATAGTAAAAAAATCCCAAAAAATGTAAAATTTGGTCTCCAAGCAGATTTCAATATGGAGATCAACTTGTACAATTCGAATCGACCGTTTGGACTTTGAAAATCCGAAAACTTAATATGGATATCTGTATTAAAAAAATTTGATACGGATATCTGATATCCGAATATTTGTGCGGATACGATTACGAATATGATTTTAAATTTTAATTATTTGATATATATTATGAAAAAAAAATTATGTTACACACCATTATAATTAAATAAATATTATGAACTTTGATATTTTTTAATAATATTTATATATTTTTAATAAATATCTGATCTAATCCGTATCTGTATTCATATTTGTCTAATATTTGATCCGAAAAATAAAAACGAATATAGATATACGATCCGTTTTCACCTTATAAACTGTTCCAATTAATTGTTGAGACTAAAAATAAAGATATTAATCTATAATATAGATCACTATGCGCTGTGCATAATATTTTAGCCTCATTCCTTAATTTTTTTTTGGTGATTAAAAATAATTATATTCTAGAATATGTCGCCGTTGAATCTCCTTCCGAGATATAGCAGATGAATTGGATAACCAATTCCTCCAATCCTGCATATAGATTTTCCCCTAAAAACAACAAATTATAGTTTACCTTTTTGGAAGTTACAACCACCTTTCTCTTAGGGCAGTTTCAATGCACCATTATAGTTTACCTTTTTGGAAGTTACAACCGCCTTTCTCTGAGGACAGTTTCAATTCACCATTGTACTATCAGGTACCAGCATCCGTGACCGCCTAATTCTCCGCGGAAGTTTGACTTTTTTTCATTTTAGTCCCTTCAAAAACTTGTTTTGTAAAGTTTACAAATTTACTCGGCAGCCCAATAAAATCCAAAGGGGGAGTGCACCCTCAAACAGATAGATGTATCATAGGTGGAGACAAAATTAAGGCTCTTTTATTATATTGTTTTTTCTAAGGACTTAGATGTAAACAACGTTACACTGTAAAGATAATTAGGAAAGTTCAACAAACTTGACCAGGGTTAAAATTGTAATTGTTCACAGCAAGCTATTCTATATATATTATCGCACAAACTCATGATCCTCTTCAGCGGGGGCCACGGTATCTACCTCATAATCATTCTCTTCCAAGATAGAGATAGAGAAAGAGGGTAGGAAAGAGAGAGATCAGAGCAACGAAATGAGAACTACAATGGGAAACATAGGAATTAAGAGACAAAGAGTAGCCATTATTCCGTCTAGTGATCTATTCCTACAAGAAGTGGGACCCCGCCGAAAGCGGGTATGTGGTGGTGGCGGCGTTCGTGTAGGTGCCAGCAAGTTTGCATCAAATGAAAATTCGTTCCATGTAACTGACTTCGACAAGTTAAACGATGACGTGCTCATCTCTGTGCTCAGCAAGGTTAGCGCCTCCGCCACGGCACCCTCTGACCTCATCAATGTCTTGTTAATGTAATTATCATTTCTCTCATATTTTTTTTTTGTATGCTTTATTTATTGTCCTAGATATTCCTGTTCCATGTATGCTAGCTTCTATGCATATTTTTGGTTTACCTAGCTTCTATATAGAAAACATAAAGCTACAGATAATGTGGACTTTGAATGCTAAATTAACTATGACTACAAAAATAGAAATTATATTACCATTGCTAGACGGTCAATTGCTTATATTAGCACTGAATCCATCTTTATCTTTACTCCTATAAAAAAGTTCATTGTTTCTTTACCTTTTGTAACAGAAGCAAGAGGTTTAGCGTGCTTGGTGTCGACCGACTTGTTTTAGCAAATGCATCCCGTAAAGCAATGTGTGTTCGAGCTAAAAACTGGTGTGAATCATCTCACAAGTTCCTGAGCCGTTGTGCCGATGCTGGCAACCTCGAAGCCTGTTATTTTCTTGGCATGGTAAACATTCCAGAACTGACGTTAATCATCTTCTTGCTTGTACTTGTGCAAGGTTTAATAGAACTTGTACAAATTAGGGAAAATCTTTGCAATCCAGGTCTTTAATGTAATCAAACTATGAATTTATTTATTATTTTATTTGAGCCATTCCGTGTGCGGTCTAATTTGGTTTCAAATTTTTCCTTGGACATCACATATATATTTCATATAGCAACTTAATTTGGATGCTTCTAATTTTTTTTTTTTTTTTCCAAACTGTCAATAGATCAACTTCCACTGCTTGGGCAACTATTCAAGAGGGATCACTCTCTTGGAAATAGCTGCAAAAGGGTCTCATGCGGAAGCACTTTACTCACTTGCAATAATACAGTTCAACGGGTGTCATGGTGCCGAGGATGGATTTTCATACCCGAAAAACCCAAATAGTGCAGCAAACCTCTGCATCAAATCTGCTAAACTAGGAAACATTGATGCCCTTCGCGAATTGGGTTACTGCTTTCAGAGTGGCTACGGTCTTCCTCCCAGTCCGGCTGCTGCCTACCGCCTCCTGAAAAAAGCAAAGACACTTGACCGTACTGCCAGCACAAGCAATACAAACATTCTCAGTAGTCCTAGAAGACGTTCCAGAGATTTTTCACTTCTAACAAACTATGGATATATGGGGAGAGAGGTCCATGTGGCAAATGCATTCATGGTCGAATGGTGGTGGCTGGGAGATCAAGGTGAAGACGGGTTGCATATGTGCTCAAATGTGCTGTGCGGTAGGAGGGAGACAAGAAAGGATGGGTTTAGGAGATGCTCTAACTGCCAAATAACAATGTACTGCTCTCATGCGTGTCAGGAGGTTCATTGGATCATGGAGCATCGGGCGACTTGCATTCAAGTTCCAAATGTCTAACAAGGTTTCTTCTGGATCAGAGACGTCGATACGAGAAGTAAATTGTTGTTTGAAGGAATCAAGGAATCAATCTCTTGGCTTATGTGTTGTTCAATTTAAGTTGCAGCTGATGTTCGCTTCAAAATGGTTATTGTATTTCAAACGAAAGGCAGAAGCAAAGGAACATTCCACGGCACATGCACCTCTGACAAAGATACATTGGAGATGACAGCAGATCGGAGGCTAACTGTGGTATTTTTAGTAATTGACTGTAAATAAAAGCCAGTATTCTTCCATCTTGTCAATTCTTGCTTTTGTGATGCTGGACCATCATGCTTTCAATTTTTATTAGTCAAGGTCCAAACATGTTCTCTTTTCTTTTTCCTTCAAATCAGATGACAGCGAGTGTACTTAAATTTTGTTAACAGAAGGAAACTTGTACATAAGACTAGAGTTAGACTCCACTAGGAATTAAGAACAAAAACAGAACATAACCTCCTAGTAATTTCAAGATAAGCTCTACCATTCACAGGTACCTGTCTGTGCTGGACATTATACTGACATTGATTAAAAAATGCTGCATCAATCATACCAGTAACCGGTGTTTATGTCATATCAAACTAAGATAGTACATTTATTAGAAAAAATGAAAAAGATAGCCATAGGAGCGCACAGAGATAGGGTGAAGGTACCCCACTGTAAATATATATAAATTTCATTTTATGGAATTGGTCTCGATAATGATCTTTCTATTGATTAATCCTCCTCCCTCCAATATGATTGTCCTTGTTTTTGTTTATTATTGGTCAAGTGCCTCTAAAAACATCAATACTCCCAAATTATATAAAAAAAAACTTGAATATTTCTTACATAATTGGAGTCTTGACTATTTGTATTTCGTCAGACTCAGAATCACAAATAATCCAGCTCGAATGGATTTAACCTCTGAAATCAGAGTGTGCCTGCTCTGAAAGAAAACAGAGTGCACAAAATCAAGCTTAAGTACATCATAAGAACTTTGAAAAAGAAATTAACAGACAAATGATCTAGAAAGGCATAATAAATTGTTCTCCTCATGCAATACAATTCTAACCAACTAAAGCGCCAACATTTATTAAGGAAAAAAGAAACATAATTTCACAATTTGAATTGAAAAGAAAAGGTACAAAGGGAAACAACCATAGAAGAGCTGACTGGCGCAAGCAAATAGAAGTAGAAAGGGAAAGAAAGATCATTATTTAATTAGGAACACCGGCACTCCTTTCCTCTCTAGGCGACACGGGCCCCCTTAGTGTGGAATGACCCTGGTCTGTCAACCCTCTCATAAGTATGGGCCCCGAAGTAGTCCCTCTGTGCTTGGACCAGATTTGCAGGGAGTCTCGACCGTCTGTACGAATCAAAATACGCCAGACTGGCACTCATACCAGGTGCACCTACACCTGATTCCACAGCAAGCCCACCACTCGCCTCCACGTGGCCTGTCTCTGCACCATCTCCCTTGCAAACTCCTCATCCACAATCAAGTTCACCAAATTAGGGTTCCTTCCATAGGCCTTTTTGATACGGTCCAAGAACCGTGCTCTAATTATGCAACCACCCTTCCAGATTCTTGCTAACTCACCAAGATTCAAATCCCAACCCTTTTCGTTACTCTTGGCGTGGATCAGGTTCATGCCCTACGCATAGCTACAGATCTTGGATACGTACAATGCTTGACGAACGTCGTCAACAAGTCGTCTTTTGTCAACCCAGCTGGGGCCCCTAAGGAGGCCAGGCTGGAGACTGGCCTGCTGCAGTGCAGACTCAGCTGCTACACGCTCCTCCTTCAACCCTGAGATGTAGCGGCTATCCAAGGAGGCAGCAATCGTGGGGGCCGCTATGGCCAGCTCAGCTGCCTGCTACCGTCCACTTACTAGTAACTTTCATTCCAGTCTTGTCTAAAATCTTATCAACAAGCTGTTGCTCCCCGGCATTCCCAAACCATTGAAATCATCAGGCACGCTAAAAATGTCAGCCGTGATCTCAACAAGGAAACTCTCCAGCTCACCACGATTCCAATCATCGAACACTTGAGCGAGCTCGGTGTTAGAGAGACCACCGACGTGCTTTAATATATCATAGGCCTCAAAACTCAGCTGCATGTCACCATATTCAATCCCATTGTGAACCATCTTCACAAAGTTGCGGAACCACCAGGGCCCACATAGGTGACACATGGACCGTCATCCACCTGCGCGGCTATCTTTGAGAGGACAGACTGGATGTTTGTGTAGGCCCCTTTGTGGCTGCCAGGCATGAGGGATGGGCCGTTGCGGGCCCCATCCTCTCCATCTGAAACCCCCATACCCAGGTATAAGAGACCCTTGGAAGCTGCATCCTCCAGCCGCCTCTTAGTGTTCTCATACCTATCAGTTTCAATTTTACTGTTACTGGTCCTTTAAGATACATTTTAAACCCACAAACCCTAAATCCTATACTAAGTCTTGAAATTGCATAAAGTATATGGCATATGATATCTCAATGAATTATAACTAATTAATTAATAAATTAACTGAGCAAAGGAAATAGTGAAATACCACTCATTGCCTCCATCAATAATAGTATCGCCTGGTTCGAGAAAGGGAACAAGAGAGGAAATGAGAGAATCAACAGGGGGGTCAGCTTTGACGAGCTTGACAATGGAGCGGGGGCGCGGGGGCGCTTAATGGACAAAACGAAGTCCTTAGGAGCGGCGTGACCCATCAGAGGCAGCCCCCCTTTCGCCTGAGCCCAGCGCACGGTCTCCTCCGTCTTGGACGATGTGCGGTTGTACACCGAGATAGTGAACCCCTTCTCCGCTATGTTCAGAGCCAAGTTTTGTCCCATAACGGCTAGACCTGCTAAACCGATCCGAGATACACATCCCGTTGCCTCCATCAGGAGCCTTCCGTAAAATCCAAGGTTTTCCTTTTATTGGATAGAAGAAAAGAGTTCGGTAGAAGGTTGGTTCCGGTTAGATTTGGGAGCTCAGCGAGCGACTCAGTTGGAGAGCCTTAAACTGTGACTTTTGGCGCTTTGAGAGGAAAGAAAGGGAGAGACCGTTCAGTTCAGAGAGGGTCTTTTTAGTAAACACGCAGTTTAGTCTCTTAGTGGAACAAAGGGGTTATTACCTTATTGGCTCTTCAAAGTTCAAAGCGTGATTTAGCAAATGTCAGGGAAGCCGCCAAAGAGGGAAGGCCGTAAGTAGACAAGCTTGAGCCCAATTTTTCAGATCCGTATCCCCTGCATTGACTCAAAAGGAATCTTTTGAGTTAATGAATTTTAATCGTCTGATTTTAAACGGAGCTAATTTGGCTCGTGTCTATAACATAGGATTCATTTAATATTAGTGCAGATCTAGTTCGCATGAATTTTGAAACAGATTGGATAGTCGAGATTCATTAACTCAAAAGATTCTCTTTTGAGTTAATGCAGAGGATAGAATTCCAATTTCTCCATAATGCCACTGGATAGAGGCGTGTTAACCTGGAGAGATATGAACTGTTTGATTTATATTCAGTGTTTTAGATTGATCATCATGTAAATTTAATTTAGAAGGTGCTGGCTGCTGGCAGGAGCAACTAAACCGTTAAATCTTAACAAAGAGGATCATATCTGTCTAAACAAATATAATTTCAGTACAATTGGAGGGCCAGATAATTCAATAAGTTGAGTTGGGTTACCAAGGCCCGTATCGGGCCCAGAATGACTCAGCTTTAATGAAAGTTGATTTGATTGAAATTCAGATCCAGGTACCTGACCTGTAACAATGAGATCCAGACCGTTTATTTTAATCTAACACAAATTGACAGTTGGCGGTTTACATGTAAAGTGCTCAAAATCCACCATGTCAGCCTGAATGTCTTAGAAAACCTAGTTCAATACAGATTTCTGTTAATGATAAAGAGTGGTGCTATAAAACTAAAGCTATGATGACAGGCCTTACAAATAACAATGCATGTTCAATATTGTAAATAACGGTATGCACTCGCCGTCAAGCGATTAATCGATATGCAGTCAATTAATTGAAATTTTACGAATAATTTTGCATTTTCATTATAGTTATATGCATACAGTTGTAATTATTAAAAATGATTAATTTAACTCATCAAACTTATCAAATAACTTATTTTAAATTAGCTTCCTTGTCAATTAATAAAATTTAATGAAATTGTCATTTGAAAAAGCTCAAATAAGACAAGGTATATAGTACAGATAACAAATACATGCAGAAAAAAGAATAATAAAAATAACCAACTAATTGACCGTGTAAACAGTAAACGAACGATTCATAACGGTTTGATCACTGTTAATGACTAATTGGCCGATTAGTCAGATTAAACGAATGCAGCTTCTAGGTTAATTAAGCCATAGGGCCTTCCAAAATAAAAGGAAAAAGAAGAAGAAAAAAAACGAAAGAATGGCTTAACTGTTCGGTGCTTTCTGCCTTGCAACCATAAATTAGAATTACTACTAGAATTGGACATCAATAAAAAGTAATAATAATAACCCTCCTCCGCTCTGCTGAGAGTCAGACGCACGCCTGTGCGCGATACGCGAAGGAGAAGGAGAAAGGATTGCCACTGCGCGAAGGAGAAGGATCGCCGCCTGTGCCCTCTAGCCCTAGATACCTACTGGTACTGGCCTCTTAACTGTAATTCATCTCTATAAAACTGATTTGAGATTTTGTCACAGGACATTTGAAATCGGCACCACATAAAACTGATTTACTTGCTGTCAAATGTTGTCTGTATACGAACTGCATCAATTTTGGGAGATGAATTTTCACAAGTTAAGCCAACTATATACGAACTACATCAATTGTCTGTTACTGAATTTGGTTTCTAATCTGAGAATCATGATTTGCTTGATTGGAGATGAGACCAAATGGTTGTTTTTCTGTTAATTTTGGGAGTTTAGAGATACAAACTTTGATGAGCAATGAAAACCTAAAATTCCATTGAAAATTAGAGCCTTCTGTTGAACGGTACTTCAAGAAGAAATTCTTACCAGAGAAATATTGTTTTGATGAGGTTGTATTGACTATAAAGGCTGCATGTTTTGTGGGGATCAAGATTTAAAAATAGTTACCAGCCTATAAACAATTTGTGTTGGTCTTTTAGTTCTATTGATTATGTCTATTAATTTGATTATGAAGGGGGCGGGGGTTAAGAGATTTTATGAATAAATTTTCTGTGCTACGCTGTGATGCCTTTTGGTTTGAAAGGAATGAAGTTTTGTTTTCATTCCTCTAACCCTAAATCAGGAAGATAATTAATAATAAACCTTAGAGCATCTACATCCCTGGTATTATTAGAGTTTCTAATCTGATGTGGCAGTTTCTAATTCAGTTTTAGGAATGTGGGAGAGTTTCTTATTTAGAAACTATGCAGTAAAATTTCTTATTAAGAAACTGTTTATAAACTCCATGTTGGCCAAATGATTGGCTCAAATTAATTCTCCTTTTTAATTTGTTGTTGATTTGGCATAATAGAAACTCTAAAATTAATTTCAGGAATGTGAGAGTTAGAAACTTTAGAGACCTTAATTTCTAAAAAGTAGTTAACAGTTATTTAGAAACTCATTTGAGTTGCTGGAATGTAGATGCTCTTATATGATTTTATTACTAACACATTTCTAGATTGCTGGTTTAGGATCTAGTTGAATGTAGTTGATTAATACCCTTGTACCCTTGTTTAAATTAGATTTTGCTACATGCCACAAATATACATACATAATTCATTTTGTGTCTGCATTTATATAACCCTTGTGATTTTTTATTAGTAATTTATAAAGTGTTTTGATTTGTGATTTTTTTTCTTTAAATTTGTCAATAGAAAATGGACAAATACTACACGACAAGACCTAAAAGAATATATCAAAATATGAAAACCCGTAGAACAATGCTCCCTCCATTGACTTGACTATGTAGCATTAATATATTTCTTTTTTTTATATGTAAAAGAATATTTGTTATAAACTTTTGACTTAGTTGAAACTTTTGATTTTCATTTATATTATATCGACTTATTATTTATTTTGATTGATAATGTAGTTTTTGTTATGTTCAATTTTTTTTTTTTTGCAACTATATATATTCTTCTATATATGTTCGCCTATCCCTGACAAAATTCCTGGCTACGCCACTGAGTATTCTTAAGTTCATCAAACCTCTTTGTGAATTTAATTCTAAAACCTATTGGATTGGCTTCAAACGTAAAATCCAAACCGTCGAAACTCATCTACCTCATGAGTGATGCTTCTACATACAAAAAAAATTAAAATTTTCGAACCAATTTCGTATGGAGTCAACTAGTCAAGAAACGAATACATTAAAATTAATTTATAAACCTTCTAATTTTGACCACATGACTTTATACTAAATTAATTCAAAATTTTAAAATTTTCATATGGAGACCATTACTCGTAAGGTATCTGAGTTTTCACGGTTTGAATTCGTCGTTTAAAGCCAATTCGAGATGTTTTCGAGTTAAGTTCACAAAAGGGCTTAGTGAACTTAAGAACACCCTAGTTTTACTCTTAGAATTGAATTTACAAAAAACTTTACTATGTCATGAATAACTATTCCCGCATGACTCTCTTGTGGGATCATTGAGACTCCTAGACACCTTTCATGTCTCGTGAAAAAATAACATGATGAGATTCCAGGACAACTCACCGGAAAAGATTTTGTATGGCCATAATTGAAAGCATATACTGCCTCCATAAATAACTAGGAGTCTAGCAGCTCAAGAAATATGATAGGTGTCAAATGTTAGTGAAGTTAAATCTCAATGGAAAAAACGGCGACGGCATCTTGGAGATCCAAGCTCTTCATATTCTGCTTTCGTGACACACATTGATTCAAATTCGGGGCTTGATGCTAGTAGTGACCCACCCCTCCATATACCAAGTATCGGGCTGTCCCAAAAATAAATAAACAAATAGACATCAGTTGAGCTCTGTGCCTCTCTAAAGAGTGAGAATGTGAGTATGTGGGTGGGTAAAAGAATGAGTGAGTGAGAGAGAGAGAGAGAGAGAGAGAGAGACAGAGACAGAGACAGAGACAGAGACAGAGACAGAGACAGAGAGAGGTTGATTGAAATCAGGACGTACTTCTCTTGACTAGTAATCTTGACTTCATAAGAATCAAGAACAAGAGGCCGAAGCTCTCTTTCTCTGTAAATATGCAATAGGGTTACACCAGTATCAAACAAGGCTATCCATCCTCACAGAGTGCATATTAGATAAGTAGATAATACCCAGAAACCAGCTTACAATCTTTGCGCAAAGCAGGGGAACAATGTGCTTCCTCCAGTCAAGATAATGCTGCAAAAAAAATTCAAACCAAAGCTACATTTATAAGCCCAATTTTGATACATTATTTGTTTGATCAAATTTTTTGAGCAACAAACAGAGCAGACGGATACTTCTTAAAAAGTTCAGAATGGAGATAAGGATGGCAGGAATGGACTGCTCGAACAATGCATTCAGCTAGTCCTGCTTGATTCATGCCTGTAAATGGGCAGCAAAAGTAATTAAATTGGACATGAGCAACTTGCATTTGCTTAGGTTATTTAAACATGAAATTGTGCTGATCGTTTTATGATTTAAGGAATCATTATTACAAAATGTTGAAGAGGGAAATACAAAAAGGAAGACGTAGTTTCTTTGAGTGATAGACTGACCCAAGTCAGCAGGGTGAAAAAGCATCTCAGGCACGAGAAAACGCTCATTGTTTAAAGTAAACTCCTGCACCAGAGAATTGGGTAAAGATCAGCAAAAAGTTCAACAGAGTACCCCTTTTTTCTTTTGGTGGAGTTAGGTGTTACATTTTGAATCATATCAATTTTCCTCCTATCTTCAGCCTTGTCTGTGCCACCCTGTCCACTCTCCATCTTACAATCCAATTCTGTTGTAGGGTTTGACGTTCCATCAAGTAGAGAAAGGTACCACCGAGCTTCATCCAAGTTCTTAACATAGCCTTTTGTGTGCGTGATTCCGTCAGGGAGAACATAAGTGCACTTCAATATATTGTCCTTCCCTGATTTCCTATTAAATATTCATACAATTAATCTTAATTACACATCGCAAGCATTATTGACACAAACCCCACTGCTCATTTCAAATCAATGTCTCTTCCACATGCTTCTCAATTAAATATGACGGTCCATGCTTAGCCACCACAATGGCATGATTTGAAATTTCAGCGAAGATCATTCCAACTCCCTTTAGGAAACCAGGAAATGAATGAGACCTTACTTCAGGAACAACTTGTGCAATTTACCAAAATAAAATATAAAGAAAACAAATGATTAATCAGAAGTACTGAGAGAAAGTACTTGGAGAGATGGAGGTCGCGCTGGAGGTCAAGTGAGACAAAACAGAGCTGCTCCTTAGCATGGTCAATGAGCAAGGTCTCGTCCATGACATTAAGGGCACGGTACGACACCAGCTCCTTGAGGTAGTTCGTCAGAGCCTTGCCACCAAGATCCATGCGCTTCACCCCGTAATTCAGTGTCATGCTCTGCACCACCGGAGCTGCATGTGTGTATGAGAAGCCACAATCGACCACCAGGCTAGTGACCGACGGTCCATGGGGCCGGCTGGCCTCGTAGAGATGGACCAAGGAAGGAGAATCAGCCACGCAAAGGGAGCCGAAGCCAAACTCCTCAAAGACTAGCTCATCGGTTGAGCGCTGGAGGGAAGGAGGGTTAAAGAGGGGCTCCACAAGCAAAAGGGAAGATTGGGACAGGTCGTCTAGTTTGAGCAGTGAGCGGAGTACACGGTCCCAGACCTCTTTCTGGACCTCTGGATTGATGAGGTAGCCTCGGTCGATGGGGCGGCGCAGGGACACTCCCGTCACGTCGGCGTCGTCGGCCTGGAGCTGGTCGGCGACGAGCCACTTCTTCGAGCTGTGAGAGGAGGGAGACCGACCGATACAGTTTGGAACGACAGCCAACGGGTCGGTTTCGCCTCCGAAACCCGCCTTTAAGAGTCCGCCACCATTGTCTAGCACCACCACGCTGCTCCGGTCCGTCCCCATGATAAACCCCAACCCAGCACAAGTTCTACAAGTCCGGTGTGGCGGAACTCGGAATGAATTCGATGGCAGGAGAAGGTTCGTAGCCCACTCCATATGAGCGGCTCCTAGGATTTCTGGGCCGGGTACAATAATACGCCGAGATATTATACAGGCCCACTTCTTGCCCAAAAATAGTTTACCTTGGCCTTTCTGGCTACCTCAACCCGTTATCCGATAACCTGCCAAGGCTGCAAGAATTCATATCCTCTGCATTAACTCAAAAGAGAATCTTTTGAGTTAATGAATCTCGACTGTCCAATCTGTTTCAAAATTCGTGTGAACTAGATCTGCACTAATATTAAAGGGCCGCCATGTTATAGACACGAGCCGGATTGGCTCCGTTTAAAATCAGATGGTTGAAATTTATTAACTCAAAAGATTTCCATTATCCCCGTATGAAATCCGTATCATTTACCTTTCTTTCGGTGAAACCGTAGAAAGTTGGGGACTGGGGACTGGGGAGGAAGCAAAGGTAGGAAGGTGAAAGGTTAAAGCAAAACCCAATCGACCTATTATATATCCAAGCGATAATTCCAAACTCAATTCTACGTCGGACGCCTCTATATTATCATCTTCCATAAACCCTATAGTAGAACCCTGAAATTTGAAATCGAGATGAGGGAGAGAGAAGCTGTGGTAACATGGCGCTCCATTTCTCTCGTACCGTCTTCATCCCCACCTTCCTTCGCTTCCGTTTCTACTGCTGTTAGCACTACTCCCGTGAGAGGCGAAGGAGGAGAAGGTGACAAGGGTGAAAGGGACTGGAGAGCACAGTCGCTGACAGGGGAACAGCTGATTCGTCACCCGCTGGCGTTACTGGCTCTCGTACCAAACAGTGTCGCTCTCTTCTCGGCCGGAGCTCTCGCCGGCGCGGCGGCGAAAACCGTGACGGCTCCGCTAGACCGTGTGAAGCTCCTCATGCAAACGCACAGCATCAGAGCTGGTCCGGGTCCAGCCAGCAAAGCAGTTGGTTTTGTCGAGGCCATAACAAACATTGGAAAGGCGGAAGGTATAGGAGGTTATTGGAAGGGAAACCTTCCTCAGGTATTTATTAATTCTGTTTTTCTTTCTTTTTCAATTTTTCCCTATTTTTTTTTCTTTTATGCAACCTGTTCGTGCTTAATGATTTAATTGTTTTTTTTTTTCTGAGATAGTGCTTAATACTTAATTGTTGCAGGTTATTCGGATTATTCCTTATAGTGCGGTTCAGCTGTTCTCCTATGAAGTTTATAAGGTTGTAATCCTGTCTCCTCTTCCCACTAAAATGTTTTTTATTATTATTAAATTAATTGACAGTACAATTGCATATCAAATTGTAGAAACTATTCAGGAAAAAAGATGGAGATTTATCTGTATTGGGGAGGCTTGCTGCAGGAGCCTGTGCTGGCATGACTTCTACACTTGTGAGCTATTGCACTTGTTTGTGTTGTTGTTTTTTCTTGTTTGGGTGGGTGGGTGGGTGGGTGGGGGCCTTGGATTTAGTCTTATACTTATATAATCAAACTTGACCACGGTAATAATACAAGGTAGTTTTGGGGGGTTTTGGCTGACTTATGAAAAAAAATTGTAACTTGACCTTAAGACCCAGAACACAACATTCTACTGGAGGAAATTGATATTATAACAGTACTAGCCTGGCATATATGGTGCCAGGGTGGTTTGGATTAATTATTGAAAAATGTGAGATTGTTGATTATATATGCAATGGACAGGTCACTTACCCATTGGATGTGCTTCGCTTAAGATTGGCAGTTGAACCAGGGAGCAGAACAATGTCTCAGGTGGTTAATCCTATTTGGGATATAATTATTTCTTGCATATACTTGTTTGGTGTCTTAGTATATTATCTGATTACTTGATTATGTTTTTTAAGGTGGCCCTGACCATGCTAAGAGATGAAGGGTTGGGATCATTTTACAGAGGGCTGGGGCCATCTCTTCTTGGGATTGCCCCATATATTGCTGTTAATTTCTGTATTTTTGACTTGTGAGTATCCTCTCTACTTTCATTCCATTTTCTTTTTCAATTTTGCTATCTGATCCAGTTGGTTCTTAGTACTGTTATCATGTGAGAAAGTTGGATGACTCCAATGAAGAAATTTGTTTCTTGTAGAACTATTTGCCTTCTTTGGAAGAAAGAAGTTGCAACGAAATGTCAGCATTTTGTTGGAAAAGTTAAATTTTTATATTAGTAAATGTCAGTACTTCCAGAAAACTAAAAGCACCAAATTTCATATTTCCACCATATCCTCCAAATTTTAGCTAAGTTCTGTTTTAGCTAGTCATTTGGAATAATCAGAATTGGGACTCATTCAAAAATCTGGGTTTTTGAAAATGGCTATGAATAGGATGAAGAAATCAGTACCAGATAAGTATAAAAAGAGGCCAGAGACCTCTCTGGTTACAGCTCTTGTCTCGGCAACACTTGCAACTTTGATGTGTTACCCGCTTGATACCATGAGGAGACAGATGCAAATGAAGGGCTCTCCTTACAAAACTGTTCTAGATGCCTTTCCAGGTACACATATTATGCACTTATTTCAGCCCCCAAATCAAAATTGCTTATCAAGTCCTTTTTCTTTATACACATGAAAAGTGAGAAGACCTGTTCTTGCAAGACTGGCCCAATTTTAAACTTTTGCAATCTGTCATCAATGGCTGTTGTGGAGACTTAATTGATCTTTTGATTTAATTGTCATTAACCCAAGCCAAAATTGTCGACTTCTCAGGTATCAAGTTTATTTTAATCATTGTTAATATAGTATCACCCCAACTTGTTTGGGACTAAAGGCTTGGTTGTTGTTGTTGTTGTTGTTGTAATTATAAGGGGGGAGGGCTAGGCTAAATCTGTCTTGGTACTTTCTATTTGAGATGAACTCTTGTCTAGCTTGCTCTGGATTTATTTTGAGATAAACATTTGTGGTGCTCAAACCTCCAAAAGCTAATAAATGTGGTTAAGGGACACTGCAGAATGATATTGACTTCTTTTCACTGTTGTTGTTGTTGTTATTGTTTCTTATGACATGTGTTTACACGAGTAGTTTAGCAGGCCATCTTGCTGGAATCTCATCCGAACTGATTAGAGGATCCGTATCCTCTGCATTAACTCAAAAGGGAATCTTTTGAGTTAATAAATTTTAACCGTCTGATTTTAAACGGAGCCAATCCAGCTCGTGTCTATAACATAGGGGCCTTTTAATATTAGTGCAGATCTAGTTTGCACGAATTTTGAAATAGATTGGACAGTCGAGATTCATTAACTCAAAAGATTCTCTTTTGAGTTAATGCAGAGGATATGAATTCCTGATTAGAAATAGCATTTGTGCTTGTGCTTGTCAAATTTGAACAAATTTACAAGTTTGACCAAATTTATGAGTCATCTTTTACATTGTTGGTCATTAAGATAAATTTTGGAAGATGAATATTTTGAAAATGAAATACAGGCATTGTAGAGCGGGATGGATTGATTGGCTTATACAGAGGTTTTGTGCCAAATGCATTGAAAAGCCTTCCTAATAGCAGGTCTCTCTCTCTCTCTCTCTCTCTCTCTCTCTCATCATTTTTTAGCTGTTGCTTTGATACATTTCTCTAATATTTTTCTGCTTTAATGCCAAATTTTTACTTCTCTTTAACAGCATTAAGTTGACGTGCTTTGATGTGGTCAAGGGGTTAATAGCTACTGGAGAGAAGGAGCTTGAAAAAATTGCACAAGAAAACCAACAGAAAGTTGTTTGAGGGTTCCTGATTGAAAATTATTTCAAAAATTCAAATGAGTAACAAATTCTTTTGATTGGTCCGATTGGTTCGGGTAGGGCAGCCCCTGGTCATTTTTGTCAAATGGTATGAGATAAAATCTTTTTTTATAGGTTTGGCTGGGCACCTGGTGCAGGTTAATCTAATTGTGTTGTTTATTTTTGTTTTTTTTATAAAATTGTATGTACCTCTTGATGTAAGGGTTTTATATTAATGTCGTAGGTTGAAAAGAATGGCTAAATACCTTTGCTTTTAGATGCGTCTTTCAGAGTTCGCCGAGATTTTTATTAATATCCAAAGTTAATTAGAAATTAATAAATATACCCACTAATTTTGGGAATTTATAAAAATACCTTTTGGCTGGTTTTAATTTTTTCCGGTACCGGCTAAAATATAGCCGGTACTATTTTTTTTTTTTTTTAGAGACTATGAATAGTAAGATGTTGAAATCTAATACTAAAAATTTGAATTTTTTTTTAAATATTTGTTAGAGTACCTTTTTTATATATAATTAGCATATTTATACTAAAATACGTTAAATTAATTGAAATTATGTTGAATTATACAAAATTATGTTAAATTATGTTAAAATATGGTAAATTAGGCTAAATTACATATGAATAGGGATGATATCTTTACTGAGAAGGCGAAAAATAATGATGAAACTTCAAACGGCTATAAAATGACTCGAGTGTCCGATTTCAGCAAATGATCACTTTTCTAAAAGTTTGCTAAAATACGCATGCGTCAGTGTACTGTTTTGTTGGAATTTAAAATTCAGAATAACCAAAAACAAAGAGAAGAGTCTCAAAATTTGAGTTGAAGTTTCTGATTACGATTTTCATTTCTATTATTCAATTTAAGTAGCTCAGTAAATTAGTTATATAATGAACTTGTAGAATACCAATTTTTATTATTTTTTCGAATTTTTTGACTATTTTTTATGAGTTATTAAAAATGGCACAAAATCGGTCTAATTTATCGTAATTTAGCGAAATTTACTTTAATTTAACATAATTATTGTAATTTAGCGTAATTTTGTGTAATTCAGCGTAAGTTAACATAATTTTAAGTAATTTAGCATATTTTAGTATAATATGCTAATTATATATCAAAAAAAGTAATCTAACATATATTTAAAAAAAATTCAAAGTTTTAGTGTTAGATTTCAACATCTTGCTATTCATAGTCTCTAAAAAAAAAAATTTAGTACCGGCCATTTTCTGACTAGTACCAGAAAAAATTAAAACCGGCCAGAAAATGACCGGTATAGATATTTTTATAAATTCTCAATATTAGTGGGTATATTTATTAATTTCTAATTAACTTTGGATATTAATAAAAATGTCGGCAGAGTTCGCCTTTGTTGCAAATTAAAAAGGACTAGTAGGAAATCGCCTACTGTGCGGGCCTTTTTATATTTAAAGTAACATCGATTTTATAAAGCGCCAATTTTATTCTACTATGGTTTACAAATTTCACTTATTTATTATAATATGACCGCACTAAGGGGTGTAAACGGAGCGGATAATGCTGATATCAAATCCGTATCTATTTTTCAATGAGTGGATATGGATAGTAAACAGATATCAAAATTCAAAATCAAATTCGTCTTAAACGGATACGAATGCGAAGCGGATAATTCACGGATACGGATTCGAATACAGTTACGAAACGAATAATTGTCGGATAATTGAGTCATATGAACTTTAAGTACAAATACTAAATTAAAAAAATTAAAAGCAATAAGAAAAACAAAAGTAAATTAAAAAAAAGGTAAAGAAATAGAGAAGATATAGGAATGGAGAGGAGTTAGGTAATATTAATCGCTAAAAGTCACATTACAACGAAGCGGAGAAGTTGAAATTTCGGATCCGGATAGTGCAGATATCCGTTCCGTTTATACTTTCAAAAAATTATCCGTATCCGTATCCGTATCAAATTTTCCTATGCAAAAAATATATGTATCCATATCTGAGATTCCGTATCTGTTTAAATCCTGATTCGGAGCGGATATCCGGAAGGAAATCCATATCCGTTTACAGCCCTAACCGCACTATATAGTTTACGATTTTCTCAATTAGCACGTAATACAACAAAATAATATATGACCAGAGCAATTTACCATAAAATAAAATAAAAACTTGAACAACAATAATTCAAATTAGTGATTGATGATATGAAGAATAAAATGGCAAAAACCAAGTTCTTCATCCAAGGTCCCCAAAATCATAATGGCAAAAGCTCTATATATGATATCAAGAAGAGATTGTCGTAACTAACAGGTGAGCATTATATGCTGTTATATTTCGTTTCGTTTAGAATAAAATATCTAGTTAAGAAAAGATAAATTTCAAAATAAAAGAAATTGGAGTAGAACTAGGGTGTTCCTAAGCTCACCAAGGCCTCTCGTGAGCTCAACTCTAAAACCTATCGAATTGACTTCAAACGACATTTTTAAACCGTTAGATGTTCAATCTATATTAAAATGTGCTTGGAGACCAAATTTTACATTTTTTGAAATTTTTTTACTATTTATTAAGCAGGTTTGAAAACTGCTGTTTTTATTAAAATTCTGCACCATTGGAAAACAGCGGTTTTCAAACCGGCTTAATAAATAGTAAAAAAATTTCAAAAAATGTAAAATTTGGTCTCCAAGCACATTTTAATATAGATTGAACATCTAACGGTTTGAAAATGTTGTTTGAAGTCAATTCGATAGGTTTTAGAGTCGAGCTCACGAAGGACTTGGTGAGCTTAGGAACACCCTAGTTCTACTCAAGAAATTGCATGCGGCAAAATTTGAAAACAAGTAAATATTTTTTTTTCTCAAAACAATTAAACTATGCATAATAGAGAACAACACAATTAGTTGCATGAGAATTTATGCAGAGATGCAAAAGAGTTGTATTATAAAAAAAATATTGCATAACAAATCAAACGATCAACATTGAACGTGACGTGACGTGACGTGTCTTGAAATTCAATCATATTAGTATAGATTTACTACAACTGAAAATGCAAACTGCGTTTAAATGAGAAAGGATTGTCAGCATTAGTCTTTTACTAGTCCAATTTTTTTTTTTACTCTAGAATATATATATATATAGTGGCTAATATCAAAACGTTTGTTCTGAAGTCCTCGTGCACCCAAGTCATTTTCAGATTTTCAAAGTCCAAATGGTCGATCCAAACCGTTAGATGTTCAATCCATATTAAAATATGCTTGGAGACCAAATTTTACATTTTTTGGAATTTTTTTACTATTTATTAAGCCACTTTGAAAATTGCTGATCTGGGTGAACAGTAAAAACAGTGCAACCAAATTCTGGACCATGTGATCAGAAATTTTCAATGTGGCTTAATAAATAGTAAAAAAATTCCAAAAAATGTAAAATTTGGTCTCCAAGCAAATTTTAATATAGAGATCACATCTAACAGTTTGGATCAACCGTTTGGACTTTGAAAATCCAAAAACGACTTGGTTGCACAAGGGCTTAGGAACAAACGTTTTGATATTAACCTCTCTCTCTCTCTCTCTCTCTCTCTCTCTCTCTCTCTATATATATATATATATATATATATATATATATATGGGCTATTGTGTTTTGCAAAGTAAAGCCAACGTTTTACTTCGGGCTCCTTTTCGGATTTTCAAAGTCCAAATAGTCGATCCGAACCATTCAAGTTGATCTACATATTGAAATGTGCTTGCAGACCAAATTTTACATTTTTTGGAATTTTTGTAATATTTATTAAGCCACTTTGAAAATTGCTGATTACATGGTCCAGAATTTTGTTGCATTGTTTTTACTGTTCACCCGGATCAGCAATTTTCAAAGTGGCTTAATAAATAGTAAAAAAATTCCAAAAAATGTAAAATTTGGTCTGCAAGCACATTTCAATATGTAGATCAACTTGAATGGTTCGGATCAACTGTTTGGACTTTGAAAATTCAAAAAAAAGCCCGAAGTAAAACGTTGTTTTACTTTGCAAAGCACAATAGCCCATCTCTCTCTCTCTCTCTCTATATATATATATATATATATATATATATATATATATATATATATAGAGAGAGAGAGAGAGTGACTAAGGTCAAAGTGGTAGTTCCTAGCCCCCGGTGCTACCAAGTCGTTTTCGGATTTTCAAAGTCCAAATGGCCGATCCGAACCGTTCAAGTTGTTCTCCATATTGAAATCTGCTTGGAGACCAAATTTTACATTTTTTGGAATTTGTTTACTATTTATTAAGCCACTTTGAAAATTGCTGATCACATGGTCCAGAATTTGGTTGCACTGTTTTTACTGGACCATGTGATCAGCAATTTTCAAAGTGGCTTAATAAATAGTAAAAAAATTCCAAAAAATGTAAAATTTGGTCTCCAAGCAGATTTCAATATGGAGAACAACTTGAACGGTTCGGATCGGCCATTTGGACTTTGGAAATCCGAAAACGACTTGGTAGCACCGGGAGCTAGGAACTACCACTTTGACCTTAGTCACTCTATATATATATATATATATATAATTTTGCTATTGTACTTCTTGAAGTAAAACCAATATTTTACTTCACGCTCATATTCCCATTTTCAAAATCCAAAACGTCGATCCGACTGTTCAAGTTGTTCTCCATATTGAAATGTGCTTGGAGACCAAATTTTACATTTTTTGGAATTTGTTTACTATTTATTAAGCCACTTTGAAAATCGCTGATCCATTGGTCCAGAATTTTTTACTGTTCACAATAGATCAGCGATTTTCAAAGTGGCTTAATAAATAGTAAAAAAATTCCAAAAAATGTAAAATTTGGTCTCCTAGCACATTTCAATATGGAGAACAACTTGAACGGTTCGGATCGACGATTTGGATTTTGGAAATGGGAGTATGAGCGTGAAGTAAAACTTCGTTTTATCTCGCGAAGTACAATAGCCCTACTCTATATATATATATATATATAGAGTAAGGCTGCTGTGCTTTGCAAAGCAAACAGCCCTTTGTGCTTTGCGCTCATTTTCGGATTTTCAAAATCCAAAACGTCGATCCGACCGTTCAAGTTGTTCTCCATATTGAAATGTGCTTGGAGACCAAATTTTACATTTTTTGGAATTTTTTTACTATTTATTAAGCCACTTTGAAAATCGCTGATCCATTGGTCCAGAAAATTTTACTGTTTTGCTAGTGTGACCATTGGATCAGCGATTTTCAAAGTGGCTTAATAAATAGTAAAAAAATTCCAAAAAATGTAAAATTTGGTCTCCAAGCACATTTCAATATGGAGAACAACTTGAACGGTCGGATCGACATTTTGAATTTTGAAAATCCGAAAATGAGCGCAAAGCACAAAGGGCTGTTTGCTTTGCAAAGCACAGCAGCCTTACTCTATATATATATATATATATATATATATAGTGCTGGGCTTAGCTAAGCCATGGTGTAAAACGACTTGGTGCTCCACGCCTCATTATTTCCATTTTGAAAATCCAAACGACCGATCCGAACCACTCAAGTTGTTCTCCATATTGATATGTGCTTCGAGACCAAATTTTACATTTTCTGGAATTTTTTTACTATTTATTAAGCCACTTTGAAAATCACTGATCCGGTGGTCCAGAAATTTTTACTGTTTTTTACTGTTCATAAGGATTTTCAGATTTTCAAAGTGGCTTAATAAATAGTAAAAAAATTTCAAAAAATGTAAAATTTGGTCTCCAAGCACATTTCAATATGGAGAACATGTTGGAAGGTTCGAATCGACTATTTGAACTTTGAAAATGAAGATATGGCGTGGAGTACCAAGTCGTTTTACTCCATGGAGTAGCCTAGTCGGACTCTATATATATATATATATATATATATATATATATAGAATTTTGCTATTGTGCTTCATGAAGTAAAACCAATATTTTACTTCACGCTCATACACCAATTTCCAAAATTCAAATCGTCGATCTGACCGTTCAAGTTGTTCTCCATATTGAAATGTGCTTGGAGACCAAATTTTACATTTTTTGGAATTTTTTTACTATTTATTAAGCCACTTTGAAAGTCGCTGATCCATTGGTCCAGAATTTTTTACTGTTTTTTACTATTCACAATGGATCAGCGAATTTCAAAGTGGCTTAATAAATAGTAAAAAAATTCCAAAAAATGTAAAATTTGGTCTCCAAGCACATTTCAATATGAAGAACAACTTGAACGGTCGGATCGACGATTTGGATTTTGAAAATGGGTGTATGAGCGTGAAGTAAAACGAAGTTTTACTTCGCGAAGTACAATAGCCCTACTCTATATATATATATATATATATATATATAAATATTCAATTTTTATGCCTCATTTCATCAATACCAAATAATTAATTTCAGAATCTATATATCTAAACAAATGAAATAACTTCTACACAAATATTTTTGTCAAGTCATCTGACCAATGCCAAACGAAATATTATGGTTTATTCAATGAGAAGAAAATTACTTCTGATACCGTAAAAGAAGACATTTAGATTATAATAAAAGCTCATGTGATGTGACCAGGTGACTTTTTTTTCGCACAACTATTTTTCTAGGTAATAAAATGTTTTCCTAATTATGGCTAAAAAAACCTCATCATGACACACAAAAAAATGTAAATTTCTCGAGAACATAGCCACAATTTTTTTTTTTTTTTCATTTTTCGACACAGTGCATGATTTTTTTTAAAAATATTTTAACTAAAATAATAAACAAAATACTTGTTGGAAGGCATACAATTAATATTAAACTGCGAAAAAACACAAGTTCTTGTTTAGAATCCAACCCCATTTTTTGTTTAATATCCTCAATAAATAAACAATTTTAATACACAAAAAATGCCCTCCATTTTTTTTTTAATGTGCCAACCGCTATTCCCGGCGGTTCAGGTTATTTTTCTTTTAATTGAGAAGTAATTAAGTAGTAAAATTGAAGAGTAATTGAGTTGTAAAATTGTTCATCAATTAATTATTTTTTATTAATTAATATCAACCTCACAATAAAAACCTCCGACTAAATGACATAACAAAATATAAATACTGTATTAGTTCAATTAAAAAAATGAGGAGCATCCTTCTTTCGGCCAGGCATATATGAATGCTCCAATAATTTTAGACGGTTTTATTATATGATCCGCGTGTGATAAAAGAAATGCGACTTTTCCACGTCATCGATCCGTGCCATCTTGTTATAATGAAAACGGAGTATTTATCTATACCCCAATTTTTATATATTTTGATATCAAAACAATTTTTTCATTCTGATCATAAAATATTCGATCTTAGAAATTTTATGAATACACTGCCGCAAAATACGAGACAGAACGAAAAATAACGAAAGGAATTACAAATAATTTCATTTGATTGCACGATGAGCACGGGCAAACAGTAACCATGTGTCACATTGCGAATATTGTATTATATAATAAAATAAAATCACGAGCAATTTACGTATTTATTTCAATCTCAAAAAAAAAAAAATCATGCTTGGAGTTATAAATTTGCAAAAAATACTATAACATTACCAAAATAATCATAAAAATATTTAATATTAAACTTGTCAGATTTGTAAAAACGAGACAGAAGTATCCTTAAAATGATGTCCATAGACTTAATATTTTGATCGGGGATACTTCTTCAAAATTATCCTTACCTTATATTTGTTAGAAAAATAAAGCAATGCTATGTTTATTTGGGAGATACAATATTTCACAATTAAATATATTTTAAAAATACAATTCTTACTACCACTTTCATATAATATAATTTTTTTTATTATTATTATACTTTATCTTTTTTTTTTTTTGTCAAACATAACTGTTACAGAAAAATCGAAATAGTTTACACAGCAGTAGTCACGTGACGTGAGCATTATCAATTTTATTTTTTTGAGGAAAGTAAGCGCTATTATTATTTTCTATTTTTGAAATAGGTGAGCGTTATCAACTTTTTTTTTAGAGTGAGCGTTATCAATTTTATTAATTAGATGGCTAAAATTATGTCCATAGAACTAATATTTTGATCGAGAATACCTTTTCAAAATTACCGTTACGTTGTATTTGATAGAAATATAAAGCAATGTTATGGTTGCCGAATTTTTTATTTATATCCAAAAAATAAATCAAATTACAAAAAATACCCATGTTATCTTGAAAATTCGAAAAATACCCAAACCAGAAATTTTTTTTCCGGATTTGGCCTCTAAACCCGGAAAATTTTTTTCCGGAAATTGAACTCCAAAACCGGAAAAAAAATTTCCGGTTTTAACATTTTTTTTTTTTTTTTTTTTTTTTTAGAGTTTCCGGAAATTTTTTTTCCGGTTTTAACATTTTTTTTTTTTTTTTTTTAGAGTTTCCGGAAAATTTTTTTCCGGATTTAACTTTGTTTTTTTTTTTTTTTTTTTTTTAGAGATTCCGGATAAAAAAATTTAACTTAACAAATTTTTTTTTAGAGATTCCGGAAATTTTTTTTCCGAACTAAATAAATTTTTTTTTTAAGAGAAAAATAGCTAAAATATTGAAATCTAACGCTACAAAATCGAATTGTTTTTTTAAATATTTGTTTCATTAATTTAAAAAATTTCAAAATGGTGTAGAATAATTTAGAAATTATCAAAATAGCTAAAATACTGAAATCTAACACTAAAAAATTGAATTGTTTTTTACTACGAATAGGGCCGATTTTGTGCTAAAATACGGTAAATTTACTAAAATACGATAAATTACGCTAAATTACGTATAAATGGGGCTTATTTTGTGGCATCTTTCATAAATCATAAAAAATAGTAAAAAAAATTCCAAAAATAATAAAATTTGGTGTTCTAAAAGTTTATTACATAACTAATTTACTGAGCTACGTAGATTGAATAATAGAAATGAAAATCTTAATCGGAAACTTCAACTGAAGTTTTGAGACTCTTCTATTTGTTTTTTGGCGATTCTGAATTTGGAAAACTGATGAAGCGAGTCCAGACGCATGCGCATTTTCGCAAGCTTTCCGAAAAGTGGTCATTTGCTGAAATCGGACACTCGAGCGCCGTTTTATGACCGTTTGAAGTTTCATCGTCGTTTTTCGCCTTCTCAGTGAAGATATTATCCCTATTCGTACGTAATTTAGCGTACTTTACCGTATTCTAGCATAATTCTACATAATTATTGTAATTTAGTGTAATTCAGCATAAATCAAGTAATTTGGCTTGTTTTAGTATAAATATGCTAATTATATATAAAAAAATGTAATCTAGCAAATATTTAAAAAAACAATTCGATTTTTTAGTGTTAGATTTCAGTATTTTAGCTATTTTGATAATTTCTAAATTATTCTACACCATTTTGAAATTTTTTAAATTAATGAAACAAATATTTAAAAAAACAATTCGATTTTGTAGCGTTAGATTTCAGTATTTTAGCTATTTTTCTCTTAAAAAAAAAATTTCCGGAATCTCTAAAAAAAAAAAAAAAATTTGTTAAATTAAAATTTTTTTATCCGGAATCTCTAAAATTAAAAAAAAAAAAAAAAAAAAAAACAAAGTTAAATCCGGAAAAAAAATTTCCGGAAACTCTAAAAAAAAAAAAAATGTTAAAACCGGAAAATTTTTTTCCGGAAACTCTAAAAAAAAAAAAAAAAAAAGTTAAAACCGGAAATTTTTTTCCGGTTTTGGAGTTCAATTTCCGGAAATTTTTTTTCCGGGTTTAGAGGCCAAATCCGGAAAAAAATTTTCCGGTTTGGGTATTTTTTGAATTTTCAAGATAACATGGGTATTTTTTGTAATTTGATTTATTTTTTGGATATAAATAAAAAATTCGGCAATCAACCGGATATACAATAAAGAGATAAGTTTTATCATCACTTTTATAAAAAATAAGAGTTATTTTTTTATCTTTTTATTTTATTTTAAAATTAAATATAATTCTTACTACCACTTTCGTATAAATAAATAAAAAATTCTGAGGAGAGCGAGCCTTATCAATTGATCGGTAAAGATAGTTTTGGGTTGTTTGCTATTGTGGGTTTTTAGAAAGGTGTCAAACAACCACGTAAAAGACTCGATGCTTTAGTCGTACAAGAGTACTGCACCAAATATCACGGTTTCTCTAAAATGGTTAAAGCCAACAAAAACACCAAAGGTCTATGTTCCTTGTTCGTGTCACGTGTTGTGTCGAAAATAATAACCTCTCCAAATTTAGCATAATCTATTACCATTTGCGCATCAACCCAAAAAATATTGCTCATCTCTTGTTTATCATCTATTTGCTCGGCATGATGAAAAGAAGGGTTATCACTCATTTGTTGGGCAGAAGTACTGTAGAATACTAACCGCCTCAACATAAACTAGAGTTGCTTTACGCCTATCTCTCAAGTAATTTTTCTGATCCGTGAGACCATGATTGAGATGTTGTACACCACCAGCTTGGCGACTCATCAACTCACATGCTGCCTTTGGTCGAATTCCATAAGCGTATGCAAGTTCAATATCGGTGGCTGCAACTTCGATTACCTATAAATATAAGTGTCTTTTCAGCCCTGAATGCTTTACTAAATTGTTCTTATTGTTGTTTTCATCGAAAAACTAAAATGAAAGAGAAGTATGCTTACTTTTCGCTGACACGGTAAGAGATGACAAGCTTGTGGCAGTTGAAGCATGTGGTTGTGCTCACTAATAAATTCTCTAACCTCATACTTGTCTGATTTTCTGTTCAATTTTAGAACTAAACAAACCTTATGACATGTTTGTGTTTCAAGCCAAGGACATTTGGGTTGATTGTCTTGCTTATTCTTGACACGAATACCCTCATTTGAGCAAACAAATGCTACTGAGGTAGACTTACCATCTAAAGGGCTTCGATTATTATAGAACTTTCTAGCGTTAAAGCCACTTTTTCCAACATAATTAGCCCAAAATACCCATGATGCTTAAGTGGTTTCAAATTCCATCCCTATTAGAAATCCACTCCATTCCATCATTTAGATCTATGCTATCTAAAATTGTACATTAAAGACAAAAACATGACAGAGTTGGTGTATGTTAGACTAAAAATCAGAAAAAAAATTGTAACATTAAAAACTACAACATTATTTTTTTCTTCTAATTTGTGGTGCCATAGTTAATTCAGAAATAAAAAAAGCAACACTTGAAAAGAAAAGTAAGATTCAACCATCTATTATAGAATTTTATTCTTAAACTTCATCTTCTGGCCTAATCATTGTCACAGATTAAATCTTAAGACCTTATCTAGCATCACACACCACTACTCAGGTTTCAACTCCAAATTAGCGGAGAAGATTGTGCGAGTTTAGTTACCTATGAGAAGAGCGGAGAAAAGCGGAAAGAGCGAAGAATGATTGTGTTGTTCTGTTGGAGTAGACTCGTAAAATTGGAAAGAGAGATTAGGTGGAGAAGCTCCGAATTTGTTTGGCGGGAGAATGCCTTTTCATTTCCTAAGTTCGAGCCAAATTCTACGTCTGTTTGAGCGAAGCTAAATTTGTATGAGTTTGTGACTTCGTGTTGAGCGAAAGAAAGAAAAAAGAAAAAAAAAAAAGAGCAGCGTCTTTGGGCAGAGAAGATGAAATCCATTTAAATCTGAGCCTTCTAACATAATAAACGGCGGAGATTCTAAACCAAAAATATCCGGACTCGGGCACTACTAAAATTGAGTTACATTCGCCATTTGTATGAGGTCCGGTCGGACCGGTCTGGACCGGTGAAGCAAAAACCGGAAACTACGGCACGGGCCAAAAGCAGGAGCGAACCCTAAGGCAATCCCGAACCCCGCCTTGTTCGTGTTGCCTGGTCGCAGGCGCAGCTGTCACGTTCCCCATTTCCTCCCTCACCACATTCTCGTTTCCTAAATTCATCCTCTCTTTCTCCGCCCAGGCACGATACCAGATTACCAGGTACCTCCCCCCTTTCTCCATTACCAAAATAATAATCAATATATTTCCTCCTTTCTAAATTCCAATTCGCTGCCAGATATGCAACATTGGTAGCAGTAAATGCGCGGATTTGATTCGTGCCCCCTGGGCCCTGGCCGATCTCTACCTCGACCCGTCCGTCTATTTTTCTTGTCACGGTTTTCTAACCTCGCCATTCCATTCTAACCCCCCTTCCCCACCCATTCTCTTCATTTACAGGTCAGTCAACCTCCCCCCTTCTTTCTCTCTCCCTCTCTCTCTCTCTCTCTCTCTCTACCCCTTATCTCTTCTATATTTACTCACTGATTATAGATTGGTACTATTGATGCAATTCATGTCCAATTGTCGTTTCAGTATTTGTTCCCCTATACAGGGTTTTATATTTGGCGTACCGCGTACCTAAAGTTTCATCATCAACGATTGCATGTCTATTATAAACAAAAAATTTGCTATGACCAAACCTGACTGGTTATAATACCAGTACGGATAAATATAGGGTTTTCAGGGATTGCATGCGCAGGTATAGACTAGTTTTTTTTGTACTTGCATTGCTTCTGGTGGAACTTGTTTAATATATGACTATATTTTATTACGTTTTTCTGAGAACCAACAACATGTCTTATACTTATCTGATTTTTTTTTTTTAAATTTAAAAATTATGACCTTGAAAAATCTGAAATAATTATTTTAAGTCAACTGCTTTATAGTTTCAAGAATTGATTTATGAATTTACAGAAGTAAAAACTGAATAAAATACTTAAAATGAGAAACAAACATTAGAATTTATGAAAATATAAAAGCAATAAAATAATCAACAAAATTTTTTTTGCTAAGGTTCATCGCAAAAGCTGCTGTGTGTTATTTATTTGATTGTGCATTTCCATCCCGAGATGACTTATACCAGCACTATACTGTCATACACCAGAAACAAAATTGAAATTGTGATTTCAGCAAAATCCTACACGCAAACTCCAAGCTGACCCCACAAAACTACCTCTCAAATAAGGCGCAAAGGAAATAATCCAATCAGAACAAGAATACATAAACGCAATAAATGGGCAATTTAGCAATGTGTCTTACCAGCTCTTTGCAAGTAATAGCCAAAGTAGGAAAAGTGTTTCCTAAAGACATCTGCTTGTGCATTTGACTTGCATATTTGAGGTATGTTATTCTCATTGTAGATCTGCAAATGATGAACCACTGAAATTGTGAAAATGTCTTATTTGTGAAATTAACTCATAATAAATCACATATTCTGTTATCTGGATTAGGGTCTAATTGAAATTTATATCATAATTTTCTCTCTGTATTGCTCAAGAAAGTAACTCTCAGAATAAGGAAACAACAATTGAAGAATGAGTTCTTGTGAAGAACCGTAAATTATTTTCGTATAAAGCACCTAAACAAATTAATATAGCTTTTAACAGCCTATAGTGAACAATCTATCTGTCTATCTAAGATACAATCTTTTTGTCAGTACCTTAGTTATTATCTTCTAACTACTATTGGAGAGGTATTTAGGTCTGAATTTTTTTTTGTGGTGGGGCCGGGGGGGGGGGGGGGGGGGGGGGGGGGGTGTTGTTTTCGGTGGCACATCACATTCTTGATGGTCTTGATTACAATTTCTTCTTTTTGATCATAATCATTTTGTTGGATTTTCATCACCGTAAATTGCAAAGTGCTACTTTAGATTATAAATCTTGTTGTAGAGGCTTAACAACTGGTACAACTTTTTCAAAATTGATATTCAGACCTATTGAATACGATCTGAGGATTCAAGCTGCTTACAAAGGGATATGGGGTTTGCTTTTGAAGATCACTCACGCCCATATATGGAATAATTTAGAATTAAAATGAATATATAGCGTCGCAGGTCAAATATCATGGTTCAAATTGGAAAGCAAATACAGGCTGATTAATTTTACGAATTTCCTAGTTTATGAGAAAATAATGATAGATCAAAGTCTAGTTTTGATAAAAAAAAATTACAGTAGTTAAGCACTAATTTTCAGATGAAAAGTAAAACTTAGGTACAGAACACAAGACCTTACAGATTTACAAGTAGGTTAAGGACCAAAGGTCCATCTATGTCTTCTCATCGCCTGATATGGAAATAGCACCGTCCAGGAAGTAATAATAGATTTGGGTTTTATGTTAGATGAGGGAAGAGGAGAGGTAGAGGCTGAACAGGGGCACACCCCCTGGACACCTCGTGTTTAGGGTTAGAGAGGAGAGGATGGGATGTGAGTGGGGGCGGTGCAGCGGAGAGAAAAGAGGAAAAGAGATTTGGTAAGGAAGAAATATATTATGCTAAGTGATAAGATATTAAGATTGGACGGTTTTGGTAATGAAGCGACTTTGATATATGCAATCTCAGCTGTTCCCAGATTAGGACAAGACAGCCAGTGACTCAGGTTGAATCCGCCCTTAGATTACTCAATCCCAGCCATTCAGATATAGAAAATCTCAATCTCAGCTTTTCATGGACCAAGATAGAACATGCTTTTTTAGTAAGGACGTTGTGGTATCCATGCGTGTTGTACATAGGGCATAGACGGAAAATGATACTTCAATGTGAATTACATATTTTTAATAGTTGAGCTTGATTAGCTTAGAAATATAAGTTGTACTTCAATATGAATTACATATTTTTTTTATGAGAGAGCCGCAATAGAACTTTGCGAAAGTCTAAATAGAAGAAAATTACTTTTGGAAACTAACAGTGCTTGTTTGTTAACATTACCATTATTGAACTTGAGGTCTTTTACAGTATGGTATTTAATGCAAATCTAATGCACAAGTTATTCCTTTTCTTTTTGTAGGTCTACTCGGCCATTTACTATATGCAATGGCCCACTGTGATCAAGAGGGAGTGAAGGAAGAATCTTGCTTTCAACCTATGTCTGCCACTGGTATAGATGGCAACACTGGTACCTCTCAGCAGGAGGATGATCACGGAGGGGATAGATTGGCAGTAACAACAGACAAGTGCATAACCTCGCCATGTCAAAGTACTGAAGAAGATGGAGATGGAGAGATTGACAGCCAGAAATGTACACTTCAACATCTATCAGAGCTGGCATGCCAGATTGAACTTGAGCGCAAGGATAAATATGCATCCAATAGTAATGGTAATAATGGGCATGTTGTAATGCATGAAGCAACTAAAAATAACCTTCATGTTAATAAAGATGCTCAAAACAGCCCCACATCCTCTGAAGGTGTTGATGATTTTGCCCTTCCACTTTGGGTCAAGGTACATGCATGATTTTCATTTCCTTGCACTCTCTCATCTCTCTGTCAATTTTTTATTGTGTTTCAGAAATTTGCAAAAGGTTGTAAAGCAGCGCTCCATGTTTTGTGTATTTGCTAATTGAACCCTTGTAATGTGGGAGAACTCCAAAATCTTCCTTGTCTTAGTTACCAGAAGCAGGGAGCACTGGGATTTGCAGTATGTTATGGCCCTTGGTATGCGGTCTGTGGGTAGGGGGATAGTTAGATTTCAAGTTGGAATGGCTGCTGAAGATGAGTAATTGTTTGTGTGGAATGAAATAAAGGCTAGCCAATATTCTGAAATGTGAAGACTGAGATTCAGAACACTCCCTTTTTCTTTTCCATTTTTATGATCCTACGTTATAAAACCAGATTCAGCACTATGATTAGGCCCAAAGCAATAATAGTTAGGCCCATAAACAGGATTAGTTATTAAAAAAATACTTAAAAGAAGCCCAATAAATATAGCCCTTCCTATTTCCTTCTATATTGCCATGTATATATATTTGTACATACACCATTCCGAGCAAACAAAGCAAAACCCTAGCCTCTCAACCGCCTTTTGGACCCCTGTGGTTAGAGACACTTCCAAGGTGATTCTGTTCTCTTCTTGAACTGCAAGGTGCCTATCTAGTTTTCTTTTGAGTCTTTTTTTTTTACCCTATTACTAACCCTGGGCAAAGGTTCAGGTTGCTGTATCCAGTGATTGGGTACACTGGTCACTAGCATCTTAGGTTGTGCAACCTGGAATGTGGTTTGTAGGTGGAAGGATCAAATCTGGGAATTATGGTCCTAATGCAATTCTTATTCATCAATGAAGGGGTGTAAAGTAATAGAATAACAACATTTTCCATAACTGAAATCGATAAAATATCCACTTGCTAAAACGTTCATTATGAAATTAGATAATTTGTCAATTTTCTAGTAATCCAAATCAGCAGCCCTGTCCCACAGGTAGAATGGGGATTGGTTGTTCCTCTACATATATTGAAGAAGTTTAGGTGCTCAGTTTATGTAATTATAATTACTTATTACGACAAACATGTTAATTATTTCCTAATCTGATCTGCATGCTCTCTTCTCTCACACACAATATACTTGCAATTGTCCTAGCTACATAATAGGCAAATTCTGTTCTGTTTGAGTAAAAGATTTTTCATTAATATATATATGACTGCCAACCAATTAAATTAATACATTGTGCATAATTTATATGCATCACCCCATCACAATCAAATCTTCTGACTTGTCAGAATTATGGCTGAAATGAATCATTTTTGTTCGTTTTGTCCTTTTGGCTCAGTTAACCTTTTTACAGTTGACTTTTTAGATGGAAAATTCACATTATGATATGAACATATCATAGATGGCAGAAGTTTCAAATGTTCTGTTTAGGTAAAAGATTTTTCATTAATATATATATGATTGCCAACCAATTAAATTAATACATTGTGCATAATTTATATGCATCACACCATCATATTCAAATCTTCTGGCTTGTCAGAATTATGGCTGAAAAGGAATCATATTTGTTCATTTTTTCCTTTTGGCTCAGTTAACTTTTGTACAGTTGGCTCTTTAAATGGAAATTTCACATTATGATATGAACATATCATAGATGGCAGAAGTTCGACATAAGTGAACCCTCTAAATTATAGTTATCTGGATTCTATGAGTGAAAAGGAGTATATATTTTTTCTTGAGAAAGTGTTCAAGTTATACAACAATTCTTTCAAGTTTCCGATGGTTAATGATTCACAAAGTGCTATCCCAACTATTTTTGTTTATGAATTTATGTAGAGGTTAGTGCATAGTATTCAGTATATGAAAACAAGATTATAAGCAGATCAACTAAGAATTCATGAGATTTGTTGGACCTTTCAGCATATCACAACAGATTTCATGATAGACTAATGAATTGTCTTTTTGGAGCTCCAAATGGAAAAAAAAATGCTTTTCCAGCTCCTCTTCAAAACCGTCCAATGTGATAATTTTCTAACAATTAGTTTAGAAATTAGGTGGTATGCTAGTAGCTTTACAAGCAAACTGTCATTATGGATCATTTTGTTTGTTCAGTTGAGAGTTTTTGTCTTTTAAAAAAAGGCTGGAAATGTAGCAGCTCTTTTGTAACTTATTGTGAAGTAGGGGCTTTTTGTTTGCTAGGTTCCTTTCACATATAAATTTTACACAAAAAAAGAATGTGGCTAATAGCATTATTAAGAGAAGCGAGTTGTTTGGTGTGCAGTGGAGAGGGAAGTGGCAGACAGGAATAAGATGCCCAAGAGGTGACTGTCCTTCGCTGACCTTGAGTGCAAAACCGACACATGATAGAAAGACGTACATTGCTGTGTTTTTCCCGCGAAGCAAGGCCTACTCCTGGGTTGACACCCTCCTTGTCCGTCCCATCAACGATTCCCCAATGCCCCTTGTTAACGGCACCCACAGCAAGTGGAGGAAGATGGTTGATGACTTGAACATTCCCCGTTCTCATGCTATGCAGAAGCTCGCCCTGGCCATGCTCAATCTCACTGAGAGTTTGCACTCCCAGGTCCTTTTTTCACTATTCTCTTTGACAAAAAAATTCAATGTTTTTTATTTTGATCTTTTGAACAACCTGAACTTGAATCCCTCTTTTGTTTGGTTAGGCTGTGATTGAAGATGCACGCAAAACAGAAACATGGAAATTTTTTGCTATGGAGGCTTCGTGCTGTAAAAGTTATGCTGACCTCGGAGAGTTGCTTGTTAGGTTCTGCAATGTAAGTTTAAAGCTCAAGTTCAATGCTATGCACAAGTTTGTGAAAAATATTGATCTGGTCATTTCATTGTGTTGCCAACATTTACTCGTAGATGATACTCCCAGATTACATAAGTAGCAACTGGCTGAAGGATTCATTTGATTCGTGGGTTCAGAGGTGTCGCTCTGCATCGTGTGCCAAGTCTTTTGAAACTCTTATGGAGGTACCTTGTTCTAATTTATTGTAACTTTTTTTTCCCTATTTTGTATTATAGGTATTACTCTATTTTTCCCAAATACAGTTGTGACTATTACTGATATTTAGAGTTCTTATGCTCTCCTGTTACTTTTGTCAGGAATTGGTACAAAATGTGCTCTGGACAGAGATGGACAAGCTGCATAATGGTTTCATGCAACCGGAGCTTGCTCCTGAGTGGAAAACTATAAAGCAAGATGTCACAAAATGGTTCGCTGCGTCTCGTGAAGATACCAAACGCCCAATTGGTGATGGATCTGTAAGTCCAGACCCCCAAATTAGTCGAAAACGCCCCAAACTTGAAATACGTCGAGCCAGTACTTCATCTTCCCCACATGAAGAAAATGCTGTTACTGCTACTACACCAGTAAGCAGTGTGAAACAGGTTGAAGTCATTAAAATGGCAGACCCGGCAAGTGCCAGTAGTGCAACTCCGAAGGGCTACTCGTATAGGCAGTGTGCTGCTTTCATAGAAGCAAAAGGAAGGCAGTGCGAAAGGTGGGCAAATGATGGAGATGTATATTGTTGTGTTCATCTCAATGTGCGTGTTGATGCATATGACAGGAGGGCTCCAGTCGATGCGCCGTTGTGCCGCGGTACAACCACCAACGGTACAAATTGCAAGCACCGTGCCAAACCTGGATCAGTTTTCTGCAAGAAACATCGGCTCCAGCCTGGTGCTGACTTGTCGGCAAACATTCAGACTAATATTGTGTCCTCCTCGGACATCATCTCATTTAGTAATAAGCTTCAAGATAGTGCAAATAGTCCACTAAGTCAGAGGGCTCAGGGCAGTGCTGGGCCATCTACCTCCATTATCTTATCACCGACTTTTGGACAGACAACTACTCTGATTGAAAATAAACTTGATAGTTATAATAATACCATTGCTAGTCCTACTAATCTGCCTAGACCTAGCCCTAAACCTACTGCTGTCACCCCTTCCCCTACTTCAACCCATGCTCTTACTGTAGCCTGTAACTCTTCCTCTGCCCTTGTGGTTAGCGCCAGTAGTTCAATTTCTGTCTTGAAATGCATTGGTGAGCGCTTCCATCCCCATGAAGTGTTCACTGAATGCCAGGAAGCTGCTAAGAAGTTTGATCTTTATTGCCAGAATCACATACCGAAATTTCTGAAACGGGCAAGGGATGGCCGCAGCCGGCCTATCACTAAGGAAGTGATTATAAAGCTTTTCAAAAGTTGTACATCAAGGCCAGAAAAGCTACTTGTGCACCGTGCCTGTGAGCTATTGTATTCATTTCTGAAGAGCAAGCTGTTGATACGACGATCCCGACTGGACCCCACTGACCAGACAGACCTGATTTCAAATGTGGTGTCTAATGACCCAGAGGTTGGTCAGTACTTGTTAAAATTGATTTCGAGTGAGAAAGAGAAACTAGCCTCCATATGGGGCTTGGGCACTGATCTTTATCCACTTCCTGGGAATAAATCTGGTAATACTAACATAGCGGAACAGGGCGAGGCATCAAATCAGAATGTCAGGGGACTAAAGTGTAAAATTTGCTTCCAGGAGTTTTTTGATGATCAGAAATTAGGGTTGCACTGGACAGATGTGCATAAGAAAGAGGCACGGTCGTTGTTCAGAGGTTATGCATGTGCGGTGTGCATGGAGGGATTCACCAGTAGGAAGGTGCTAGAATCTCATGTGCAAGAGAAGCATGGTTCTGTGCAAGCATTGCAACATTCAACTCTCTTTCGTTGCAGGTCTTGCAACTGCCATTTTCCCAGCCCTGATCAGTTGTGGCAGCATGTCCTCTCCTCTCATGTATCCGAGTTTACTGGCACTAGCACTGAGGCCAAGCATACAAATACAGTAGCAGCACCTAGCAACCAAATCTCTGACGATGGCCCACAGAAATTCACCTGCAAGATTTGTGGGTTGAAGTTTGATTTACTGCCAGATCTCGGTCGGCACCACCAAGAGGTCCACATGGATAATACAGCAGGTGCCAGTTCTTCTTCCTTCACACATCGAAGAGGGAAATACCAGATCAATCGCACCAGGCATCTGTTAAACCAACAACAGCCCTCCTTAAAATTCAAGAAGAACCAAACCAGTGCGAAAAACTCAATCAAATTGACCATTTCAAACCAGACTTCGGTGCAAGATTCAGTTGATACGGAAACAACTGGCCTCCGCCAGCTAACAGATGAGGAGTGTTCTAAAGTAGCCCAGGCTCTATTTTCTGGCATCCATAAATCAAAACCTCATCCTAGCAACTCAGATATACTGTCAGTTGCCCGTTCAACTTGTTGTAGAGTAAATTTAATTGCCGAGTTAGAAGCCAAATTTGGGTCGTTACCTGACAACATCTATCTTAAAGCCGCAAAGCTTTGTAGTGAGACAGACACTCGTATTGAGTGGCATCAAGAGGGATTTTTATGCCCCAACGGGTGTAAAGCTATTGATCCACCAGCTTTAGGCCCATTAAGCCCTATCGAGGAACCACTTGCACCAGTGGAGGTAGATTTCGAGGAGGAATACCATGTGGTGCTTGATTCAAAGCATTTTGGTTGGAGTCTTAAGAGGGATGGCATTGTTTTGCTATGTGGTGATGCGAGTTTTGGCAAGGAGAAGGTTGCTATACCTTGTGTCTTAGACGAAAAAATTAGGGATTCTCTCGAAGGTCTCGAGGAGAATCTAGCCAATGGTATCCCCACGCCCTGGAAGGAGTTTAGTTATGTAACTGAGCGGGTTGTTGACCCATCTCTTGAAGCTTCTAGAAAGGTAAATGCCATGAATTAGTTATTCATCTCCCACGTATTCTGCCTTTTTTTCTTTTTAAATTTTCTCAGTATGATTTGCCGTATTTGTACACAAGGTAAAATGATATAAAGAAACAGAAACATCTTTTGATGAGTTGAAGGATAGTTAAGTATCTTTAGTCCAAGAAGCAAAAGTTTAAGTATATGTCTCTGTAGGACAAAGGGTTGGGCTGTGGTTGTGCGAAGGAGAGATGCAGCCAAGAGAGCTGTGATCATGTGTACCTCTTCGACAACGACTACGAGAATGCACTGGATAAATGTGGCAAGCCCATGCTTGAAAAGTTTGCATATGATGAAGGGGGTCTTATTGTACTTGAGGTAGTCTATATACTTCTCTTATATTCCAGTAATATCCTCGTCTTTGCAAGTTTGTGTTGGTGCCTTCAATTATTCTTGTGTCCTTATATCATTTCTTGGTTTTCATTATTCATTTTCCCCCTTTTGAGTTTGATTGGGTTTCTACCAAGGATTGGTGCTTGAGCTCAAATGAGGCAAAATAGAGGCCCTGTGCAGTAAAACTTCTGCATCTTCTGTGCTGGTGCAAAAGTAATAATTGAGAAACTTAATTTTGTCAAAAACAAATTATAATGTAGGAAGGGTACCCTGTGTATGAGTGCAATTCATCATGCAAATGCAATGCATCTTGTCAGAACAGAGTTCTCCAGAAGGGCATTAAGGTCAAGCTCGAAGTTTTCATGACTATATCTAAGGTATGGAAATGGTCAAGAATTTATTGTGCTAAGAAGCAACTGACTGTTGAGCTCCAAATTGTAAAAGCAAAATAAAAGATCTAACATGTATATTGTTCGTTTTGTAGGGTTGGGGAGTTAGGGCTGTAGAAGCAATCCCAGGTGGCACCTTTGTTTGCGAGTACGTTGGAGAAGTTGTCAATGGTGAGCAGGCCAGTGAAAGAAGGGAGAGGTCGGCATTGTAAAATAAATTATCTCTGCCCCGTTTTCCCTGCATAGTTGTGTTGCTGTATAGGATGTCTCAATGATTAATTATTAATTTACAGGCAATCAAAGGATGGGTGTGAATATTTGTGTGAGATTGAAGTGCATCTTGGTCATGCTGGAGGTAATTGTGAGGAGCCTATGGCATGTGCAATTGATGCCAGCAAGTATGGCAATGTTGCCCGCTTCATTAATCACAGGTATATATCCTCTGAATCTTCAACTTCTTTACATGCCAGTAGATAACAGAATATGGGAGATTATGGTCAATAAACTAAAGAGCAATGGATGGCAAGCCATTGTGGTAAGACAAACCCTTATGCTAATTAAAGAGGGTTAGTGGTTGGGCTAAAGGTGCGCAATAATCTGGTTCAGTCCACACCTGGGTTGGTAATTTAATATCTGGAATCATTGTTGGGTTTCAGTTTGGATTTGGGTTTATTTAGGTCATGTGTCATTTGTTTCAGGCCATTTGTGGTCTGGTCAATTTTGTGTTATAGGTCATTTGGGACTCGGGTTTTTGCAGGATTTGGTTAAAAAATGGTCGGTGGGTGACTTAGTTTTGGAATTGGGTCATTTTGGTTATCCTTCTGATAAAATTGATTTGGATTTGCTGATGACTTTTCAGGTTAGGGTTTGGCGAGTTTGGGTTTCATGTTGTGGGTCTGTTAGGTTTTTGGTCAGTTGGATTTCGGGACCATCAGAGATGTTGTAGCTCAAAAATAACTTTTTCTTGGCTTGTTGACTTGTAAAAAAAACATGAGTCAGGTTTGGTCTTTCCATTTTGTGGGTGTTACCAGATTTTGCCTGTTCTAATTGTGGTACTGATATCTTTTTTTTCTTTCCTGTTATTCATTCATTGACGACAGCTGTTCTCCAAATCTGTCAAGTTATCTGGTGTTGGTGGAGAGCATGGACTGCCAGCTTGCTCATGTTGGCTTGTTCGCTAAACGTGATGTACAAACTCTTCTTTCTTTTTCTTTAATTTTTGGCAAACTTATGGCAAACATTAATCATATTTTACTCTGAAGCTTGTTATTGGCACTTAAATCAACTGATTTTTCTTTTTGTTTTTCTTATTGAAACTAGCAGAAGTACCAAAGTAGAAATATAGAAGTTGAACTATGTTTGTACCTAGTGTAATGTTAAGTTATGTTCTGGCATTTGCAGATTGAAGTAGGGGAAGAGCTGGTCTTTGACTACCGATGCAAGGAAAGAGATGGGGTTCGACAGCCTTGCTTCTGTGGTTCTCCCTCTTGTCGAGGCCACATTAATTGAACCCTACCATTTTTATAATATTGATGGTGGAACTAATAAAATGATTTTTCAGATAGGATGTACATTGTAGCTTTTTAAAGAGATTTCTGATTAGATGGGGGAAATTAAAGGTTATAATGTTAGGAATTTGTGAAACATTTCATCGTGTTAGGTGTTGTTTGACTAACAACTCAAAATTGCTGCCGTCGTGGTTATAGTTGTCAACTGATCTCTTGTCCCAAAATGCAATTTCTCTTGTTGATGGATTCTAGCTGTTTTGTCATGTCGTTATTTTGGGGAAAAGAAAGGGGTTATTATCTGTAATCAGCGCAATAAAACAAGTTTAACTATGCTGTGGATCAATTGCCCTTGTGAACATAAAAAAAAAAGGATAATATGGTAATGGTACTTCATAGTTCAGTTGAACAAAATATTGATTGCGGTTAATAGCTCTGAAAAAACTTGTTTATTTCTTTCATATAGGTTGACTGGGGAAAGATTAAACCACATCTGATGCTAAGTTCCTCCCTTGACATGATAACCTCTTTATGCAAACTGATGAAATTTAAATATTTTATTCTTCTATTAAAATTTTGCAAACTTGCCAAACATGTCGAACAGTTACAGTTGCAGTGACTTCCGAAATATTACAAATAAAACACTCAAATAAACGCCTTGTTGGCTTTTCCCATAATTGTTAAACGATAAAATATAAACATGGTTATATGTTAGCGCCATTTGTTGTAATATTTCGAGCTCCCCTTTTGTCTTGAGATTAGAAGCAATATCTTAATTATGGAAATAAAAATGCCCTAATGGAGACCATTTACTTGTTGTGCATATTTATCTACAAGCGAAGCTGATTGTTCTGTAAGAGTCTATAATTTGGTATCTCAGTTTAATTCAGCCTCAATATCATGACAAGCTGTAGCTGACATAACAGAAGCCTCTCCCTCCACAGAGTACAGTTTTGTGTATGGGTCACTGTTTGGATCATAGCACTGGACAACAAGCACTGATGCTGCTGCAGTGAATTCTTCCGAGGTCAGGTAACCGCCTACTACACCCAGTTCTGGACGGCCTTGCTTTTCAAACAATACTTCTGGCATTAGTGGTGACCGACCTACCAAGAATAGGTCAGTCCCCCTCCCCATGTCTCTGATGGCCGCTACCACCTCAGCATGACCATTGACAACTGTTTCCTGATAATCCATGTTTTTTCCTTCTGTCATGGCCTGGAATGCCTCAATTGCCATGATATCTGCTGTTTTATCTTCACTGGCTTGTGGTACACTGGGAGAATTGGAAACCATGAAGTGAGTTACTGTTAAAGAGATGCCAGGATGTTCAGCCATGCGGGAAGCATATGCAAGCACTTCACGATCATCGCGACCACCGAAAAATAGCACACAGATGGAGTACGTGACATCTTTGGCAGAGACTTGAGCAGCCCCACCGAATCCACGGTCAACCAATATTGCGACTGAGCAGGAGGCGTGGTGTAGGACCCCCTGGTTAACAACATGGTAAGCATGGTTGATGGACTCTAATGAGCCATCAAAACCAAGCATTTTGGGGAAAGGTAGGATTTATGAGTGCCACTCGCTTTTTTAGTGCAGATGTGATGATGTCGTTGTGAATTGAGCTCAGGTGGGAGATGGCAGTTACTGAATGCACTGATACAGAGCTCAGTTGCTGGTAAGCCTCGAAAGCTCCTTCAACAATCTTTCCTCCAGACTTGCAACGTCTATTCCAGAAGGACAATTTATTACGTGTCACTGTCTGGACCATTGAAATCGAAGATGATCGCTCTGACAATTCAATGAGGTGCATTGCATAAACTGTCAGGCCACGGCGTTTTGTTCCATGTGATGACTCAATTAGGTTGATCAATGACGGCATATTTCGGCTCGTGTAAAAGCATGCCATGATGCGGAACTCGCTGTTGGTTTCAGTTGCACTCTTGACAGTGCGGTGCCTGTAGGGTGCCACAAGACGGGCCGGCTTGTACACAGCCAGGACAAGTGAGGTAGTGATGACGGTGGTGAAGAGTGCCATCAGCACTAATATAGCGAAAGCCTCATCATTCAGCACCTTTCGGTCCTTGGCAATGTTCAATACAATAAGCTCAACCAGACCCTTTGTGTTCGCTTCCTTTGCAGCTTCATTCCATTTGAATGAATTTCATGAGAAAACCTAAAGCAATAGCCTCCCGGACCGGGACCCACACCATGATAGAGACAAGGAAGGTACCGAATATCTTCCCCACACATACATTTGCGATGACAAGGACGAGGAGACCCCATGATCTGGCACCACTAATGGAGGCCACATTGGTCTTCAGGCCGCTCGAGACAAAGTAGAGGGGGAGGAAGAGACTCGAGACAAGATCCTCCACTTTATCACTTAGAACTCCGGCAAAAGGCCCATCCTTAGGCACCATGATGCCCACCACAAAGGCACCAAACAGAGAATGAATACCGATGGTGTCAGTGACAAATCCAGCGGCAAGGACTATGACGAGTGTGGCACAAATATAAACCTCCCTCACAGGTCCCCCTTCTGGAGACATTCGCACCATCCAGGCAAGAATTGGGCGAACGACAATCGCTAAGAAGACAACAAAGGCAGCAACTGACAGCAGGACCCAAAGTGAGACAAGTGGGGACCCTGAGCCTGACAGTGCAATGGCAAGGGCTAGTAGAATCCAAGCTACCATATCATTGAGAGCAACTGCTGACATGGCCAACCGACCGAGCTCAGTTGTGAGCAGCTTGAGCTCGGCCAAGATGTGAGCAAGGATAGGAAAAGCAGTGATGGAGAGCGCTACCCCCATGAACATATCGAGAGGGCCTTGGCGTGCTCATTTGATAATGGTTGAACGGTATACAAGAGAGGTGCCGATGCTGAGAATGAAAGGAAGCTGGATACCCACCACTGCGATAGCTAAGGCAGTTTTCCAGGTGTGGCGGATTGAAGGTGTGTCGAGCTCAAGGCCCACGAGAAACATGAAGAAGAGGAGCCGATGTGGGCAAGTGTGTCTACCATGGTCAAGCTCTGTTTTGGGCCGAAATTTTTATTAATCGAAAAAAAATAAAAAAAATATCGAAAAAGGGCTGAACTGTCAGTAGAATTCTAAATATAGGTAGGCCGGGATTGATCTTACCGTCCCATGGGACGGGATGGACCTCCCCGTCCCGCTTAAGAATTCACTAATCCTGCGGCACGCTAATCTAATTCTTCGACTGTCCGAGCTAAAAAAATAAAAAAATAAAAAATTCAGGGACGGGTTGAACCTCCCCGTCCGAGAATCGAAAAAAAAAAATGAAAAATCCAAGGACGGGTTGGATCTCCCCGTCCAAGGAGCATTCATTAAAGTCTTCGGAAAAAAAAAATTATGAACAGTTAAACAAAAGATATGATATCTCCGCAAACAAACAAAAGTGAAGCAGCATTCATAAATTAAATGCATTGTCTTCGGAAAATGTTCCAAGCTAACTGGCACGCAAATGTTCTTACAAAACTTCAATATTCAGTGATGTGGCCAACAATTATAAGTTCTAACAATTAGGTATCCAATGAAAGAAAGCCACAACGGCAAAGTTTTAACAAATGTAAGATTCTGTAAACCAGTGAATTGATCCTCTTGGTCCCATGTAATGCAACGCTGCAAACATCCATTAAAACTTTGCCGCTCCTTGGACGGGGAGGACCAACCCGTCCTTGGATTTTTCATTTTTTTTTTTCGATTCTCGGACGGGGAGGTTCAACCCGTCCCTGAATTTTTTATTTTTTTTATTTTTTTAGCTCAGATAGTCGAAGAATTAGATTAGCGTGCCGCAGGATTAGCGAATTCTTAAGCGGGACGGGGAGGTCCATCCCGTCCCATGGGACGGTAAGATCAATCCCGGCCTATCTATATTTAGAATTCTACTGACAGTTCAGCCCTTTTTCGATATTTTTTTTATTTTTTTTCGATTAATAAAAATTTCGGTGTTTTGGGAACACATAATTCAGGAATGCGCTGCTCCGGCCTAATGCCGATGTCCCCAGCAGTATCCCACCCTGCAATTTAGTAATATATAGAATATATTTTATAAATAATTCTTTTTATTTGTTTTTTTAAATATTAAATATTTCAGCATATCATTTGCATTATAAAAGAAATCAAACTACATATCTTGAATTATAGATTTTAGAACTCATCTAATTATTCTCGAATTCCTTTCGAAAACATCAGGACTCCGGAGAATAGTTTCATTAGCTAATTTTTTGTTTCTAGGAAGGACTAGCTGAACCATAAATATATATTCATGCGTTCATTTTCAGATGACATTACTGATTCCATGGGATAACTTAACTAATTAACATGACATGATTACCGACTATAAATCTGAAGTATCAGCAATGGCAATGCGAAATGAAGCGGGTTGTCTCCCTGCCACGCTCCCTCCGAAGAGGTCTTCCTCCCTACTTGGCATGTTGTGTTGGATGACATCAATTCTGTTGCCATGTCGCTCTTCAGGTCTTGTATGAGTATTTTGTTTTGTTCAGAGGAAGTTTAATTAGAGCATGTAGAGACAAGCATGCATGCTCTTGCGTTAGTAGAGAGTGGTAAATGTGTTTTGGGGGTATGTTTTTGTGCATGGGATGTCTATTTAATTATACTCCAATCGTTTCTATAGCACATGTGAGGAGAACCGGGAATTTGGTACTTTCTAGGCCCTACCAATTAAGTAATTAATTACTCGATTGGACGAGTTAGCTAGTTGTAGTAAGATGTACATTGGATATCATATCCTTGGTTAATTTTGTCGTCCCAAAATATTTTGAATACAACATCTTATTCAATTTATAAATGATTTTAAATACAACATCTTATTCAATATTGGTTAGAGATCGAATGTGAGTGGAAATATCGAACAAAGAGAAGAATTAAGCTTAAGATAGCAAAGTGGTTGCCGGCTGATTTGGATTCCATACCAATTCAGGCGTGTGACCATCTGGACATGATATGATTGAAGCAATTAAACTGGGGAGATGACCATTGATATCGATCATGACTACTGAAAGGATCGATGATTGTGTTGGTTTAATGAAATTATTGCTCTTTAGAAATTATAATTAATGATAAGCTCCCAGTTACGTGTGAAAGGATCAATCATTTATAAATTCAAATTTTATCAGATTCATTTTTTTTCAGAACATTAAATTTCGTACGCGTGGATATTAATAAAAAGTAGAAAGCAATATTCGTAAATGAATTTATTGACATCTCTAGTCAGATATATATGATGGATCAAACAAGGATGTGTATATAAAATTTAGCAACACGTCGTATGATCGATAATTCGATATAGAACTATATAAGATTAAAATTGATAACTTCTAAGCAGACTATTATATTATTACTGTCATTTAATTTTTCACCTCTCGTTAATTCCAATCAAAACTCGGCCAAGAAAAAAGGAGCAAAGCACAAATTCAAACCAGTACATTTGTCAGAAATTGTGTAACAGCTGCTTGGTATCAGTTTTCTCTTTAAATGGTTTCATTTTAATGAAATCAGTCGCAATCACAAGCATTCAGTGTATCAGCAGAATAAAAATTTACTGTAATAAAAGTAAAAAAAAAAAAAATAACATTTGACAAAGATATATTTACAACGAAACATATTTATTATTTTAATCAAATAAATATTTCATTAATAAAGAGAAAAATTATAAAAAATTATTAAAAATAGTAAAATTTATACATAAAAATTTAGAATTTTTTAATTATAAAGAGGCTATACATGCCTCCCCTAAATCAACCTTCAGTTGCTACCTATGTATCTCCCATACGACAACACTCACTTTTCCCCACTCTGATGATTTTTTACTCGGTGCTCTACCCTATCTAGCTCCCAGGCGACAGCATCCCACTTCTCCTTATCCTTCTAATTTTCTACTCAGTGCTTAACTTACCATTATAGCTCCCAGGAAAAAGCATCCAATTTTCCTCCGAGATTTTTATTTTTACCCAAAAAAAAATATATTTTAATATAATTAACCAAGTTTTTGAAAAAATTAAATTTTTACCCAAACCGTAAATAATATTTACGGTTTGAATTCGGAATTCAAACCGTAAATATTATTTACGGTTTGAAACTCTTTTTTTTTTTTTTTTTTTTTAGAGAAAAATAGCTAAAATGCTGAAATGAAATATAACACAAAAAAATCGAATTGTTTTTCAAAATATTTGTTAGAAAATATGCTACGAATAGGGCCGATTTTGTGCTAAAATACGGTAAATTACAATAATTATGCTAAAATACGGTAAATGTACTAAAATGCTGAAATTACAACAATTATGTAGAATTATGCTAAAATACAGTAAATTACGCTAAATTACGTATGAATTGGGATGATATTTTCACTGAGAAGGCGAAAAACGACGACAAAACTTCAAACGGCCATAAAACGGCGCTCGAGTGTCCGATTTCAGCAAATGACCACTTTTCGGAAAGCTTGTGAAAATGCGCATCGTCCGTGCCGGCAATATCAGATGCCAAATTCAGAATCGCCAAAAAACAAAGAGAAAGGCCTCAAAACTTCAGTTGAAGTTTTCGATTGAGATTTTCATTTCTATTCTCCAATCTACATAGCTCAGTAAATTAGTTATATAATGAACTTGTAGAATATCAATTTTTGAAATTTTTGATATTTTTTTACTATTTTTTATGATTTATGAAAGATGCCACAAAATCGGCCCAATTCATAGTAATTTAGCATAATTTACCGTATTTTAGCATAATTCTACGTAATTATTATAATTTTAGCATTTTAGTAAATTTACCGTATTTTAGCATAATTATTGTAATTTACCGTATTATGGCACAAAATCGGCCCTATTTGTAGCGTATTTTTCTAACAAATATTTTAAAAAACAATTTGATTTTTTTTTGTGTTATATTTCATTTCAGCATTTTAGCTATTTTTCTCTAAAAAAAAAAAAAAAAAGTTTCAAACCGTAAATATTATTTACGGTTTGGGTAAAAATTTAATTTTTTCAAAAACTTGGTTAATTATATTAAAATTATATTTTTTTTTGGGTAAAAATAAAAATCTCGGAATTTTCCTAGTCCTTTTAATTTCTACAACCCCTTAATTATATCCAATTATCATCACGCCACACTACATCAACCAATTCAACATAAAATTTTCAATCTTCAAGAGGGGTTAAAATGCCCCATCTATTTTGTGCACAAATCATACCCCACATCTTTATTTTCGTTTTTAAAGTCCAAACCTCTCAACATAATCTACATATTAATATGTGACCAATTTTTATATTTTTTGAATTTTTCTTACTATTTTTGTACATATCTAAAAAAGTAGTAAATAAATTCTAAAAAACATAAAATTGAGTCGCCAAACACATTTTAATATGAAAATCATGTTAAACAGATTGGATCGCCTGTTTGAATTTTTAAAATGAAAATAAAAATATGAGGCATGGATAGAGAACAAAAATAATGAATACATTTTAACTCTACTCAATCTTCAAATAGTATACGTAATAGACAACAAAAATTTGTAACAAATTAATCTCAGCAATTTGTATATGTGCTGATGTATTATATATGTCTCTATTAGCTGGCATGCTGATGTGTCAACTCCATTCTGGTTGACCTTCCGGTGGCACCAATTATGAAGTCCCATTTTAGTTTGACAATCCAAATTTGTGCATTTCCGAGTCCAGCACAACCATATTTCATCCTCAGGGTCAGGGATAGTGGAAATCTATCATTTCTAGTTTTACTTTTGAGGCCAAATTCACCGGTATGCATGTGCCAGAGATTATTTTGTTCTTAGAAAAAAGGAAACAAAAAAGGGGGTTAGTGGACTCTTTTCTTATTAAGGCAAGAAAAGAATAAATAATAAAATCAGGAGCAGGATGCAAAGAAATAATAAAATTAGGGAGACGGATACTATTCCCTTGAAAAACTATAAAAAAAAAAAAAAAAAAAAAACTAGGGACACGGATATTATTCCCTTTAAAAATTAAGAAAACTAGGGAGACGGATATGATTCCCTTTAAATAGTTAGCTACAATTATTTGGTATTGTTATGTTTAATTTAATAAACTAAACGACATATTCTGAGGTAGCGAGTAGCGTTTCTAGGTTAACATGTTAGTGAATTAGAAGATGTTGAAATCCACTGATTGCCGAACAGGGGCATAAAAGCAAGGTCAGGTGGCAGGTGCATGTCATGCTAAACGTGCCAGTATCTGTCGTGCAGACGTGTGTTGACATGTGGCCTGCCACGTCAGAAATGTTTATTTATTATTTTCTTAATATATCCTTGATTAAAGAGTAGTGGTCCTGTGGTAGTGTGGTTGCTAATTGCTAATTGGAACCCAAAACCGAGAGCAGAGAAATAGCAAATGCTCATAAACTCGCCAGTCCAAATAACAAATAAGCCCGGCCCATAATAATTTCTACCCAACAAAAAGCAAAACAAGTTGCAACTATCTACTCCCTATTCAGTCCGAAGTTCCAATGGACTCGTAAACGACGTAAAGTGCTAGAGAAAGAGAGAGAGAAGGGAGGGGTATCAGTTACGACTTACTAGCCCCTGTCTCTCTCACTCGCATCCGGAGGTACCTCACTCAAGCAAATTGAAACGGCCGGTCCAGATTAAACCTATCTGGGCCAAACTCAATCCGGTGCCTATGGAGACTGTAGGGGTCTGTTTTGAGATTCGTGTCATGTTAAAAGAACCGTCCGATCGTAATTGTCTTCAGTCAGGTAACCTGAGGTGATGTGAATTCCATCCGGAGCGTGGTTACTTCAAAGGAAACGCAGTAATTCAATAGGCATTCCTAGTGTACTGATGAGAATGGGAAGGAGCAGATAAGGGAGAGCGAACGGCACAAAGGTGGCGGTTGCCATGGTGTCGTTTGAGGCAGGGATAGGCGTGATTGGCTTATAGGCACCATGATGGGCAGGGAAGGTGGTCCCCGTCACCAGGGGCGGACCCAGGAATTTGATCAAGGGTAGGCACAATGAATTAATCAAAGCAGCAGACTGGGCCAATAAATTAATCAGAGCAGCAGATCTGTTATTTTGGACTAGAGATAGGCACAGGAATAAAAATACACTGGACCTAAAAAAAAAAATTAAATCCAGGAGTAGGCACTTACCTACCCCTGAGCCTTCATGGGTCCGCCCCTACCCGTCACCGTCCAGTTTGTGAGGGCAATATCTTCACTAAAGTTAGAACCACTGCCACAGACTGGTACTCTTCCTCCCTTTTTTATACTCTACATTTCTATTTAAAAGCTGTTTGGATTGATAGTAAGTGCATTTTTGCCATGAACTGAAGGGTTTTGAAGAAATGTCAAAGGAAAAAATTAAGTCTGTTGTAGAGGAGGATTGATTGAACAGATCTGAACAAATTGTTAAGCGAGTTGTGTATTGAATGGGCCGAATGAATTGAATGTGTTTTATATAGGGAGAAATGAGAGAAGATGATCCGTGGCACTTAATTAAGTAGCTAATGATTTCACTGTTTAGTTTAGCTGTAATTTTGTTACAGCTGTTATTTGGAGCATGAGACTGTGTTTCTGACCTTTTACTTCCTATGCAACACCTTAGCCACTAACTTGAGCACAGTTGTCATTTGGAGCTTAGAAATGTATGAGAGAGGAGGAATCAAAGTGGCGTGTATATATCAATTAAAATTAAATGAAAACTTAATCTTCTTTATCAAGTTGCTCTTAGCAAAAACATATAAAACTAAACAGTCTTAAAATTTTCTATCAGCCAAAAATACCCAAAAATTTCAGAATATCACCAAGAATATATGAAACCAGATTTGAACATCTTTTAATTAGTCACTATTTACTGGATTTCAGTGTTTTCTTCATGTTTACACTGCTGTAATTTTGTGATATGTGGTAGTTTTCATTTCTCTAGGTGCTCGATCGACTGCAGGAGGTCGGCCTACGCTCGATTTCTTCTGCACCAAAGTTGCAGCATTATTTCTCCCACCAATCTGTGGCCTTCAAAAAGACAAAAACTTGGAAAATGTTGAATTTTCCAATCGAGCACAAAGAGAAATTGACGCATAACACATATTTATACAATATTCAAATATAGAACTTCAAAAATATATGTGTTATGCGTCAATTTTGTCCCCATTTTGAAATAGCCTTGTTTTCCCCATTTTCTCCTTTTGTTTGCGTAGAAGAATTGTTGAACAGATTCAAAGCTCTTTTTAAAGTTTGTTTCGCTTGGCAATATGCCTGCACATTAATTTGTCCCAATTTGTTAAATTTATTATAGTCAGTGTGCTGTCGTGTACAAATGAAAATGATTACTTCAGCAAACCTGTAAAGTTTTGGTGATTAATAACACAGTTAGATGATTTCAACAAGTCTTGAAAAACGTCTTGCACAGTTGCACTTCGCTTTAACTATCTATATAAATGCATTACAGTCGCACATTGCCTGAAGTTACATTTAATCTACATTATATTCTACAATGATTGTAGTAAAAAAAAATATAAATAGTTATATGGATACCCCGATTTCACATCCTGAGGTGCGTATCTTCTGAGATATCTCATATTTTGCATGACCAACGTGTCCGGTGCCTATTTGGGGATAGCGTAGAGATAGTATTATTTGAGCTTTGAGATTCGTGTAGAACGCATTTGAATGGTTGAGATTTTTCAAAATATCACACAAAATATGAGATATCTTAGAGGATGCAAATTCATAAATAGGTCAGCATCATTCTCTTAATCTAACATGAATCTCAAAACGAACCTCCTATAATTTCCATAGACATCATATTGAATTTGATTTGGTCAGAATTAATCTGAGTCATCCATTTTATTATTGCATCCCTCCAATACCGAGGGGACACGCACTCCAAATACCCATGTATCGACCAGATTATTGTACTCAGAGGTCAGGGGATTGCAGATTTATATGGTTTTGTGGATAAAAATAAAATAAAATCAAAGATTCACTTCAAAGTTCAAACCCAGGCCAACGGAGATAAACGGAGAAGTGGGCTCCGTTCGGCACTTGAATGGCGAAATGATCAAGGAGCAAATCTACCAGTATGAGACTGGGTTCTTGATGTAAGATGCTCTTTTTAATTTTATCAATACATAGACCTTGGCAGCCGCTGCCAAGTTTTTCAAAAAAAAAAGATCAAGGAGCAAATCGAACCGTTCGTTTTAAAAGTGGTAGCACTTCGGCCTGTTTTGTTGAGAAAAAACTTGGATTGTGTCCGGTCCATTTCGAGCCCAGTAGCAGGCCCACGGATTTTTTCTTTTAGTCATTAACCTCTGAAGTAACTCGAATTTTGAGTTTATTTTCGGACCGTTCGATCATAATCCGGACAAATCCGGCTCGAAGTGGAATGCACCGATCCTTTAATAATCGTGCCAAAACAGATCTGACGGTCCAGATCAAAACATAAAATTTGAGTTACGATAGGAATTATTTATATATGTACTGCATGTTTACTAGGGTTTCTCTTTAGACCGCCGCTTCTTCCTCAAAACCTAAAAGAGCTTCATCGTTCGTCGAAGAAGAAGAAGATAGCACAACTATGGGTAATCAACTCGTTTCCTCAATCCTGTCCCTTAATTTTCGCCCATATGTCGACATTGCTGATATATTTTCTATTGGTTCTGATTTTCTGCAGGGAAGGTGCACGGATCGCTCGCTCGCGCCGGGAAGGTGAGAGGCCAGACGCCGAAGGTGGCGAAGCAAGATAAGAAGAAGCAGCCAAGAGGTCGCGCCCACAAGAGGATGCAATACAATCGCCGATTCGTCACGGCTGTGGTCGGATTTGGCAAGAAGAGAGGCCCCAACTCCTCTGAGAAATAGATCTCAGGTCTCGCATTTGGTACAATGAGATTTTTAGTTTTTATTATTGAACTTTTAGTTTCAAATAGTGATGTTTTGGGATTCATAAGATGTAGTTGTTTTGGATGGGTATTATAATATGCCTTTTTGTCACTATGCTTTGAAACCTGGTGTTGTTGGAATACAATCTATGATTTTGTTGCTTTGCTGTTAATTACTTATTCAGCCATATTAAAATCTGGTGTTAAGAGAATCCGCATCCCCTCATGTAAATCCTAAATTCAGAGTATAATTACGAAATTCAGACCCATTCTTTAACCTGTCCCAAATCTCAAAGCATACAGCGGTGTTACTTTTATAAATTTGAGAATTTTGATGTTATTTATTTTCTAAATGCCCCGAGGAAAGGAAAAACTAAAACGTAATTATTTCCTGTGACATTCAGTACAATCGAAATTCGGGCTTTTATTTTTATTTTTGAAGTGCTTGTAAAAAATTCTGTGTATGAAACCGGAATGATCATATAAATAGCAAGTCATAAGCATTTTATTAGGAGAAAGAGACCCTAGACGGCTAGACTCCTAGTTGAATATTTTTTTCCGAGTATCTGATTTTAGTCAGATACACGTCCAGAAGATAAGTGTAGCAGAGATGTGTATGTTGCGCTAGATCTGTGGCCATATAAGATGCGATCGAATTAGACGTGATAGACTTGGAGTGGCACCGATTGAAGAGAAACTCATTCAAAACCGCTTAAGATGGTTTGAGCATTTCTAACGGAGGCCTCCTGAGGCACTTGTGTGTATTGAAATTATACGTCGTATTGAAAACACAAGGAGAGGCAGATGTCGGTCAAGATTGACATGGAAGGCAGCAATAAAAAGGGACTTGAAAGAATGGAATGTATCCGAAGAGTTTGCTTCGGACAGGAGCACGTGGAAGTTAGTGATTCACGTACCAAAACTATGACTTAGGAAATATTGTTTAGGCGTGTTTAGGATAGTATTATAGGCTTTGGGCTATATGACTAGAGATTTGGGGTCAAGGACCTAAAGCTTAGGACTTTGGCTCCTACTTTCTATAGTGTAGGCATAATATTATTAATTAGTATATTATTACTATTATTACTATTATTTGTGGTACCATCATTACTATTACACCTTGTTTGGATGGAGAGTAGAGGATAGGAGGGGAGGTGAAAAATAGAAAGGAATGAAATAGAATAGAAACGAAGATTAACATATTTAACATTTTTTGTGTTTGGATGATTAATGAAGGAAAATAAATTTAACTGTTCTTTCTATCTTATTTCTTATTTGATTAATTAAAATTTAGAATGTTAATGAGAATTTTGATGGCTGTTGTAGATTTGTGACAAATAAATTTTGATGAGAATTATATAGGTAAGATATAGGGTTGGATATGTGTGTCATTTTTTTTAAAAATATTTGCAACAATTTTTTTTTTTTCCATTTGTTACACTCAAAATTGGAAAGAAAATCGATTCTATTGATTACAAGCATGTAAGATTAAACATTTTCTCTCCAGTACCCTTCATCTCTGACATAATTTTGTCAACCAAACACGATTCAAGAGAAAATTTTCTTTTCTTTCCATTTCATCATTTCCTCTACTTTCCATGTAAACAAGGTGTTAGTACTACTACTATTATTATTTATATTATTATTTTATTACTATCTACTTTACTTTGTTACCACGATTGGATTTCATTTTTAGCTTATTCCAACTTGTTTGATAGTAAAGGTTTAGTTGTTGTTGTATCTGATTTTGGTCAGACAGTCAGGGTCAAAAGATAATACAGAGAGCCAAGCACCTCATATATAATGTGAAATTTTGTATTTTTGTCCTTTAAAATATTTATTGCAAATATTATTATTAGTGGTCTTTTTCAAAAAAAAAAATTACATAATATTTATTCATAAAAACAAAAACTAGTAGCATATTTCAGTAAAATATTAGTTTTTTAATTAGTCGGTTTTTGAGGACAAATAAGTTATTTTCTATTTCTGATGTTTACACAAATATGTATTTAAATGTCACCGTGTAAGTATCAGAAGTAGAAAAATGATCCATTTGTCTTTAGAAAGACAAGTATATATCATTCAAGCATATTTATAACTTCATAGTGGAAATTTTCCAAGTAGCATTTCAATATTTTACTTCCTGAAAAAAGAACATAACCACTGTAAGTGGAACATACTGGACCTAGGAGAACCTCAAATATTCATAACTCTCAAATGTACGTTATTCCCACATGAAAGACAAAAGATGCACGAGATCAATAGTTGGCAGTTTGTTTAATGACTAATTAGAAATGGGATGAGGCACAGATTCGCTTTTTTCCGTCATTACTACTCTCTTTATCTTATTTTTCTCATCTTTTTTTTTTTTTTAGGAAAATCTTTTTTCTCATCTCACTCAAATCAAATTGTTATTTGGTGTCCGGAAAACAGCGAAAAGGTATAGAGAGGTATAAGTAGAAAAATGATCCATTTGTTTTTTAAAACTGCTTAATTAGAAGACTAATATTTTTCTTAAACATATTACATATTTTTTATTTTTTTTAATAAAGAGTAACATGGATGTTTTATATATTTAAAATGAGTTTTAATTGGAAAAGGCATTAAAATAAGTAAATTTTTGAATTTTTGAAGTTTAGAAGGATAAATATGATATTATGGATTTTAGAGAGAGAAATACGTAATTTTCAAGTTTTTGAGGAGTATACATGAATTCTCTCTTCTTCTTCTTCTTCAAAGCTTTTATTATCAAATAAGTTGGGATGGGCTAGAAATAAAATTCAACCGGAATCAACAATACAGAAACTTCTCAGGAGGTCACCCATCCTAAGTACTAGTCCAATTCGTGAGGGTTTCATTTTCATAAAGAGACTTTTTTTTACCGCTGTCTCGCTAAACCTATCACGAACCTTTCTTTTTTCTAGTTTGGAACAGGCTGTGTAGAAACTGAGATAGGAGTAGATCCGATGGGCATCGGACCTACTTTTAGGTTCAATTAACCCTAGCAACGTACGATTAGCATTAAAACTGTGCGCACGAAAATTGATACATATGTGCACGGATTTTGATGTGGATTACACGAATCTTGATGCTGATCGGATGGTCATCACACCCATCGAACCAAAGTAGGTCCAATGGGCATCGGACCCACTCTGAATTCGTAGAAACTACACAGGCAGAGTTGAAATTCTCCCTTTTTAGAAAAAAAAAAAAAATCAGTATTGTGCACAAGATTAGAAAATTAGAGTTTGATTAAAAAAAAAAATTAGAAGCTCGCCCCGGTAACGTTAGTCCTGTCTTTTGGTTTCTATGGCATCTCCAATGCTGCAATACAATGAAGCCATGCTTTATGCTTACAACCTGCTTCAATCAGATAAAGAACGCGCAGCATGGATAGCTGTAAATGAGGCCTTCTGAAAAGAGATTAGTCTTATTACAATTAAGTAAGATGAATGGATGATAAGTGAGAATTTTCATGCTATCTATTGGGACTAGGCAAAAGAGAGCTAAATAAAGAGTCTAATTACTCCTGTATCTCCATCATCTGGTATATACCAGTATGCTGTATACCAAAAGCAGATCGGATTATTTCTAGGTGATAATAAAGCAGTTCGGCAGTATGGGAATTATATGGGTTTGGCTCAGATAGGATTGTATTCCAAGCAACTGTTCGCCAGGTCTAATTTGAGCCCAAAGAATTCAGACTTGATAAATTTATTTCAAAAAACGAACCGAACTCAGACTTGATAAATTTATTCCCAATCTCTCTCCTCCTCATCTCTCACTGTATAAAGACATTGTAGATAGGGGTTACATATATATAAAGAGATCAACTTTAATTACAAAATCTTTGTGGGACTAAACTGATTTGGACGATCCGGACATCTGCAACTTTTTTTTTTTTAAAATTACATAAAAATTTAAATTGGTGAGTTCCCATATTTTTTTTTTATTTTCGGGTCTAGATCCTATATATATATATATGTTCTTATTTTAAATAAGTGACAAATTTAAATAGAAATACAAATTTTTAAAATAAATCAAAATTTCCCACAACTAATCCCACGGTACAACAGAACACTCATTTCATCACAATCTCATAGTCAATCCTGTTTGTACCCGTATCAATGGGTTTCCACTTTTTCAAAAGTGAGTTTCTGTTCCTGTGAAATCCTATCCCGTGACAAACGAGCATGCCCTTATTGTAGAGAGCAAATAGGGATCAGATTTAAATGAACAGCAACAGATCATATCATTCTCTTTTGTTAATAAAACCTTAAGAAAAACTGTAAGGACGGTTAATGAATGAGATTTTGTCGTGAACTCGTGATTGCATCTGTCAATATTTTAAAAAAGAAGATATTTTGTCCTAATTAATTTTCGGATTTCTGTACTCATTTCATCAGCATAATTATGTGACAACCATTGATATTTGTTGAGATACGTGCATCAAAAAACTTTTTCATTGAGGTTCGTGCATGAAAAAATCTGAACGGTTGGAATAGGAGGGCATATTTGGATTTTTTTTTTTTTTTTGACGATATGAATAAAAATTTCGGCCTGTCCTTTCCATCCTTTTTCTGTCTCTTCGATCGTCTCCCTCGAAATTCTGATCTGTTCGTCTTCCTTTATGAAGTTCACCTCGCTCTCCTCCGCTGCTCCCCCCCACCTCCCCAACACACACACATTGGCCCTCCTATGTACGTTGCTTTTCGCCCCAGGTTTGCTCTCCTCCCGTGTACGTAGTTGCGTACGTTACTATATTTTTCACGAATAAGGCCATCTCATTTTCTTTTCTATCAACTACCGACCTATCAAAATTTGAACCAACCAATGTTAAAATTACGCTGAGAACAAAACTTCCAATTTAAACATGCTTAATTAGACTCTCATTAGCCTCTTATAGTTTTTGAAACTTATAAGTTATAAGCTAGTAAGTAGTAAATAAAGAATCCCTTATTTACTTTTCCCTTTACCCAAGGTTTAGGAATGGTTAGACTAGAGTTTAGATTTATGTACAAGATGTCTATATAATTAAACAGATGTATTTGCCATATAAAGATTGATGAAAATAAATACAATATACAAATTCCATTTAGACATTACATTTCTCTCCCTCTTTTAGTAACCGAGGTTTTGTCTTTTTATACAATATATATTTAAAAGAACTTAATAATTTTTCAAATCTTGCTCATAATGTAAACAATTACATTTGCCAGGAGTATCATACTATGTAACGTATAAAACAAGGTAACGTAAATGCCTCATTGAACATGATAATATGTAAGCGTCATTGGCTGTCATTGACCCTGGTGGAGACCATTTTATTTCATGCACATGCATACAATATTGAAGCCGATTCTCTTGTGAGTTGGTGTCTCACTCCAATTCAGCCTCAATATCTTGATCCAGTGTCACTGGAGCAACGGATGCCTCTCCCTTTACAATGTACCTTTTCGAGTATATATCCCGGTCTGGATCATAGCACTGGACAACTAGCACAGATGCCATTGCTGTGAATTCTCCAGAGGCCAGGTAACCTCCCACTGGACCTAATTCAGGGCAGTCTTGCTTTTCCAACAGTGGTTCTGACACTGGTGACGACCGACCTACCAAGAACAGGTTGACGCCTTTCCCCATGTCTCTTAAAGCTGCTGCCACCTCAGCATGACCCTCCACTACCCTTTCCTCGTACTTAATGTTACCTTCTTCTGCCTTGGCCTTGCATGCCTCAATTGCCATCTCATCTGCTGTAATGTTGTCACTCACTAGTGGTACACTGAGAGAATTAGCAGCCACAAAGCGGGTTACTGTTAACGAGATGCCGGGGTGTTCGGCCATGCGGGAAGCATATGCAAGCGCCTCACGGTCGTCAAGACCTCCGAAAAACAACACATGGATGGAGTACTCAACATTTTTGGCAGAGACCTGAGCAGCCCCACCGAATCCACGGTCAACCAAGATTGCAACTGAGCAAGGGGCGTGGCGTAGGACTTGCTGGTTGACCAGATGGTATGCATGACCAATTGACTCAAATGAGCCATCAAACTGGAGCATGCTGTGGAACGGTAGGATTATGAGTGCCACTCGCTTGTTGAGTGCAGAGGTGATGATGTCATCATGAATTGTGCTGAGGTCGGAGATGGCAGTCATTGAGCGTACTGACACTGAGCTCAGCTGCTGGTAAACCTCAAAAGCCACTTCAACCATCTCTCCACCACCAGCAACAGCCTTGCCACGCCTATTCCAGAAAGGCAACCCATTACGCCTTGCCCTCTGGACCATGAAAATTGCAGATGATCGCTCTGACAACTCAACTAGGTGCATTGCATAAACTGTTAGGCAACGACGTTTGGTGCCGCGTGATGACTCAATTAGGTTGATCAATGTCGGGATATTTCGGCTCGTTTGGAAGCATGCCATGACACGAAACTCGCTGTCTGTTTCAGTTGCAGACTTGATGGTGCGTTGTTTGTAGGGAGCCACAGGGCGTGCCGGCTTGTACACAGCTGTGACAAGGGGGGTTGTGATGAAGGTAGTGAAGAGCGCCATCAGCACTAATATGGCAAATGCCTCGTCGTTGAGCACCTTCCGGTCCTTGCCGATGTTCAGTACAATAAGTTCGACTAAACCCTTTGTGTTCATTAGGAAACCTAGGGTCAGAGCCTCTCGGACTGGTATCCGTACCAGGGCAGAAATAACAAATGTACCAAAAATCTTTCCCACACATGCATTGGTGATGACAAGGACAAGGAGACCCCATGATTTAGCACCACTAATGGTAGCCACATTGGTCTTAAGTCCACTCGAAACAAAGTAGAGAGGTAGAAAGAGACTGGAGACTAGATCCTCCACTTTCTCGATTAGAACTCTCGCGAAAGGCCCATCCTTAGGCACCAAGATGCCTACCACAAAGGCACCAAACAAAGCATGAATGCCGATAGCATCAGTGACAAATCCAGCGGAAAGGACTATGACAAGTGTGGTGCAAATATAGACCTCTCTGACAGGTTCCCCCTCTGCGGACATTCGTACCATCCAGGCAAGGATCGGGCGAACTGCAATTACTAGAAAGATAATAAAGCCTGCAACTGACAGTAGGACCCAAAGTGAGACAAGTGGAGAACCCGAGCCTGAGAGTGCAATGGCAAGAGCTAGTAGGATCCAGGCAACCACGTCATTGACTGCAGCCGCCGACATGGCTAATCGACCTATATCAGTTGTGAGCAGTTTGAGCTCGGCCAAGATGCGAGCTAGGACAGGAAAGGCAGTGATGGAGAGCGCGACACCCATGAAAACAAGGAGAGGGCCTTGGCGTGCTCCTTTGATAATTGTTGAACGGAGAATAACAGAGGTGCCAATGCCGAGAACAAAAGGAAGCGAAATGCCGGCAATGGCGATCGCAAGCGCTTTCTTTCCAGTGCGGCGAATGGCACGTAGGTCTAGCTCGAGGCCCACAAGGAAGAGGAAGAAGATGAGGCCGATGTTAGCAACAGTGTCTAGAACAGTCAAGCTCCGACTTGGGAATACAGAGTTTAGAAATTTGCTGCTTCGGCCTAGTGCGGATGGCCCTAGCAGGATCCCGCCCTGTATTTTTGTAATGGAAGTTCATTTTCAATCAATAACAAGATAAACTGTTGCCTTACTACTGAGTAAATTAAGATGGTAATGCAAGAACTAATTAATGTTGAACTAAAATATCTATTTTTCACGTTTATGGATTTTGTATATTTTGTATACTACTGAGTAAGGATGGAAGCTCATTCTAGTAGGGGATAACCCAGAAAAGAATACTGTTGATTTTTAGAGGAAAATAGAGTGGAGAAAGAGAAAAAGGCTTGTAATAAATTAAAATGAAGTAATTTCATTAATTGATTATATTTGTGTGTATATATATTTTATTACTATGGTCCTATGTGGTATTTATACATTACAAGGCTCAACTAGCCGTTTGTTACTGTTGGTATATTTTCTTTGTGAGGTACGCACAGGTACCGAGGCACATATTGCCTTTTTTCTATTTCTAAATATAAGCAAGGAGACCCCTTAAGTTCCTTGATTTAATCCTAGATCGATGATGATAATTAATCTGAGATCTTCTATTATTTTCAACAAATACTTTTCACTATATATCATCACTTTCACTCGCAATTTATTTCAGTGAAAAGGCATGATGCCTGGATACATTTTATCAGTCAGTCGATCGTGTAAGCAATTGTACTATGAGAAATGTTCAAGATGAGATACTGTCATGAATACATTTCATCGATCACAGTCGTGTAAGCAAGAACCTTAATTAATTGCTCAATCGCTAGTAATTATACAACTCTTGCAGGGATGTCATATTGACCAGTTAAATTTCATGCAGTACCTCTCTATCCCAATTTAAATTAGTGTGTAATATAACTCCTAATTAAATTTTACTTGACTATATATATATTATAATAAATGTAATTCTACGAATTCTTTTATAATTTAACTTTCTGTCCTGGCAGACCTTTTCTCTCGCGCGTGTTACTTAATTGCATTCCTCTTCTTTCTTATCTGTGACAAGCCTGTTACTTTGTTTTGTTTTAATTAATACATTATTATTGTTTGTTTTACGTACCTACCTTACAGAGAACACTCTCTTTGTGTTTGATCAGCAAGCGGTTAAGGCACTTGGTACGTATCAGATACTCCTAGAAAACATGTCATGACCTGTTTATTAATATTCTTTCTAGGGAATAAATAGCTAGGTGAACCATATATGAATGCATGCTTTTTAAATGACGGGCCTGATTCCTACAAATTAATTACTTAATTAACATGACATGAATACTTATTACAAGTATATAAATAAAATATATTGGTGTTGATACAGAGCTAGCGTACGTACAATGATCTCGGCAATTACACGAGGTTGGTGTAGGGGCTTGAGAACAAAGGCGAGGGAGCGAGTGACGACAACTACGAGGCAAATCTGAAGTATCAGCAACGGCAGTGCGAAGTGAAGCGGGTCATCTCCTTGCCACACTCCCTCTGAAGTCGTCTTCATCGGTGTTTGGCATTTTGTGTTTGCTTCCACCATTGCGCTCTTACTATATATGATCTTCTTGCACCTGCTTAAATTTATTATTTTGTTTTAGAGAGATGTCAAGTTTAATCTATTTGAGGAACAAGAGACAAGTTGGTGTTATATATAGAGAGAGAGAGAGAGCAAATGTGTAGTGGAAAGGGGAGAAGTCGTTGTAATCTTGTTAAGAGCAGGGTACTTCTCTTTATATAATACTCCACACTCCTTTTCTCTCTGCTTAGGTAGAGGATTGATGCACTTAATCAAGTAATTTAGTACTAATTTGACAAATTGGATAAGAAGTACTTTGAGGTCACAAAACTATTAAATATAATACTTATGTAACGTGGCGGCCGGGCACTATCATAAGATTAGTTTGTAGATATAACCAGGGAACGCCACGCAACGCAATACAGTAAAGATAATATAGAAAATCTAGTTTGTAGATAATCCGTTTATAATCCGAATCCGAATTAAACGGATCCGGATACTTCCGGATACGGATCCGAATAATTATCAAATATCCACAGAATATTCGGATTCGGATACGGATAGTAAGTTTTAAACGGAGCGGCTATCCGAACCATCCGGAACGTGATCGGACCCGCTAAGAACCCCATTTGCTGAGGCGAACCCAGACCCGCTAGGCGGACCCATTTGCTGAGGCGGACCCGTTAGGTAGAAACTCAAAGCTAAAATAAATTGCTACTGCTGGGATTCGAACCCTTGCCCTCTATTATCAAGACTTAGCATCAAACCACTACACCACTTTGTCTTTTGTTACCATTCCATTATTTTGTATATATAATATATCAATAGATCATCTCCCATCTCTCCAATATTATAATTAATATTTATATTTAATTCTTTTTATTAATATTTGTATCTTAAAAGTTCATATACTTCAATTATTCGTCTTGTATTCATATTCGAATTCGTATCCGTAAATTATCCGCTTCGTATCCGTATCCGTTTTAGGCGGATTTGGTTTTGAATTTTGATATCCGTTTACTATCCGTATCCGTATTCGTATCCGCTCATTATCCGACGGATGTGGATATGGTATCAGCATTATCCGCTCCGTATCCGCTCCGTTTTCACCCCTAAATCCTAGTACATTCATAAACTGATTAACAAAATAGTGCAATTATTGACTAGTTAGTTGCATATTTTTATTTGACAATTTATGAGCGCCTCTTGCATGTGATAGTGTTCGTATAAATTAAGGTTTGGGTACAATCAGATTACATGTCTAATTAATATACTTATTATTTTCATTGGATAGAAAATGGGGTGGGGGTAGAGTGGGAAAAATGGCACGGTGGAGCCCGCTCCGTTACGGAACGACACGGTTACAGTACGGAACGGCACAACATGTGTGTTGGTTACGTGCTGTGAATTTGGCACGTCATGGCACGTCATGTGAAGGATCAAATCACAGTACGGCACGACACATGGTCACGCGAGTCACACGCAATTATAATCAAATGGTCACGCGAGTCACACGAGTCACATTTGGTCATGGCATGTTTGGGCATAGCGTGACTCACGTGGTGTGACCATTCGCGTGCCGTGACCACCCTTGACATTTTGATCATGGCACGGGATGACACGGTACGGTACGTGAAAATTTAACTTGGTCACAGTACAACACAAGACCAAAGTCACAGTGTATTAATCACGTCATGGCACGCTACGTTTTTTTCCACCCTGAGTAAGGGTACCGGCAAGTTGGACGTAGGTTAGACTTTGGGCCAAGTCTCTGGGTATATATGAAAATGAGGTGTGTGGGGGTTTTGTTTAAAGGATTTTGGACAAAATTTTATTTAAAGTCATCTATATTAATTTTTTTTTTAGATTTACAACTTACAAGATTGATTAAACTTATTTAGTTCTAAATTTGTTTGGACGATCGAATTTTAACTTTAACGCAGATTAAATAGTTTAGGTCCAAATCTGTATAAAATTTGTTCAAAATTACTTGGACAATATCCAATCTCATGAAAATTTCAAGCTGATGTGCTATTTAAATTCAGGCTGTCAGATCTAAAAATTAATGAGCATGAAATACAAGGATATGCCTTAATTGATGAACGGAGTAAGACTTTCAAACTATAGAGGTTAAACATAAATGAGAATCTATTATATAATTTTATATTTAGTATGAGAGTCAATTTTACAGTATCCATAAAAATTTATCCTAAACTATATACAAAATATGTATAAATACATTTATTTTAAAATTAATGCGAATCAATTGACCTCTGTTGAATGTTGAATACATGTGCCTCCGTCTCTGCCTTATACCGTCTGTGCCTTAATTATAATTTATAAGTTAATATTATTTGGAGTAGGTCTTATAGACATTAGATCTACTATTGGATTTAGGGCTGCACAAAAAATTCGTAGTTCGTAATTCGATTCGAGTTTGATTCGAAAAAGTTCGTAAAAAGTTCGATTTGAAATTGAGTTCGTTCAAAATTATTTCAAACCAAACTTAGTTCGAAATTAATTCAAACCAAACTCAAACTGAACCTATTTCGTTCGAAATAGGTTCGCAAACCAAATTTAGTTCGAAATTAACTCAAACGTGAACCGTTAATTTATGCTGATAACTTATGTTCACTGATGAAAATATAAACCGTCCAGTCCATAATTGCTTTGAATTCTGACTTCTGAAACAGAAAGTCCGGTCCAATTACAAGCTCAAATAAAAAAAATTCAACAACAAAGCCAAAAACCCAAAATAGAAAAATTAAACAAAACCAGCCATAACCCATAATAGTTGGTTGCGAACTTTTGGTATTATCACTGTTGGTTGCGATTTGCGAACAAAACTAGCAATAAAAAACCTAGCCGACTTTCCCTCTCTATTGGTTGCGAACTTGCGATACCAAAGTCCAAACCCTAGAGTTTCCCTCTGTTGGCAACTTGGCTGCGATACCAAACCGGGACCGGCCGTGAGGTGAGGCGAGGCGACCCTCGTTGATCTCTGCTTTGTTGGTTGATTATTGAGACCGGCTGTGAGGCGAGGTGACCCTTTTTACCGGCCGTTTCTCTTTGCCCTTCTTACGATTTGCTCCTCTCTCGGATAATTAAAAAGCACACCATTTTTATTATTGTTTGTTTTATAAATCAAATAGCATTAACTTCTCAGCGCTATGCCGCTATCCAGTTTAATTTTTTTCCTTAAAGATGGCACTTTGGTGATTGTTCTATACTTCTATTGATATATAAATTGTACTTTGAATACATTGGAGTGCTTGCATTTTTATTTAAATTATACTTCTATTAATTTTTATTGAAGTGCTGTAATTTCGCACTATGGCTCAGTCATAAGTCATAACTCGTAAGTCGTAACAAAGTTCGTAAAGGTTCGAAATTGAGTTCGTAAAAAATTCGGTTCGAAATTGAGTTCATTCGAAATTAATTCAAACCAAACTCAAACTGGAGGTAAGTTCGATTCAGTTCGATTCGTTTACAGCCCTAATTGGATTCGATAGGCTCTCAGATCGTTTAGTCCGTTTTAAAATTCGTACACATGAAAATTAAAGCCATGACATACACGCGAGTACGTGACGCGGTAGCAGTAAGATTTAAGGGGTTCAAATATCGACAGCCACATTTTTGCTTCGGACAGCGCACAAATTAACTTCTGCATATGCTTTACAATTTACTAAAGAAAGTTCCCAATTATATTTTCTTACTAACACTATTAACTTCTTTCCCACTAATTAAATCAATAATTAACTGGTATACAGACATTAATTATTCATTTGTCTATCATTCAATATGTTATATTGCATACATTTGACCATTTCATGTAATTTCTATAGCATATTTTTTAAAGAGTGAGGCTATGGTACTTCGGCTAGTGTACTACGGCTCAATATGGTACTTTTTAAAATCCTAACAGTCGATCCGAACCGTTCAATGTGATATCCATATGAATATGTACTTGCAAACTAAATTTTATATTTTTTTCGAATTTTTTTACTATTTTTTTAGATAGGTAGAATTTTCTGTGTTTTATACAAATTCTGGACCATCAAAATTCTACCTATCTAAAAAAATAGTAAAAAAATTCGAAAAAATATAAAATTTAGTTTGCAAGTACATATTCATATGGATATCACATTGAACGGTTCGGATCGACCATTAGGATTTTAAAAAGTACCATATTGAGCCGTAGTACACTAGCCATAGTACACCATAGCCTCACTCTTTTTTAAATTAGACTTGTTAATTTGTAGAACTTGTTAATAGAAATATATATACACACACACACGGGTATGAAATCAATATGAGATTCAATAGAATTCACATGCAGTAATATTAATTGAAAGCTGTAAAACATTTCCTTCTTTGGGTTTGGACGAAGCATTTTTATATGCCTGTGATAAATGAAATATATATATATGTAATAAGGAATAAAAATGAAGTAAGAAAAGTTAAAAAATATGCTTTTGGCTTACATTGCAGAAAATAAAAGTTAGTTAAAATTTTTGGAACATTTCGTTGTAAGTTGACGTGGGGTATTCAATGACAATTAATATGCTGACATGAAAGCCTACAATTTACAAAAACCAGAAGATGATCTAATTAGCTTCTGATAAAAAAAATATATATATACATATTAGCTTCTGATAAGGATCCAGCATGGATACAATTTACAAAAACCAGAAGATAGATTAATTCTTCTTAAGTACGTATTTCACTGATTGGTCGCCGGCCACAAATTTTTAATTCAATAGAACAATAATTAATCCTTTGCTTTCCTAAATTTGGTCAAACAATCAAGCTGCACTGCTGCAGGGGAATGCCGGCCATATATTATGCCAACTAATCTTCATAGTTAATTATTTTTCTGCCTCAATAATTGAATTTTGAATAGATCGCAAGTCAAGTTAATTATTTTTCTGCCTCAATAATTGAATTTTGAATAGATCGCAAGTCAACTTAATTATTTTTCTGCCTCAATAATTGAATTTTGAATAGATCGCAAGTCAACTTAATTATTTTTCTGCCTCAATAATTGAATTTTGAATAGATCGCAAGTCAACTTAAATTATTTTTCTGCCTCAATAATTGAATTTTGAATAGATCGCAAGTCAACTATATATATATATATATATGAATTTTGCTATTGTGCTTCATGAAGTAAAACCAATATTTTACTTCACGCTCATACACCCATTTCCAAAATCCAAATCGTCGATCCGACCGTTCAAGTTGTTCTCCATATTGAAATGTGCTTGGAGACCAAATTTTACATTTTTTGGAATTTTTTTACTATTTATTAAGCCATTTTGAAAATCGCTGATCCATTGGTCCAGAATTTTTTACTGTTTTTTACTATTCACAATGGATCAGCGATTTTCAAAGTGGCTTAATAAATAGTAAAAAAATTACAAAAAATGTAAAATTTGGTCTCCAAGCACATTTCAATATGGAGAACAACTTGAACGGTTCGGATCGACGATTTGGATTTTGGAAATGGGAGTATGAGCGTGAAGTAAAACTCGGTTTTACTTCATGAAGCACAATAGCCCTACTCTATATATATATATATATATATATATATAGAGTCTGACTTAGCTACTTCATGAAGTAAAACGACTTTGTACTTCACGCCATATCTTCATTTTCAAAGTTCAAATAGTCGATTCGAACCTTCCAACATGTTCTTCATATTGAAATGTACTTGGAGACCAAATTTTATATTTTTTGGAATTTTTTTACTATTTATTAAGCCACTTTGAAAATCTGAAAATCCTTATGAACAGTAAAAAACAGTAAAAATTTCTGGACCGCTGGATCAGTGATTTTCAAAGTGGCTTAATAAATAGTAAAAAAATTCCAAAAAATGTAAAATTTGGTCTCCAAGCACATATCAATATGGAGAACAACTTGAGCGGTTCGGATCGGTCGTTTGAATTTTCAAAATGAAAATAATAAGGCGTGGAACACCAAGTCGTTTTACTTCATGAAGTAGCTAAGCCCAGCATTATATATATATAACCTATATATATATATGTGTGCGCGCGCGCGCGCATATACAAGGTTGAATGTCTTTGAATGCATGAATTTATTGTTTCATAATTCATACAAAACATGAATCCGTCCGGGTTGTCAATTTGTCAAAAAGATATGTTTTCTTAAAAGAATCTTATCTGAAACAAACTCCTCTTATCTTGCATCATTACGAAAGTACGATGTTGAGATTATGAATTATGAGGAGAAAAATATTATTAAACTCTTTTAATCTTTTAGATGTTGTTCCTCTGCTCTATTTATACAAAAATTTCTAACGGCTCTATTATTGTACCGTTGGTACTGTACAAAGTACCATTGGTACTGCTCCTAGTCTACTTTATTTTAATCTAATTGATCAATGATGGACGAGATCAATTCTTCTATATTTCTTCTTTATTTCAACACTCTCCTTCAAGCTAGGAATGTATATGTCATACAATCCTAGCTTGCTAGTGATAACCTCAAAATGTGTCGGATCCAAATCTTTGATAAAAATATCCGCTAATTGATCTTTGTTTTTCACAAACGGTGTTTCTATTTCTTTCACTTGGACCTTCTCTCTAATAAAATGACAATCCACTTTTATGTGTTTCGTTTTTTCATGAAACACCGAATTTGATGCAATATGTCGAGCGGAGTTATTATCGCAATACATCTTCATAGGTTGATCAATTTCAATGCTCATGTCTCTAAGTAGTTGTTTGATCCATATAAGTTCACTTGCAGTGGATGCCATGGCATGATATTCCGCTTCCGCACTTGATCGCACCACGACATTTTACTTCTTGCTTTTTCATGTGACTAGATTCCCGCCTACAAATGTGCAAAAACCGGTGGTGGATTTTCTGTCAAAGCTACCGGCCCAATCTGCATTGGAATAGCCACATATTTCATTAGAATTATTGTTCTTCATTTTTATGCCTTTTCCGGAATTTCTTTTTAAATATCTCAATATTCTATTTACGGCTTCCAAATGAGGCGTTCTTGGTGAATGCATAAATTTACTGATTTGACTTACCAAAAATGAAATATCTTGACGTGTTACCGTAAGGTAAATTAATTTTCCTACAAGTCTTTGAAATTAGTTTATGTCTTCTAATGGTTCACCATCCTCGGTATTTAATTTATATTTGGTATCAATTGGTTTAGAAGCCGATTTACAACCTAGTTTACCGGTCTCTTTTAGCAAATCTAAAGTATATTTTCGTTGTGAAATAAAGAGATCCTTATTTGAAGAAACTACTTCTATTTCTAAAAAATATTTTAAGTGTCCTAGATATTTAATGTCAAATTTCTCTTTTAATTGGGATTTGATTTTTCTAATTTCCTCTAAATTATTTCCGGTGATTATTAAGTCATCAACATATACCAACACAAGGGTTATATTTTTTTCCTTCACTTTTGGTAAACAAGGAGTGGTCGGCACTACTAATTTTAAAATTACAAGAATTTAAATATGAACTAAGTTTGTCATACCATGCCCGAGGAGATTGCTTTAATCCGTATATTGACTTATTTAACCTACAAACTATATTAGAATAATTTTCCATTTTATGGCCCGGTGGTAGTGTCATGTACACCTCCTCTTCAAGTATTCCTTGAAGAAAAACAGTATTTATATCCATTTGGTATAAGTTCCGATCATTATTTACAATAATAGAAAATAAAATTCTAACGGTATTTATTTTTGCCACCGGTGCAAAGGTTTCGTTATTATATATACCATATGTTTGAGTATATCCTTTGGCCACTAATCTCGCTTTATACCGTTCTATGGAACCATCACTATTGAACTTGGTTTTGTATACCCATTTACAACCAACGGGTTTTTTATTTTTTGGTAATGGAACAATTACTCAAGTTTCATTTTTCTCAAGGGCTTCTAATTCTTCTTCCATAGCCTTGCACCATACCGGGTTTGTTATTGTCTCTTGGTAATTTTTTGGCTCAATTTCATTTTCAATAGACGTAAGAAATGCATTGTATTTAGATGAAATATTTTTGTATGATACAAAGTCTTGTATAGGATATTGTAACATATAAGTTATAAAATCTCTAAATTTAGTAGATGGGTGGCACACTCTTATGGACCTTCGTACCATGATATTTTCTTCTTCCTCATTATTATCATCATCATCATTATCATTATTGTTATGAGTATCATCATTATTTATTTCTTCTTCATGGTTATTGGATTCAATTTCATACTCCTCATTTGGTATGAAATCTAAGTCATTAAAGAGAGATGGTATTGTCTTAACTTGGTGAATTTCAAGGGGTTTATCATCAATCTTACTTTTTTTAAAATATGATTCATCTTCACAAAATATCACATCTCTAGATATTTTTTTATTAATCGGGTCATAGCACTTGTAACCTTTTTTATATGGTGAGTATCCTAAAAAAATAGCTTTTGTTGACATAAAATCAAATTTGTTTTTTCTTTTAATATGAACAAAATATACACAATCGAAAACTCTTAAGTGATCAAGATTCTTTTTTTGTTGGTAGAGAATTTCGGTTTGACTTTTGTTTTCTAAAGTAACACTAGGTAGTCTATTAATTAGATGTGTAGCACAAAGAATGGCATCCGACCAATATATTTTTAGAACATTATTTTGAAATAATAATGCACGTGTTATTTCTAATAAATGTCTATTTTTTCTTTCCGACACTCCATTTTGTTCGGGAGTATTTATACAAGTGGTTTGGTGTATAATTCTTTTTTTTAAATCCATTATATGAATTAATTGGGGCCGGACTCCATCCATCGGAGCGGACTAAATCAAACGAGGCTTCACTTCTACTAGTGAAAAGTGAAAAAGGAAGTCTCATTTGTTTTGCCAACTTATATCACAACTAATACAACTAGAGTTTGGAAAATTTAAAACACTATTTAAAATCTCGTTGGAGGAATGTCCGAGTCTCTTGTGCCATCTATATATATCATAATTAATTGAGCTTGCCGAAGCGCAAAAACTTAATTTTTCTAGATCCAAAAGATAATGTCCATTTTTAAGAAACCCTTCACCAATCTTGTCCCCGGTTATCCGGTCCTGAAATATTACATTGTTATATGAGAATATTACATCACAATTAAATTCTTGTGTCAATTTTTTAACCGAAAGTAAGTTATAGGAAAGGTTTTTAAAAATAATACATTACTAATTTTTTTGTTGCTCAACACAATTTCACCTATACAATTTATTTTTTCTTTCATATCGTTTGCTACGGTTACATATTGGTCAATTTCGGGTAGTTTTAAATTTTCAAGGAACCTTTCATTTCCAAACATGTGGTCGGTTGCACCACTATCAACAATTATTTGGTTAAACAAATTAAAATTATTTGAGTGAGATGCAATACCACATGAGCTTGCAGAATTTTGAGCAAGCAACACGGTTAGTTGTTGGAGAATCTGCTGCATTTGATCCCCTGACCCGCTTGACCCACAGCGCCTGACCCATTTGATCCACCAGCACTTGAACCCGGTTCAACCTAACCAGTTGGGTTATCATTTCTTTTGTTGTCGGTTTGAGCAGAGAAACCCCGTGATTCATCTCTTTCCACCATTTTGGACGGAGATTTGGATGAATAAAGTAGCATTTTTCAGCCTTATGACCCTCTTTCTTGCAATGAGAGCAAATCTCACCCCTCAAATTCGACCAATTTTGGTTCCTTTGAGAATTAGGGTTTTGGTGATTTTGGGGAAATCATACAGCGTGGCCATGGGGCTCATGTCCCTCGCCATGGCTAGCTTGTGGACCCCCATAGCCTCCCGTAAAGAATATTCTCGCTGAATTTGGTTTACTACTTCAGAGAAGGAGGGAAGATCGGGTGCTCGAATGATTTGTTACCGAATAACCTCATAGTTTGCCTCAAAGCCCTCAAGGTACGAGAAAATTCGATCCTCCTCTTTTTTTTAGTTCTTTTGGGTCGGTTGTGAATAGTCGATAAACATCGAGTTCATCATGTTTCTTCTTGAAAGAAGCAAGATATTCTAAATGGGTTCTGGTTCCCTTTTTTTCTTGCTGAATTTCTAGTTGGAGGCGATAGACATGAGAATGATTTTTTTGTTGCTCGTAAAAGGATTGAAGTTCGTCCCACAGTTCTTTCGATGTGTTACAGTTTTGGAGAAACAAATCAGTGACTTGTTGCTCCATGGACCCGTATAAGAGAGCCATTACAACATGATCTTCTTTTTGCCATTTTCAGATTTGGATTTTTTAGGCATCTGATGATTTTTTCGGATTTTTCGGTTCTGGTTTTGCTTTATCTCCAGTGATGTATTCTATTTTATCTCTACCACTGAAAGAAATGGTTACTGATTTGGCCCATGATAGATAGTTCAAACCATTTAGCAAAGTCAAAGTTAGTTTCGATGGGTTGGTAGCTTCGCTTGCTTGCTGCCCCCACTGATCCATTTCTGATGTTGCTTGATCAGTGAACTTCTACTATGGCCTTTCTGTTTCTGTTTATGAGGTTACCAGTTTACTAGTAAATATTGATTATCGGGTTATTAGGTATTGTTATCACTTTTTCAAAGTTGTTTTGATACCATGTTGAGATTATGAATTATGAGGAGAAAAATATTATTGAACTCTTCTAATCTTTTACATGTTCCTGTGCTCTGTTTATACAAAAATTTATAACGGCTCTATTATTGTACCGTTGGCACTGTACAGTGTACCATGGTATTGTTCCTAGTCTACTTTATTTTAATCTAATTGATCAATGATAGACAGCTGAGATCAATTCTTCTATATTTCTTCTTTATTTTCAACATACAAGGTATGCTAATAATTAAATTAAGGGAGGGCCTATCTTTCCCCCATCATTCATCCCTTATTTTTTCCCCAACTGAAAATAAGTAGGGGACCACAATATTACAGTTAATAACTGCTGGAATTAGTAGGGGACCACAACTGCCTTCACAGCGTTACCGGCGGACATATTGCGCAAAAGTATTCACACTTGACCCAGGTAGTATTCATCCATGTAAATAAAAGTATTCATCTTTGAGAAATAATTATATAAGGAAACATTACCACCCATCTTTTACACATTTTTAGAAGTGGCTTTTTTTCCTACATTCACTCTAACTAATATTTCTGTCGATCTGTGCGGAATTTTTCAAATCTAAAACCACGAAAGTCTTCTACACAATTTTCTCTTTCAAATGAGATCTATGATAACATACTTTCGAGGTGTCCGTTACGCAAGTATTCACACCTCGTACGCAAGTATTCATCTCTCATTGAACAAGTATTCATCCTCGTCGTGTAAGTGTAAAGAGTACATGAAGGTATGGTGGGACCGCACAACCGCGACTTCAGATAAGTAGGGGACCACAGTAATATGCGGAGATAAGTGGTGGAATTAGTAGGGGACGATTTGCGAAAAAGTATTCACACTTAACACGAGTTGTATTCATCCATATAAATAAAAGTACTCATCTTTGAGAAAGAATTATATATGAAAATATTACGACATTAAGAGCATTAATTACGCGGAGATAGTAGAGAATCACAACTGTCGTCCGCTAAAAACAAAAGAAAATACGTAATTAAGTGGGGGGGACCGCACAACCGCCATCACTAACTACCGTGGGGACCGCATAACTGTCACCACAAGTGGAAACAACATCAAGTATTCATCTATAATACATGAAGTATTCACATGTAATACATCAAGTATTCACATGTAATACATCAAGTATTCACCTTGATATATCAAGTATTTAAAAAAAAAACTGGACATATCACACCCATCTTTTACACGTTTTTAGAGGTGGTTTTTTTTTCTCCGTTCAATCTAACTAATATTTTTAACGATCTGTGAGGAATTTTGCAAATCTAAAACCACGAACGTCTTCTACATAATTTTCTCTTTAAAATGAGATCCATGATGACATACTTTCGAGTTATTCGTTGCACAAGTATTCACCCTCGTCATGCAAGTATTCATCTATCATTGAACAAGTATTCACATGTAATACATCAAGTATTCACCCTGATATATCAAGTATTTTTAAAAAAAACTGGACATATCACACCCATCTTTTACACGTTTTTAGAGGTGGTTTTTTTTTCTTCGTTCAATCTAACTAATATTTCTAACGATCTGTGAGGAATTTTGCAAATCTAAAACCACGAACGTCTTCTACATAATTTTCTCTTTAAAATGAGCCATGATGACATACTTTCGAGTCATTCGTTGCACAAGTATTCACCCTCGTCATGCAAGTATTTATCTATCATTGAACAAGTATTCATCCTCGTCATGTGAGGCGGAGGCAGAGGCGAAGAAGGAGAGGCGGAGGTGGGAGGCAGAGACGGAGAGGGAGAGGTGGGCGGAGGCAGAGGTGGAAGGGGGAGGCGGAGGTGGAAGAGTGAGAGGGAGGGAGAGAGGAAAGAAATAGAAGGAGAAAATCTACTAATTAATTTGTAGGGACCACTAGTTAGTTAGAATTGATTATTATAGTTAGAAAAGGAAGTTAGTTAGTTGGGGGAAAAATGGAGGAATGAATCAAGGGGTAACATATAATTACCCTTAAATTAAACCGGACCTTCCTTTTTCCTACTATATCCCTGTAATTAATTTTATTATTTCTGATAAAAATAGTGATTTTTTGCACATTTGACAAACTCTCACTGATTTATTTCTTTTTTTAGTTATTTTAATAGAAGAAATACTAATTTTAACGATACAAATACCATCTTTAATAATACAAACATATTATTTTTAATAAAAAAATATAAACATATTATTGAACTTCTATTACTTAAATAAGTAACTTCCTTGTTATATAGTTATTGTATAAATACTTATTTTATTAGTATGACCACGTACCAGAATCAATAAACAAACATCAACTTCATTTACTTAAGAAACTATATCTAGTTTTTCAACTTATATAGACATGTGTTTTGTACTTTCTATTGATGGGTGTTTAATCTTGAATTTATCTGTATTTTTAGCTTGTGTAATCAGACATTTAATTTAATTTACTGGATGTCTAAATTTGAATTGTCAGATGTTTCTTTTTTTTAGAGATAGAAAGATGGTGATCTATTCTATCAACTTCAATTTAATTTTCAGACATGATATCTTATCTGCATTTTGAATCCACGATCTCTATCTCACACAAAGTCGCTCTTTATCACTAGACAAAAGTTGGTTCTTAAAATTGTCAGGTGTTTCAACTTGTATAATCAAGTATTTATACTAATTTAAGAGCATATTCACTAGATACTAATTTCAGAGCATATTTATATATACTAATTAGTTGAATAACTATCTTTTTGTCCAACTTTTAATGATTAGTGTATTACAGCTCCGACATATTAATTTTCACCGCGGAATTGTTTAATAAAATTATTTTAAAAATCTTAATTAAAAGACTTGTGGGGATTTGTGTCTAGTGATTGATTGGTAGTTCGCTGATTCTTATTCTATCAATTATATATATATCAGCCTCTGTAATCAATTACTGTAATTGGTTACTCAATTGAATTGATGGTAATGTAACGCAACCACCTATCAATTAAACTGCATATACAAAATCAAAAGTCAAATACTCGAAAAGATATAAATCTGACACGTAACATAATTAGCTTAACAAATACTCCCATGATGTCATTGCTTTTTAAAATTTATCTCAGAGGCCGTACCAATCTTATTTGCTTACGTACGGATTATCTTATAAATATCTTGTTTTTCAGAAAAACATCAACCAAATATTTTTCTTCAAATTTATTAACAAAAAATTTCTATCATGCAAGCCTATAAAATATCAGAACTATAATGTATACAGCTGACTTCCCGGCCCGTATTGCAACTGGAAGCCTTCTCTTGCACTACTCTACCTGAATAAGGCATAGAAAGAAGAGAAGGCTAGATATTGTTTTTTCACAAAATTTGAATATGATTGAACAAGAACTAGCAATATACATGAGAGATTGCTACATCAGGACACATGATATAGGAACTAGAGTGATATTTAAACTTGGGTCTCTGTACAATTTATTTGCCAGAAAAAAATTAATTAACTAACAACCGCATTAAAAGAAGAGGGTTAAGTCATTTGAAAGCAACCAATTTCCCATTTATAACCAAACAAGTTACAAAAAAAACTTACAAGAAAATATTGCACTCGCACCATTGCAAATTAACCAGTATAACATTTAGTGCTGCTTACAGATGAGTGATGGTCGATTGACTGATTGGTATTTTGATTTGTATTTTCTGTAAAATCTTTGGGTAAATCTACCAAATTCCTTTCAGCTTATATATTATAAGACAAAATTAATAGATGAGAAACCTTAGTGGTTCTACAATACTCATCGGACCAGCATGACTCATCCATGACCTAACCATTTGTCCATTTAGCCAATATGGCAGCTGTAGATGACACCACAACAACTCTCTTCACTTTAGCCTAGACTTGCCTTCTGCACATTCTTCGTGCCAGTCACTGCTGGTTCAAACACTTCTACCTTAATTCATATGAAATATGCATGGTTAAACACATAATGTGTAAACCACGGTAAAATTGGGTTTCCACATGCATTTCAATTTTCAACCTAAAGTTTAGAGTCAGGGCAGTTTTGGTACTTGCCATGGCTAGGTCAGGGTCAGCTTCAGATTCAGGCTGGCCAGGTAGAACCTTATAGAGTTCAAATTTTGTCAGCTCCTACTAATAAGTTTCGTATTTCTGTTTTTCAAAATTCCAAGTTGACTAGCGGTTTGTGATGTTTGAATTTTCAAGCTCTTCCATCAGGTTACATTATCCAGCGATAAGTTATGATTATTGTTTTAGTTTATGGTTCCTTGTGCTTGATCAAGTACCACTTACATATTATCTGTTGCAAGCCAGTCACGGCTTGTTCACTTACTCTAACATCATGCAAAGAATTAAGGGTGAGAGTAATCTCAAGGAGGCGAATTATGTTAAATTTGAAATAAAACTATTTAGTTTGATGTTGTTACAAATCAGAACATTTAATTAAACGGGTACATGATATGACCTCGTATATATATTGGTATATACCCGTATACTGTATTGTTTTAAACAGGTTTGGTATATGCCCGTATACTGTATACCACCCCCATAAGGCCCCTTTGCACCTACAAAAATTTACTTCAATTGTTTGCTGCACATGCACGTCGTTATGAAAGATGAAAGAAACTAAGCGAGAACTTTTAATGAACCTTCGATGTAATGTACTCAGAAGCAGTGCTACACAAATCCTACCCTACATTGTTTCTCTTCGACGACCTTTTAGTTCAGTAGTCATATCAACTTATACCTTTCTGCTTCATTCATTTATTTGATGCAGACATCCATACTAGGAGTGTTACACTGACAATAAAACTTATTTGACAACCATGACAACCAAAATCAAAACTTGCCATTTAGATAAAATTAAAATCATTTTTTTCAAATTGCTCGATGAATTACAACCAGTTTTCATATTAAACCAATTTTAATGTTTAATCTATCTAAATCAAAAGTTCAAAGAAAACACATCTATAATATTAATATTATGATTTTGATAAGCATTCTGATCATTATCCTGGCAGTCAGTATAGCAGCATATCCCAAGTACTTTTTCAACAACAAAGAACAGTCTCATCAAAATTTATAACTTAAAACAAAACTGACAATTCAAATGCAGATTGTGCTCTCTACTAGATGGTGGAACTAGGACAACAGAAACAAACAAAATTAAGAGGAGTTCACCAATCTGATTAGTTGTTAAGAGAAGTTTGCAGCCTTCCATCAGGGATTGCAAAGAGTACAATCGGCTTCGAATTGCGGAGGAAAGGGGAGTCGCAACGGTAGTAACCCTTCCTCTCCAGTTGGATAACCTCTCCTTGCTTGAGGTTTCTCATGTTGGAATCACCCAGTGCAAAGGTCTCCTTGCGTGTCACCGGGTTTAGGTTATCCAAGAAATCTTCCCCTTCCTCCAGCTGTTATCAATAAACAATAATTAAAGAAGCTCATAGATTGTAATAAAACTATAAATGGATTCTCTTTTTTAATTTGGCTAATAGAATGCTACTTTATTGCACTTCCAAACAATAATCAAAATTCCTCACACTTCTTCTAAACATAGATTTCACAAGTAATTGCAACTACCACTGAAGCATTAGCTTAGTAAAGAATGTTCAAACATATTCACAAATATTAACTGATATGTGGCAAACTTAAACTAGTTCTTTAACAAGCAGAGATCAAAATATAATTAAGCAAATTGAACTTGTAATTTGGACCTGCTACCAACATGCAAATATCACAATAAATTTGCTTCACTCAGCAATTGAGAGATGTTGAGTGCTGTTCGCAGATACAGCAAAATGTTGCATATGATTTATAAATAAATAACCAAAACTGTCCAAATTGAAAGGTACCTTCTTCTTCTTTATTAAATAGTCGAACTCAACCAATGAAAGGTACACCAGCTCCTCAGTATCAGGTAGCCATGTTAGCTTCAGCTTGGTACTCTTCACAGAACCCTCCAGGTGCAACTCTCCAATAAGACCCACAATTTTATTATTACTATCCTTCTTTATTTCCTTCACAATAGCATTGCCCCAGTCCATTAGAGTTACTTCCTCCCCTTGAGAAATGCTTGCTGCATCATTATATTCCAGCCATATTTTGTTCGTGAAGGTCGTTGCCTTTTTGCCAGCGGGCTCATACTTCTTGTGTCTTGGTATGATACGTACGAATGACTTGTCAGGACCATTTGTCAGGGTCAGTACAACCCGGTCTTGCTCAATCACAGCTGTGTGCCGGGCACAAACTGGGTCTATTATCTTCTTGTTTATAGTCCACAGCTTATCCCATTCCATCAAATTTAGATTTTTAGAAGCACCCTAAAATGCAAAAAAATAAATATAAACAATAGCCTCTTCATAGGTGCTAACATTGTAAATGGACCTTATGTAATAGGAAATTGTCAAAAGGGTTACACATGTTCAAGGAAAAACAAAAAGAGACCCCCTTTATATCTTGTGATTTAAGACTGATTTATAATTGTAAGCACAGGTCTTTGTACTTTGAGGCTTGGTCCAATCCCCATTAAAGATGTTTTGCGAACAAACTAAGCAAGTTAAGCACAGTTACCTTTAAAGAAAGGTACATATCTGCTTTGATGCTTCACACGATACAGTAATCAATATACAAGTATGTTACTGTAATAACAAGCTTGTCAAAAATAGCCTATCAATGTATCATAGTAATTATTTGTAAAACACATGGACCAGCTTTTATTTTACTTTTTTAGGGTCTTGTTTTCAATTTCCTATGATTTAGGGCCCTACTTTTTTTGCAAATTTCTTGAAACAGGCAGAAAGAAGTGAAGCTGACCTGCTGAAGAATGAACTGGATGAGTGCCTCAATTTTGAGGCCCCTTCTGACAATACCTTGTACAGTGGGGAAACGGGGGTCATCCCAACCATCAACCTTACCATTTTGCACAAACCAGAGAAGTTTGCGCTTACTGAGAAGCGTGTACACCATGTTCAGCCGGCTAAACTCATATATCTGCACCCTCCTCAGTTCCATATCATCTTGAATTCTGTAGTATTGAGCATTCCTGTCATGGTACTCACTCGACCTCAATGCATGAGTTATTCCCTCAATTGCATCCACAAATGGGCATGCAAAGTCATACGTTGGGTACACCTTGTACTTTGACCCAACCCGATGATGCGGGTCTGCATTACACCTGTAGTAAACTGGGTCACACAATGACTTGTTTGGGTTTTTCATGTCAAGCTTTCCCCTGACGCAGCATTGCTTGCCTCTCTCAGTCCCATGTAACATCTCATTCCACATTGCAAAATTTTGTTCTATCGTGTTATTTCTACAAACTGACTCAACACCATCCATTCTCTCCTTCTGCATCTGCTCCCTTGGCGTGTCATCAACATAAGCCTTCCCTTGCTTAATCATTTTTTCCACCATGGCCATAAGAGCGTCGAAGTAGTCTGATGTGTAGGTCACTCTGTCATACTTAACTCCAAGGGTTTCTATATCTTTCAAAAGATTGTCGACAAACTCCTCACTCTCTTTAGAAGGGTTGGTGTCATCAAACCGCACAATCAACCGGCCATTGTACCGTTCAGCAAAGTATTTGTTTAGAAGTGCAGCTTTCGAGTGGCCTATGTGGAGGTAGCCACTTGGTTCAGGAGCAAATCGCACACAAACTTTCCCAACTTCTGCACCAGGTAGGTCGACCTCAAAGGATGAATTGCTGTTAGAATTGATCGCATCAGTTAATGGTTTTGGGGGATGCTCCTTCGATTTAAGGCTCGGTGCAGGTGATTTGCCAATGCCTCTTTTGCCTACAAAAGCAGCTACCGTTTCATTTAAGATACTGTGCTCCGCTGCTATGGAATTAAACCAGCGCACTAGGTTTTGGTACTTATTCGACTTCCTCAGGCTCTCCCATCTCTGGCCGATACCTGGTTTACAAAAATCAAGTACCACATCTGGTCAAACATCTTTGAATTGTAAGGCCTACGATGTAAGCAAATTAATGGCACCAAAAGAGAATCAAGTACCAGCAAGAGCAGTCCAAACTGCAACATCAGCAATTGTGAAATTGAACCCAACCAAAAAAGTACAGTGTGACAGGTAATCATTGACATATGCACATGCATTCTCAAATTCAGAACCTATTGAGAAGATTGTTGCATAATCGAGCCATTCATCAATCTACAACAGTTGACCTTAATTAGTTAGTTACTCAATGAATGGATTAGATCAGTGATGTTCAAATTGTAACAATTGGGTAAAGATGGAATAACCTGGCCAGATTGGATAGCATCAGTCCCGTACAAATTGGGAAGAGATGAAACCCTTGCAATATACCGTAGAAGTGTATTCACTCCATGCAAACTCACTCTGCAAATTATTCTCAAATTAATGCAAGCTCACCCATTAAGCATAATTAAGAACATAAGCAATGTTGTTTTAGCAATTGAAAAGAAACAGATCTAAAGTAGGAAGAGAAGATCGAGATAGGTCAATGGAAAGAAAACCAACCCAGATGACAAGCGCAGTTCAGGTGGAGAGCCAGAAGGGAGAGCGCCGGCGTCGACAGAGATATTAACTCCAGCGACCTTTGCGGCGGCGAGGATCGATAGTGGCGGTGTATCGGCGGAGAAGGCTAATGTCACTGTCTCCATTCGCAATTTCGCACTTACTTTTCCGGACTGGTGTGCTGGGGTTTTGGGATAATATAAAGGAAGAGAAACAGGAGTTCAAATCACCTAACACGAATCCGAATCCGAATCCTCCCAGGTACCTGACTCTAGCAAATTGAATGGGACGGCCCAGATTACCTCAAAACGGTGCCTGATGGCGCGGGGGCACCGGGCCAGTATTATTTGTGCTTTGTGATTCGTGCCAAATTAAAAGAACGATCTTCGACCGTCCATTTCCAATTTGTTTGAATCAAGTACCTGGGGTGATCTGAATTCAGGTAACACACCCCCGGGATACACTTCGGCCTGAACCTGGGACTAACCCCTTCACCTTGTATGGGCAAGTATCCTCTCTGTTACTTTACTTTACAGTTTGGTGGTGTTTGGTTGTAGACTAAAGTTAAGGTGGCCTAAGTTGTTATTTCATGTTAGGTCGGCCTAAATTATTCGTATTTGGTTGAGGTCTAAAGTTAAACCATGGCTTAAGTTATTACTTGTTTGGTTAGAGTTGGTGGAGGACTAAAGTTTTGGAAGCCTAAGTTAGTTAATTATTAATAATATGATACTAATTATATAATATTAATAATAACTATAATGTATTATAATATTATTATAATATATTAACAATATAAGATATTAATTATATAATTATATATTAATAATTATTATTAGTAATAAGATACTAATTATATAATATTAATATATTAATAGTAACTATAATATATAATATTATTATAATAATTATTTAATATATTAACAATATAACATATTAATTATATAATTATATATTCATAATAATTATTTAATATAATAAAAATATAAGATATTAATTATATAATTATATATTAATAATTATTATTAGTAATGAGATACTAATTATATAATATTAATATATTAATTATATAATTATATATTAATAATGATTATTGATAAAAAGATACTAATTATATAATATTAATATATTAATAATAAATATAATATATTATAATATTATCATAATTATTATTTAATATATTAAAAATATAACATATTAATTATATAATTATATATTAATAATAATTATTGATTAAAAGATACTAATTATATAATATTAATATATTAATAATAACTATAATATATTATTATATTATTATAATAATTATTTAATATAATAAAATATAAGATATTAATTATATAATTATATATTAATAATTATTATTAGTAATAATATACTAATTATATAATATTAGTATATTAATAGTAACTATAATATATATAATATTATTATAATAATTATTTAATATATTAACAATATAACATATTAATTATATAAGAGGAGGGATCCAATTACACCTTTTTTGGTGACACACTTTGACACCTACTATTTTTAAAGTCCAAATAGTCGATTTAAACCGTTCAACATGATGGATATATTAAAATGTGCTTGGAGACCAAATTTTACATTTTTTTGAATTTTTTTGCTATTTATTAAGATGGTTACAAAAATCGTTGTTTTCAGACCATTGAAAAACAGCGATTTTGTAACCATCTTAATAAATAGTAAAAAAATTCAAAAAAATGTAAAATTTGATCTCCAAGCACATTTTAATATGGTGATCATGTTGAACGGTTCGGATCGGCTGTTTGGATTTTGAAATCGCAAAATTGACCTATATAAAAAATGGTGTCATGATGTGTCACCAAAAAAGGTGTAATTGGATCCCTCCTCATTATATAATTATATATTAATAATAATTATGATAAAAATATACTAATTATATAATATTATTATATAATTATTTAATATATTAACAATATAAGATATTAATTATATAATAATATACTAATTATATACTAATAAGATATTATTATAATCATTCGAGTTAGGCCACGAGGTGGAATAAAATTAAACCACCATGTGAGGTGGTTTAGTTTAGGCCGGCCTAAAGATCGGCTTATGCCATGTTAGGCCGGCTCAATTAAGTCACGTTTGGTGGAATAAAGAGGCCTAAACCCCTTATTCCACCCTTTAGGCCACAACCAAACATGACCTTTGAGATTAACTCTAAGCCGCTTTGAGATTCGGACTAGCACAGGGGCAGTATTATTGTGTTTTGAGATCCGTGATTTTTATTTTTACCCAAAAACAAAATTATTTTAATATAAATAACCAAGTTTCTGGAAAAAAATTTATTTCTGCCCAAACCGTACAGAATATTATGGTTTGAATTAAGAATTCAAACCGTAAATATTATGTACGGTTTGATTTTTTTTTTTTAGAGAAAAATAGCTAAAATGCTCAGAGAAAGAGAGAGGAAGAGAGGAAGAAGAAAGAGAAGAGGGAGAGAGGGAGAAGAAGAAGAAGAAGGAGAAGGAAGAGAGGAAGAAGAAAGAGAAGATGAACGAATTCTTAATTCAAATCGTAAATATTCTGTACGGTTTGAATTAAGAATTCAAACCGTAAATAATATTTGTTAGATTACTTTTTTTGATAGCATATTTATACTAAAATACGCTAAATTACTTGAAATTATGTTAATTTATGCTGATTGACACTAGATTACTTTAAATTATGTTAACTTTTTTTTAAGAGACAAATAGCTAAAATGCTGAAATATAACACTAAAAAATTGAATTTATTTTTAAATATTTGCTAGATTACATTTTTTATATATAATTAGCATATTTATACTAAAACACGCTAAATTACTTGATTTATGCTGAATTACACTAAATTAATTGAAATTACAATAATTATATAGAATTATGCTAAAATACGGTAAATTACGCTAAATTGTTGTGTATTTTTGGTATTGGAATATGTGGGTCAATTTGTAATACACTCTATGCTTTAAATTTATAAAACCTTAATACACAATGATAGATTGGTTGCAAGCATACAACCTATCCTTGTAGTAAAATAGGTATCGATCCAAAGATAACGGGAGAAATTACTTTCTACTAAATGATTAATTCTAAAATAATGCAAATTAAGTAAATGAGGGGTTTTGTTGAAAACTGAATTGGTGGGTTCAATACCCGAATTGGAGTTGAAACAAGACAAAACAATTTTTAAACAAATAATAAAATGGAGTTTGTAATCAAAGAGATGGAATCTAAGGGCTATCGGCTCTCAATCCCTTGATCAAATTCACATTTACTTGGTTTCTAAATTCATGTTTGTTATTTTGGGGTTTCTAAACCTAATATGTCAAAAAGGGTCACTTTCGTGAATTAATGACGTGTCTAGATAGTTCGGATTTCACGATTAAGTTTCTCACCCTAATTATCTAGACCATAAGCATATGTTTAGCCTAATTTATTCCCAAATATCGACAACTTCACGATTAAGTTCTTCGTACCAAAATTCGGTTCAATTTTAGGGGTCCCAATTGAATATGAGGCTTCACGATTAAGTTTTTCGCCTCAATTCAACCATTGGTCTTGTGGTTCCGGATTAAGAAGTAGATTTGGTCATTTCTAATCTCAATCCTAGAATTATTCATACAAGTAATTTGGTTCTATCAATTCTTTGATCCTAACACCTTAAGTTGGTTAAACCTAAGCGGGACAATAATTAATAATTCACAAATCACTTAAGCACATGAATTATAAATTCACCAAGAACAATCAATTAATAAACAATCATCACATAGAAATATTATCCAAGTAAAATAGAATCTAATACAAGTTCATGATTTTAGCCTAAGCCCCTAGAGAGAAATCTAGCCCCTCATGGGTGCAATAACAACCAAGAGATACAAACGAGAAAACATGACTTAAAAACTTAGATAAACAAATAAGAGAAGAGAATACACCAATCTCCTAGTTTGCTGCCCTTGTCTTCAGTGTTAGCTCGCTCGTCAGCCTTCAATCCGTTAATCCAATAGCCTTTGATCTTGTCAAGAGGAGAGAATAAAAAATGGAGAGGTTTTGAAGAAATAGAACTTAGGAACCAAGGTGGAAGATGAGATGCCCTTCTCCTGCTGCCTCTCCCCTATTAAATAGCTAATTTCGTCAGTCCAGCAATCAATCCCGAAATCTGGCAGCCGTTATGAGAAGATCCCTCAAAATCAGGCTAGAATGGCGCTGGTGCGGCCTTTGTGCGGCCTTCACAAAATCCGTGCGGCCCGCACAAAATGAGGAGTTGGCCGAAAACTGCGTGGAGAAAAAGGGATTTATGCGGCCCGCATAGAATTCGTGCGGCCCGCATTTTCTGTTTGTGCGGCCCGCATAAAATTCCTTCAGGCCGCACGACGACCCGCAATACTCTCTGACTTGGCTGAGCAAAACTTGTGGATTTCTGACTTTTTAATTTCGGATGAATTTATTTTTGTGCGGCCCGCACAAACTCGCAGAATTGCTCCTTTTTGCTTGATTCCTACAAATTTGACAAGGCAAAAGCAGTAACTTGGTTCTTGAATGAATTCTCTATTAAACTAGGGTAAAACACAAGAAATTTGGTACAATTTAGAGGTAAAACCTTAACCGAAAGTATATATAATTGAGGCTTATCATAAATTACGTATGAATTGGGATGATATCTTCACTGAGAAGGCGAAAAAACGACGACGAAACTTTAAACGGTCATAAAACGGCGCTCGAGTGTCCGATTTTAGCAAATGACCACTTTTCGGAAAGCTTGCGAAAATGCGCATGTCTCCGAACTTGCTTTGCTAGATTTTTAAATTCAGAATCGCCAAAAAACAAAGGGAAGAGCCTCAAAACTTCAGTTGAAGTTTCCGATTAAGATTTTCATTTCTATTCTCCAATCTACGTAGCTCAGTAAATTAGTTATATAATGAACTTGTAGAATACCAATTTTTATTATTTTTTGGAATTTTTTTTATTATTTTTTATGATTTATGAAATATGGCACAAAATCGGCCATATTCATACGTAATTTAGCGTAATTTACCGTAAGAGTAGGGCCCTTTTGCCTTCCAACTTTCCAAGCCCTCAAAAGAGTAGGGCCCAAATCTCTTTACAAAAGAAATAAGACTTATTCCGCTAGATTCGTAAGAGTAAAATTAGGATCAATTTTAACTTCAAAATTTATTAAATCTACTCTAAACAACACTGTTGAAAATAATTTATTTCACGAGTGATACATTTATATATTAAATTTATAAATTTTCGAATTAATCAAGTATATAATTAATCAGTCCAAAAATGAAAAAATGATATTCATTGAATTCAATGGCACCTGACGTCTGAAAAAATTAGCATTAATGCGCCATGAGAAGATCCGATTAGAACTAGCGAACTCTTAAAACTGCAAATTTACGGGCTTTTTCTAAAAGTTCAAAGCCTACTACACCCCTTGTATATGGAAGCAGGGCGTGTCAAGTGTGGTCCGATGCCAGCTTAGAACCGTTTAATTCGTTTCATGATTCGTGCACACCACTTCAATATAAATGCGGATCAAACACGTACGAATTACAAAGCAAATCGGACAGTTCCGATGCCCATCGGACACGCTCCACTTCCCTTGTATCTTCATATTTTGAAGATGAAAAGATAATCGTTCTTGATGCAAAGATAAAATAATGTGCAGATACAATTTAAGGCATTTTATGAAATGAACTCAATCAATCAATATATAGGTAAAAAGAGTAACAGATCTATACAATACGGAGTTAATAGTTTCCTTTGTTTTCTTATTACATTGTCCAAAGCTTTGTACTCTCAAAAGAATATACAATATTAATAATACACAACACCAAATTGTGCACCTCGCTTACAGTGCTATATATATATATATATATCTCATAACTGTACGAGCCACACCATTTAGTGATATAGATGAGGTTGGAATGTTTACATAGCTGCATCCAGTAATTAATTAACTAATGGCCCTGGATCGCCTTGATTTCAGATCTGGTTCTCTCTCCATTTTTAGCGCAACTACCTCTTTCTCCAGTACAGTTTTCTCTCTACGCAATTTTCTCGTCTCCACCTCCATTGCTTTTGTTAATGTATCAATTTTTCTTGATAGCATCTATGGCAAACAAGCAACTTATTCATGAATCAAACTTTCATAAATGAAATAAAAATTGAAATTTCTCATTTGGAAATAGTTACCTCAATAGAAGAATCTTTATCCCTCAAGCACTGCTCTTTCTCAAGGAATGTCTTCCTCAAAGATATCACCTCCTTTTGCAAAAAGTCGTAAAAAACAACAGAAACAACCTCGTCGTTCGGAAATTTATCTGTAACCGATGTCTCCTCCTTTGAGTCATTCTCTTCTCCAATGGAACCATTAGTACTATCACAATCAGAATTTGACTTTGAAATCGGAGAGTTTTCAACTAATGAGATGGCACCATCAAAAGACTTAGATGCACACGTTGCTGTACTCAAGATTACACTTGATCTTGGACTAGGGAGAGATGGTTTTTGGTTGTGATTCTTGTTCTTACGAGGGCTCAAGAGAGAATCAGATCCATTAACAGAACGGCTTCTAGATAACCTATTAGGTATAGTTCGTGTCTCCTGTTGTGGCACCCCAGATTGTAGTGACGGTTTCAGGCCATCTTCTACTACCTTTAATCTTACTTGCAACTTTTCCTACATAATCAACCATAGTGGCACAAACTATTTTAGTCTAAGCAGATAAGAGTCCAAAAGTTTGCAAATAGACACAGAAAAACTAAACCAAGTCAGAACATATAGAATAGCTGAAACAGTATACTTTGAGTTGGGCCTCAGCCTTGGCAGCACGTTCTGCTACAGAAAGCTTGTCGCGAAGTTGTTGAATTTCTCCCTGAGAGAAAGCTATTATAATTAGCAAAACCATTTCAATATTTTTCGTGGGATAAAGAACTTTCTAATAGAAATTTGAAATGAATGGTTTTGTAGAAAATTACCTCAAGAACACGGCGTTCTTCAATCCATTGCTTGACAGATATGACCTTATCGTTCTGCTCCTTCCACTCATTTGCAATAACCACTGCAGCACGATTTTCTGTGGCCTTCACTCGTGAGAGTGTTCTCTCGAGCTTCCTGTTCTCATCCTACAATAGAACCACCAAGGCAGTGCTACATATAGTCAAAATGTCATTTCACAAATGGAGCGATTTAGCAACCTCAACCAACACACTTCTGTATATTAGGTGATTTGGATCAATTCTCAAAATAGGAAACCATAGATCATACATCAAAAGAAAAAAAAAAGAAAAAGAGAAAGCAGGCATTACCAATGCAGGGTTTTCAGCCTTCTTTCTAAATAAGTAAAGAACAAAAAGAAAAGAAAAAAAAAATATAGACCTTAATTTGGGACAGCTGGCGTTGGTAGTCACGGACAGCATTAACTGTGGAAGCACCAGAGAGAAGAGACTCCTCAAGGTCACGAACCGCCTTGCTCAATTTCTCTACCTCGGCCACTTTTTTTCGGTGCAGTTTATCTAGTATTCTATATTCTTCCTGGCAAATGTCATTTTGCTTTATCAGCTGCTGGTGCTTGTTTTGCAATTCATCGACCACTGCCGCTTTTGTCTTTGCAACTTGCACCTCCCTTTCTGCTTCCATTAAAGCATCTTCTTTGGATTTTGTTAGCCTCTCCAATGCTCTGTTATCTTCTTGGAGCTTCACCACCTGCCGGGAGGGGGGCGGGCAATAAAGAAAGTAAAATGAATAATGTCGGAACTGAACTCCATTTGCAGCTCAAGCAGATTGTTAAGGTTAAAAAAAAAAAACTATAACAATATACCTCTTGCCTGAGAAACTTGATCTCAGCTTCAAGAGGTAATATAATTTCCTCAAGGGGAGGGATGTCATCGTCCTTTTGAGCAGCATGGACCCGCCTCAAAGTAGCCTCTGCCGCAAGCTGTGCTGCAACTATATCTTTCTTCTCTTCGCTTATCCTCCTTATTTCGAGGTTCTACATTATTCAGAAACCCCATTTTTTTAATTATGCTACCGGTATGAAGTTATGTAGCAGATAAATAGTTAATGTGCAGGGTTCAAAGAAAGTGATCTCAAAATTCAAAGAAATATAGTACAATGAAATGCAAATATACAAACCTTGTTTTCAATAGTACCTTCGGATGCCTCCAATTTCCCACGTAACTTATTGAGCTCCTCTGTAACCTATTACCAAATCATTAAATTAAAGAGCCACTGTCATTCCTCAGATGCTTAGAATATTGGGATAATCAGCAAAAGGGAAATAAAAGATACCTCCAAAAGAGCCTTATCTTTGGCTCGATCAGTTAGGCGCAAGCTCTTTATCTCGTTTTGGGCTTCTTCTAGTTCCCGATCCTTCTCTGGGTTTAATCCAAAGTAAAGTAGGTTCAATGATTAAATTATCTTTCATGTTTGTATTCGATTAACCTTTCTGTTGAAACAGGGCATCACATTATTTAATCCATTTCATCAAGGAAGTGATATTTTTTTCAGCCAAGATAAAGCATCGCGCAAAAGCTTTACAGATTAGCACAAAAGCCTTACAGAATCCCCTTTTACAATGAATTTCTATAAAGCGTCTCAAATTATCTTTTGCTTTAATATGCATCTTAAGTAATCAAAACCTGCTGAATTGTGCTATTTACTCTGAGAAATAGTAGTGATGTTCTCTTTTAGTTTCAGATACGAAAAGGTAATACTTATCATAAAAATTGTGAAGAAAATAAAGATCTAGAAAAGGAGAAAGATTAGATAGATACCCTTGATTTGATTAGTTAGGCGATTGAGCTCAATCTTGATAGGATCCATAGCGAAGGAATTAGACAATACCATGGATTCTTCATCTTCTACAATATTTGACCTCTTCCCTGGTTGATTCTTCCTCTTTGATGCCTCTATTTCCGAATCCACCAAGAACCCCTGGTTCTTCTCTCCATTTTCTCCCATCCCACCAACACACACACACACACACACAGTGTGCGCTTCTCTTCCCTTCTATCACTTAGTCGCTCTCTCTCTCTCTCTCTCTTAACTTTTCTTTTTCTTTTTCTCTCTCTATAATATTTTGGGGATTTTAGAATGAATGATGGGATGAGAAAAAGGCGGAACTCCCGGTATTTTCTTTCCCGGTTTAAAGTGGTACGTGAGTGCCATTATTAAATTTATTATAATATTATATATTTTGCAACGGGCCATTATTCATTCTTTTCAGTTTTAAATATAAATATATTTCTTTAATGAAAGCCGACTGTGATTTAGTTTAAAAAGAAAAAGTAAACAGAAAATAGAAAAAGGCAGACTGCCACTCACTAATCACTATTACTCTCAGCTGCCGACAGACTATTGCATATGGCAAATACACAAAATGCCCCCTGAAACTTTCTCTTATTTTGTTGCAGATATTATTTGACATCAGCACTTATTTAAGAAGAAATTTTTCTTTTTCTAAAAGGATGCTCATTAATTTGAACAAGTCCATATTAATTTCTTTTCAGGCAACTATCTTCTTAATTTCTTTCAGGCAATAGCCAGTAAAATTATTTCACGTCCAATTTTCAACTTTCCACTTCTTCTAACAGTTCATATTCTACACTAAGAAGCAATAAATAATTATTGCAGGGTCATTATCCGCATTCAATTGGGGGGTGTTTTGTACACAAAATTTGTAATTAACATATGCAAATGAGGTTTAGTAATCACCTATGGAGAAAAGGTGTTTAGGCTCACGAACCAATTGAAGCTTACACGTCTTTGTTATACCAATTAGCATTGATAGTCTTATCAAACATACATTTCCAATTAACTATGATTAGTTCTCATTTAATATATATGTAACGCTTTATTCAAACTTTGATTAGTTCTCATTTAATACTTAAATCTAAAATTGACACTTCACTGATTTGAGATGGACATTGTATTATTTTATTATTATTTTACACATTTAAGGCGGACGCTTACTCTAATTGGGTTTTGTTTTAATAGAGTTATGTACTCACTTATTAATACAAAACTGAAATTAATTAGTTTATAAATTAAAGATGTTTAAAGGATGAATTCTAAGCCGCTTTTCGGTTTTATTTGACCCGTTTAAGTATCTTTAATCAGGGATGTTAACATGGCGAACAATTTTGAAGTTATTGGGTTTCAAAGCTGTGCAGCTAAGATATCTCTAGTTACAAGAAGTTGGACTTGGGGTACATGAAAATTGAGCTGTGCACTGTTTATTATTATTATTATTCCAGTTTTAATTCCCCGCTGATTTATAATTGAGCACATGATGGAAGGTACAACTGTACAAGGGCTTATGTATGAATAGGTACTGAAGTTTGGACATCACTTTCCCCATAGAGAAATTAAACTTGATTGTAGAGAAAACAATGGGAAAAAGGAGTATGGTCTCCATTGATTTTAAAAAAATGTATCATAAGCAAAATGATCTTAGGATCTAGTATGATATGTTATTATTGTGCATTGATTTTTGTTGAAGTAGCAATTATTAGGATTTATTAATTTTTCTATTCATACAGTTTTAGTTTGGAAGTTTCAGCTTTTTTAGTCATACCAGCTTGAACTGGCCATCAATTGAATAACAATGAAGTTGCTCTCTTCTTTATATATATTTATATGAAGTTCAACCATACTTTATATTAGATTCATATATACAAACATTTTCTAATCAGTATGATGTGGCCACAGAGCAATCAAATATATAGAATGCCTCAAGAATTGGTTGTCAGTGGAGGGAACTAGTTAGTGCGATTGATGCTTGGGATCTCCTTTAATGAGCTGTTGATAGACTGTACATGATTTTGTTAACATGGAGGTTTGGTATACATTAATTATTAAAGAATAGCCCTTTATTTAAGTATAGGGGGCTAAAAGTAGTTGAGATATGTGCCTCTACCTTCTTTTACCCTTCTAATTCTCTTATTAGTCCTCCAATTTGGCAACAAATTGTTTAATGGGGACAAGGGTGACAAGGGACATGCGTGTTAAAAAATTATTATGAAAAAAAAAAAATGACATTTAAATATATACCATAACAGTGCAAACACAAGTAATTCAAACTAATTTTAGCTTAAATTAACCAAAGGAAGTTCATGAATTCAGTCTCAAAAATTGAAAGATGGACTTCAAGTGATGAATTTCAACTGTTGAACTAGCCAATCATTTATATTCTAAAATTATTATGTTACGAGTTTATTTGTATAAGATCAAGACGCAAAAACTGTTGAAAAATGAATACGAAAAATATTCTTCGACCTCTTGATCTTACACAAAAGGTTCTTATTATAAGAAATTGTAACACAACATATGCATTGATAGACCGTAACATAATCGCATTGATACTATTAATTTAGTTTACTACAAACTTTCACTACATAAACCGCATTGAATGGCTAAAATCGACCATTTCAAATTATAAAAGTCAAAATAATAATAATAATAATTTATTATTATTATTATTATTATTATAACTACTACTATTACTATTAGTTATTTTTTATAAGATTATTATTATTATTCCTTAATATTTTGGTAGCTTAATTGTTTGAGAGTGTTGTAATGTCACCATCAGCTGCAAAAGCCTACTCTGTCCTCTTGATTGCCGAAATTTTTATTAATCGAAAAAAAATAAAAAAAATATCGAAAAAGGACTGAACTGTTAGTAAAATTTTAAATATAGGTAGGCCGGGATTAATCTTACCGTCCCATGGGACGGGATGGATCTCCCCGTCCCGCTTAAGAATTCGCTAATCCTGCGGCACGCTAATCTAATTCTTCGACTATCTGAGCTAAAAAAATAAAAAAAATAAAAAATTCAGGGACGGGTTGAACCTCCCCGTCCGAGAATCGAAAAAAAAAAATGAAAAATCCAAGGACGGGTTGGTCCTCCCCGTCCAAGGAGCGGCAAAGTTTTAATGGATGTTTGCAGCGTTGCATTACATGGGACCAAGAGGATCAATTCACTGGTTTACAGAATCTTACATTTGTTAAAACTTTGCCGTTGTGGCTTTCTTTCATTGGATACCTAATTGTTAGAACTTATAATTGTTGGCCACATCACTGAATATTGAAGTTTTGTAAGAACATTTGCGTGCCAGTTAGCTTGGAACATTTTCCGAAGACAATGCATTTAATTTATGAATGCTGCTTCACTTTTGTTTGTTTGCGGAGATATCATATCTTTTGTTTAACTGTTCATAATTTTTTTTTTCCGAAGACTTTAATGAATGCTCCTTGGACGGGGAGATCCAACCCGTCCTTGGATTTTTCATTTTTTTTTTTCGATTCTCGGACGGGGAGGTTCAACCCGTCCCTGAATTTTTTATTTTTTTAGCTCGGACAGTCGAAGAATTAGATTAGCGTGCCGCAGGATTAGTGAATTCTTAAGCGGGACGGGGAGGTCCATCCCGTCCCATGGGACGGTAAGATCAATCCCGGCCTACCTATATTTAGAATTCTACTGACAGTTCAGCCCTTTTTCGATATTTTTTTTATTTTTTTTCGATTAATAAAAATTTCGGCTGCTCGCAAGTAGAACCAACCAAGTATAAAAGGTATGCTTATTATTAGTTCTAAAATTAACAGCTATTAATCAGATATTTTCATTACTAGATTAGTACATAAAAATTAAAGGAAATATTGAATGTATGCCTATCGAGACTTCATCATCAATTCTCAATGTTCTCTTAAATTTGCAGCTGTTCCACCATTATAGTTTCTGAAAACTTCTGCTCGACAAATAATATTAGTTGTATTGTCATCCAAGAGGTGATTTTTTTATCTTTGAGCAAACACAAAAAGGTAAATACTAAACAGTTAAAGGAATAAAAAAATGTCAAAAAGTAATGTTCTGTTGTTTCACTTTAGGTCGTGCTCTAGAGAAGGAAAGGGAAAATGAGGGGAGAGAAGAGAGGATAATGAGTTTACTCTTTAACACTCCGATTTAGTGAAAGAAAATTGTGATATGACATGACTAATACGCCGTGACTTGATCACGTCACGTTATGTGAATAGTAACCAAAATTTATTTTCACATGATGTGACTAAAATAGTGGAAGACAATCACATCACATGTGGTTACGGACACGTGACGTATCAAACGTGATATGACTAATCACATTTAATTATTGTTTTCAAGTTTTAAGTTAGTTCAAAGAAAATAATAACAAAATATACCCAAAAAAATAAGAAACTAATAGAAAATAAATTATAATTAAGAAATAATATTGAAATAATTGATCACATGATGTGACCAATTTAATTTGCGTAACATGACATGACATGACTAAGATGGTAGAGGACAGTCACGTGACTAATTTCCTTCTTACTCTGATTTGAGGATTACACAATTTGAATAATTTGTATATTTAGTTCACCTCCTCTCTCACTCAAAATTTAATGTTGTGAAGTAAACATAGATTGGTCAGGTCCGATCACCCCTCCTCTCCCCTCCCCTCTCCTCTTCAGCAACACACCCTTAACTAAAGAGAGGGTAATTAGGTTATAAATAAAGAAGAGTAAAGCTAGCGTGTGCTATGCTCATCAAGCTCTTTTGATGAGCATAACTCCAAAATCTATTAGATTGGCTTCAAATAACGAATTCAAATTGTTGAAAACGATCTACTTTAAGAATAATGTATGTACATGCAAAATTTTGAAATTTCAAAATTTATTTAATACAAAGGCAGTAAAAAAATTAAAGTTTTATAAGTTATTTTAATACATTCATTTTTATTTTTATTTTAGTACTCAACTTTGTACTAAATGAATTCAAAAATATCAAGATTTTGCATGCATACGCATCATTCATGAATTATATTAGTTTCAACAGTTTGGATTCATCGTTTGAAGCTAATTGGATAAATTTTGAAAGTTATGCTCTGATCAACATAGAAGGCTTGTCGAGCGCCTATGAGTAAAAAGCTTAACCAAGTTGATAATGAAATTAGTGATGAGAAAATATCACAAGATAAGTTGATAATGAAATTAGTGATGAGAACTTATCACAAGATAGACGGTTTTTTATATAATGTACCTTAACAACAAAAAAACATACACGAGTAATAATATTTATCTTCAAGAATTTATGTTTAGTATAAGCAGCAGCATTACGAACAGCTTACACAATTAAAGAATATGAACATTTTTTGTCAAATTAACAATAAAAGAAGTACAAAAAAGACCCAGAAAAGGGGTGAAAAATACACAGCATTGCTTTATTCAAAAGCAAAAGTAAAAAAAAAAAATATCAGAAGAAAAAAAAAAAAAGAGGAAGAGAGAAAAACTGAACAACCTTGCCCTGAATTAGCAAAGCAACTTAACTCCCAGAAAAGTGAAAAAAAAAAAAAAATGCAGCTTCAACCCACTGCCCTATAACAAATACAAAATTCCCACACAATAAGTAACAACAAAACAAAACTAGAAATAGCATAGGTATGCATGCATGCGCATGAAAAATTGGGTATATTCTTAATGTACATCCATCAGGAATCAAGGGGGAGGTAAAAAAAGGCCATACCGGCTAAAATGCTTCACCTTGAAGCGCCATTCAGCCTTCACAGGGTCATACGAAACGAACTCACCTCCTTGCTCCACTGTCTTTTTAGTTAACATCTCCTTGTACCTCTCCACCTTGGGTCCTGTCAAGTAACGCTCACCTGTTTTCTTGTTTATGCATTTAATATTCAGCAGTGCCACCTCAGCCGGTTTATTCAGACCCTGCCCAACGACCGGTTTCTTCTTCTCGTCCCTGTACACCACCACCTCCTTGTTCCCAAACTGAACTATTGCTTCTAGATCCAGCTTTCTGACATCTGTTTCACCTAAGAACTGTATGCACCCATATCCAGTTCGCCCCACCACAAAACCTGGCACCCGGGAACAAAACCCCGGGTCTGCACGCTCCCTGGCCGCCAAATCCTGTATGCGTGGCTCAGTATAATAGTCAGCATGTCGCAGCTTTGGCATCAGTGCTTCAATTTCTGCACCATGCTCGTAAACTATCGCTGCCTGGAGCCCCTTCTGGGTGCTGTGATTGAAGTCCACAGTAGAGGGAGGAGGGGCATTCTCATCATTTTCATCTAGGTTCAGGTCACAATCTGCACCAACAACTCCTCAAGTCAACATAGCACAAATAATTATTGCTTAAAAGGAAAAACAGTAAGATCTTAATAAGGCACCAACCATCTAGATCATCCTCCTGTTCAAAAGAGCGGCTGGCATTTGAGTCTGAATGCTCTCCTGATGATATTAAATCGTCTGATGAGAAATAGAGGTGCATGCCATAAATGAGAAAACCCAAGAAATAGGATCATGTATGTGCACAAGATTCACAAAACTGGTATGCAATTAAATACCATTTTGATTAGTAGGTGAATTGAGTACAGGTAGGTGACTCTCCAAGTGATTGGGCAATTTGTCACATACTTCATCTCCCAGCCAATCGTCATTATTTACAATTGCAGGGTCAGTAACTGTAACTTTCCTCGGGTTCTGTCTTGGTATCACAAATGCATCAAGCTTTGGAGCATACAAAGCCTCCTGCCTTTGGGCATCAAATGCAACCTGCAAAAAGAGAATGATTTGATTAGAAGAAAAAAATAAACATCAGCTTACATTCTCTTTCCTGGATTTACTTGTTATACACAGTGAAGAGAAGAAACTTCTATTTTCTACCTTTGGAGCATCAGTTTTTGTATGATATCTCCTCAGTGGAAGCCTCACCCGTCTCTGTGAGAGGTGCCTCGGTACTGCCAAAGACCCTCTAGATGGTGCAGATCTCTCGCCAACCTTAACAACCAAGCAAACAAAAAAACGCTTAGAAAATGAAACATGCATACGTGCTCAACAATATGGTAAAATGATTGATCTGAGAATATGGAACACACCGGCAAACTTGAAAAACCATACTGAACTGAAGAAATAGTACAACAAAGCCCCGCAGACACTTGAGGCACCGAAGGCAGTGCACTGAACAGGTTCCCTGATGGGGCAGCTGTTGCGGACGTACCAGTCTGGCTAGTGACTCTATACACCAAGTTTGGTATAAATTATTAGAACATTGATATGTTAGACATGATAATTAAGATGACAACGATAATCATAGATACAAATTACCAAATACAATCATTTGGAAAGAAAAAAAAAACGGATGATTGAAAGAAAATTACAAGGAATAAAAAACGGTTTATTGAATAGGAAAAAGATACTTACTGTTGATTGGAAGCACTGGCTCCAATGCCACCTGAAGAAGAAAATTACAAAATGAAAAAGAAATAGTTAGTCATATAGAATTATAGAAGAATACAAGTGCTATTGTTGGCACCAAAAAGAAAAGGTAGAATGGACTTAAAAAAGCAAACAATACAATACCTTGTGATGTCTGAGCATCATTGTTATTCCCAAAAGAAAACACATTTGACGTCTGGCCTGTTGTCATAGCTTCAAAAGATGAAGGTGTGGAAACAGAAGCAGCAGCCTACAAATAAGAGAAAATAACAAATAGAAGGCCGTTGCTTATATTTACTATCACAATAACTTAACACTAAATAAAATATATAAAATGGATCAGAAGGAACCTACTGCTGTTGTTGGTGGTGGTGTTGCTTGGCCAAATGGTGGCAGGCCGGACCAAGATACATTAGAAGGCTGTTGCCCAAAACCAGAAGTAGTGCACCGGGTGAGTCCAGTTGCTTGGGTGGTATTGGCATTGCTACCAGCTGCAGGAGTACCCACTGCTTGTGTTGTAACAGATCCAAAAACAGATGGTTTAGAAGAAGAGGTTGAACTTGAACTGAAAATTGGAGAATGGTTCGCTGCAAATGGGCTTGAGAATGGGTTTTGGTTTGAATCTTTGGCAAATGAAGAGAAAGGGTTTTCGTTTTGGTTTGATTGAGAGGTAAAAGAGAAAGAATTTGCATTTGGATTTGGGTTTGATTGAGGGAAAAACGAGGAAGGGTTTAGGTTTGGATTTGAGCTTTGGTTTTGGTTTTGGTTTTGTTTTGATTTCGAGGTAAAAGAAAAGTGACTTGCATTTTGATTTTCCTTTGACTGAGATGTGAAGGAGAAACGGTACGAGTTTAAATTATGAGTTTGGTTTTGGTTCGATTGAGAGGGCAAACAGAAACTGGTGAGGTTTGATTGTTTCATTGAGAACGGGTTAGGATTTGATTCTGTGACTGAAGAGCAAGGGTTCATGTTTGATTTGGAGATAGAAGAGAAGGGACTTGTGTTTGGAGTTGATTGTGAGGTGAAAGAAAAAAAGTTTGGGTTAGACACCATTGGACCAAATATGGATGTTGCACCAAATGGACTTGAGGGGATTGTCTTCTGAAAGCCGAGCCCACCTGTTAGAGCACTTGGCTCACCTACAGAGAATGCAAAGAAAATTTTGTTAATAACCATGAAAAAAAGATGAAGGACAGATATAACAACTGGATCCCAGCAGTTAGGTTGCAAATGTGGCAATACCAATAACACATCTAACATGTTTAACCACTTTATACTGCCTGTCTGTATGGTCTGGGTCCGTCTGGCCATAGTAGTTAGGTTGTAAATTTTCCAATAATTTTGCAGAAGATCAGGTTAAACAGGTTTCAATTGAAAAGCTGCCAAATTCACAATTAAGCAAATTATTTGCAGCCTTAGTGAAAAAAAAAAAAAATAGGGAAGACACACAACCGTAACTCTATTTGGGAAAAACATGAAAAAAGAACTCTTAAATGCAATAAACATTCAAATGCCTCCTGTTTTGAGTCATAGTTAACTCCATCTTTTTAAAGTCAATAATATATAATTAAGCTCTCCCAACAATGGAGTAAACTTATAGTGTGTACGAGTTTCTGTTTCAGTAATAGAAACCGATGGATCCTACTTAGGGTTAGGGGCACTACTTTCCAATATATAAAAAATACAAAATGCAAAGAGCATAAAGAAACTGTTATATCACTTTCTGTATGTGGATGTAAAAAGATACAACATTTGGGTGATGATGGGAAAAAACAATGCAAGGAAAAAAATCACATCACTGACTTTTACAGACGTCTTGATGCTTATGAAACAGAACCTGAAATATTAATCTTTTACATTTACCTGAGAAAGTGACACAAAATGAAATATGACATGAAAACATTTGGCCCTCATTTTTTATATTATGCATGGACGCTATGGAATTTTCTCAGGGCTATACGTCCCCAAATTACTTGTGTAAATTGTAGCATAAACCTGCTCTCTACTTGGCTCATTCTCACTAAGAAGCTATAACATGGAACCAACCAAATGTTTTGGCAGCATCATGATAATTTGCTTATATAGGTCACATTATTTCTATATGAATCAAATCTAACTTTTTATATGGTATTTTAAGTTTAAATCTCCATTTTTAATTTTTTTGCTTATCAATGGGGGCATTTGAACCCTCCCCAATCAATATATATAATTTTATCAATTAAAGAAAATATGGGAGAAGACCGAAATTTTGGTTTCAACATTTATGTCTCTATGATCCAAACAGGACAAAAGAAAAATAACAGGAATTCTTCAAACATATGAAAAGGAAAAAAACAGCAGAATAATGTAACGATAAGAGATGATTTACTCAAATCATATTGAGTCATGTCTAAAAATGCCAAGATCATACCATGATTTATTTATCAGGTTAACCGTATTCAAATAAGTACCTAACCAACTAAAGTTCAATACAGTTTTTCAGGTCAAGTTGGCCTTGAGACGGGTATACGAGATCGATTGTACGCAACTACTTTCTACTTATTTTCTTTGCTTTCTGCTCCATTTTTGGAAACTTCTTCAATTTGGATAATTTCCTTTCATTTATATATGCTGGTAGGATATTGTAACAGTAATTATACTGTGACGATAAAAGAGTGGAGAAAATGACCTTTGTCACTACACTGATAGTCAGACAATCTCAACTCCTGGTAGCTGGAGTCTTTAAAAGCAGGCATGGCACTGATTGATTCCATCTTGGCATTGCTCTGTTCATCATGCGGGCTCCACTTGTATGCCTCATTTTTATCTCCAACCTGTTGACCTGACTGAGCCCCAGAGGAAAATTGACTGCTGAAGGCAGGTGTAGACCCAAAAACAAATGCTGAGCTACTAGATGAACCAAATGCAGGTGCACTGGGCATTCCAAATGAAAAGCTACTGGATGGACCAGGACATGGAGAACTGGAGGGGCCAAAGGAAAATTCACTCGAAGCCCCAAATGCAGGACAGCTGGAAACACTGAATGCAGATCCAGTTCCGGTAAACGGATTGGGTTGATTAGGTGATAACCCAACTCCACCAAATGACCCCATTTTCTGCCCAAAAGAACCTGTAATGAATTGCATAATTGTCAGTAATAAAAAAATATATATCCTGCTGATTAAGAATGTCAATAAAATTAGTATAAGAAACTAAGAAGCTGCTAAGGTTTGTAATTGGAGCAACAATGTGTTTTACCTAAATAAGTAAGGTGACAGTAATGTGCAGGTAAAATGTAGCAAAAATTCACATTTTTTTTTTAGAAATTGATTAGTTTTTATCAAACCAGTTATCGAGTACCAACGATAGTTCATACAACAGAGTTTTGTTGAACTGGATATAAGAACTAACAGCTAAAAGAAGAAGATGATGATGAAGAAGAAGACGCGCCGAATGTTGGCACAGAAGTTTGACCAAATACACTTGCGGATGTAGATGCGCCTCCAAATGGGTTGAGATTTGAGCTACCAAATGGATTAGCAATACCACCGTCCATTTGCCCGAACATGGGTGGTGATCCAAATGGGCTACTTGGGATCAAATTCTACAATCAAAACGTAATGAAATATAATAAATAAACTGAGAAAGAAGGATTGCATTATACAAAGAATTCCATTCCAACACAGAAAAAGAAATGCACAGACCTTTAGGTTGAATTAGACAAATGTGGACTGAAATGGAACCAAAACACTAACCACAAAGCATAGAACATGTCTGAGCTGTACCTGATTGAGAGAATAAAATATCCCAAAATCTGTAGCTTTCTTATCGAATTACATAATTTATGAGCTAAATTTTGATGAATTGTGTGTGCTTTATTTAATTCCCTATGCATATTGCAGTAAATACGAAATCAAGATTAAAGAAAGATGAGCGAGATGAACCCCCCCTCCCTCATCCGCACTACTTGTGCCGCGTCTTGGTGAAAAAAAAAAGAAAACGCTTGAATCGGGAGCGGGGGTGAACGACCGGTTGGCTGATTCCTCCGACTCACCGTCCGAGTTACGCCGATTCTTTATAGTGAGTGATTGATTCTCCAGATTGTTTTAGCGATTGTTGAAAGGCAAAGGTGGATGCGATTGATGATGGAAAGAGAGATTTGGGGTAGCGTTGCGTCAGGTCAAGTATGTTTCGTAACTTGAGACTTGAGAGGAGGAGAAGATGGGTCTGTCGGGTGGGGCCCAATGTTTAACAAGGAGGCTGCTCACTTGCTCAGGAATTTCTTGGGTCGGACCAGCTGTACGGGGGCAAACGGATCGAATACGGATAAATATTAGTAAAATCGTATTCTTATTTATATTTATTTATATTTATTTTTACATTTAGAATAAATATATATAATTTGATCAAATATTAAACGGATAAAAATTTGAATTGACTATTAAACGAAAACAAATACTAATTGAACATTAAACATATAATAATTCAGATATTGTAACAAAATTAACATATTATTCAACAACTTTTTTTCTTACTAAAAAAATAAAATAACATAAAATTCAAACATAATTCGAATATTTAATCAAACAAAATAATGTGTCTTAATTTTTTATGTTATTAAAAAAATATACATGTGGATTCGGATACAAACAAATAATATCCGATCGGTTTGCTCCTCTCCAGCTATCATTTAGTTTTTTTTTTTTTTTTTTTTTTTGCTAGAACGTTCATAGGTTAATAGGTTAGATATATAAATTTAATTTTTGTGAAATGAAAATGTTAGCCGATCTGCCGATGTGGTTGGTTGTAGAGAGCGAGGTAACTATACGCGTTTGTTCTTAAAGAGTCGATACAGAAATATTGAGTAGAACTAGAGTGTAATGTGCTCATCAATTTTTTTGGTGAGTATAACTCCATAATCTATCGTATTCATTTCAAATGAGATGAATTCAAATCATTAAAATCGATGTACTTCACGAGTGATGTGCATACATGCAAAATTTTGAATGTTTCAGATTTATTTAGTACAAAGTCAAGCGGTCAAAATTGATGAAAAATGAATGCATTAAAATAACTTCTAAAACTTCATTTTGGATCATTCATTTGATGTGCATACATGCAAAATTTTGAATGTTTCAGATTTATTTAGTACAAAGTCAAGCGGTCAAAATTGATGAAAAATGAATGCATTAAAATAACTTCTAAAACTTCATTTTGGATCATTCATTTTTCATCAATTTTGACATAAACTAAATAAATTCAAAAAATTCAAAATTTTGCATGTACGCACATCACTCGTGAAATATATCAGTTTCAACAGTTTGGATTCATCTCGTTTGAAGTGAATCCGATAGATTATGGAGTTATGCTCACTAAAGAGTTTGGTGAGCACATCACACCCTAGTTCTACTCAGAAATATTAGTTACGATTTCCGTTATAAGTTTTTTTAGATATATATCGAGCATCGTAAATACATCTATAAACTCTTCCTTATATTTCTTCTACGATGAGACTTGTGTTAAGTTGGAAACGAGATGCATGTGTGTGTGTGTGTGTGTCTACGAGTAATCTATATAGAGAGAGCGCGTACAACTAAGGTATGATGTGCTCACCAAGAGGGATTGGTGACCACACCTCCAAAAATCTATCGGATTAGTTTCGAATAGATTAGTTTCAAATAACGAATTCAGACCGTTAAAATTCATTTACTTCAGGAGTGATGCATGTACATGTAAATTATAAAAGTTGAGAATTTATTTAGTACAAGATCAAGCGGTAAAAAATTGATGAAAAATGAATACATAAAACAACTTATAAAATGTTCATTTTTTTTACTGCTTGACTTTGTACTGATGAATTTGAAACTTCCAAAAAAAAATTCATACACATGAAGTAGATAAATTTCAACGATTTGAATTCGTCGTTTGAAGTCAATCCGATAGACTTTTGAGGTGTATTCATCAACCCTTCTTAATAAACACATCGCACTCTAGCTTTACCCTATAATTAAATTGATAACATTTTCTTTCTTTTTATGTTATTGATGACAACATAATAAGAAAATAATTAACATGTTTATTCACTAAAATATTGGTTACCTTCTCATTTAACGAAGAGGTAAAGACAAAATAATTTATTTCATTGCACAACAACACAAATTATAAAAAAGACAAATAGTGTTAAAGTTGAAAATATTTGACCTTAATTGCTTCTATTTGTTATAGTTTTTATTTGAATTTTGAATTCGTAGCAAAGTAAGGACAAAATATTAGTAAAATGTCAAATATAGACTAGTCTAGTAATTAGAATTCCACATTTGTAGTTGTGAAAACTTATGTTCAAATTTCATTTACTACATATTAAATATTTTTCTATTTTACTTTTAGCACTTCCTATCTAGATTTCCCGGTCATGCCCCTTTTCGAAACTAAAGACTATGATGCATCATCCAACATCACATAAATTGCATTAAATTGATTGTTAGGCTATTGTTGTATCCAATAACATATCTATCAAATTATTTTGTTATATTCAATTTGATTAATAGTTTTTCTGTATATTTATTATCAAAATTATCAGAATAATCATTGTCAAGTGACACTTCCCCTTTATAAAAGATAGTTCTAAAAAAAATCAGCAATTCATCTTGAGCTTAAAACATGTAAGTGGTCATGTAGAAGGGAGCATTCTTTTATATTAGGAGAATTTTATATATATTTCTCAAAAAATTTCAAAATTATGTATTTCTTATTCTAAATTTTAAAATTACGTATTTTTTCTCTAACTTCTAAAACTCACAAATTTATTCATTTTATTATCTTTTGTATTAAAAAAATCATTTTAATTTATAAAATACCCATTTTACTATCTATTAAAAAACATAAAATATTTATAGTTTGTTTAAAAAAAATATCGGTCTTTGAAATAACAACAGATTTATTCCCCATCAAGAGGTATACTTGATCCAAATGCAGGATCCCATAATCAATGAAAGTTTTTACCGTGATACGTCCTATCTCCAGGGAGGCTAGGCCGTATGTTCTTGAGAGAGAGTAGAAGTTGGTAAGGTGTTCGAACTTTTCTTTATAGACACATTGCGTAAATATAATTGCGAACCCCTGACTCGGCTGAGTTTGGGACCTTTTATAGGTCGAGCCGTAACTGTTGTATAGGAGTGGTTACGATAACTTGCGACTCCATAGTCTGACACATCGTCGTACGGGGGCGGTGATACCTGCATAGTGGCGGTCACCGTAGCACGATTGCTCCGAGGTCGGGCTGGGCTTGCTCTTGCCGAGCAAGTTTTTATGGACCGTTGTGGAGTATTTCGGGTCTCTCTATTAATCGGGTTTGGAGGTCTTCGACAACAGGCTCGATACTCAGCCCATGAGTAATCCGTAAGGACCTTTGATGCATGGTCTTATCACACCGTATTTTGGCCGAAGTAATTTGGAAGTAAGCAAAAGAAGGTACAAATAAAAACTCATAGTATTTGTTCATGAATCGAGTCTAAGAGATAGAGAAGTGCAATTTTTTTTTTTAACTACAACCAAATTTAATATTTTTAACGAAACAAGCATCATTAATTTAGATTCTATAAAAAACGACTCCACCGATGCACAAAGACGTTTGCTCCTTATGACCCATCTAGACCACAGAAATCAATAGCAAATGGCTCCACCGACCCGCAAAGCTGCTTTTTACAAAAACTAAATCAATGGTGCTTGTTGAGTTGAAATATTTAAAATTGATTCTATTTTAAAAACAAAAATCGAGAAGTGCTATAAAATTGGTTTGATAAATTAATAATCAAGCACATGTTGTCGATTTAACACGAACAATGCTACTCTGTTACTTGGTTTTGACCCGCAGGACCTGAGATCCAACCAAACCCACTTAAAACCCTAATCTTCTATTACAAATTCCTTAAAATGGAATGATCTATATTAACAGCATGTATATAAAAATAATGAAATTTACTATATATTTTAACGTAAATCAAATGATTTAAATTTTAACTGTAAAAAATGAATGGTCTCTTGATTCTTGATGCATTATCAAATAATATTTAAATTACATAAAACTTAATTGTTACACAATCAACATATCAAATAACATATTCATGAATTGCTTCTTAATTTACAAATTTTGAAAAAAATATTGTTTAAATTGTCAAACTATTATCAAATAATCCCTTGCGTTCAAATCGTTTGATCAATATACATGTAACTTTTCAAAGAATCAAACAGTTTTAAATGCTGGGTACGTGTCAATGACAGCTGGGCTCCAGCGCTGGACCCTATACTAATTGACCATCGCTGCACCAGGTGCACGCCCTAACTAATTCGTGGACCACAGACCTCCACCCGAAATTTTTATTAACAGAAATTAAAAAATTAAAATATCGATATTGAAGAACAGTTTCGCCAGATTTCGAAAAATAACAATTCCGTTGTTTTTGGTAACGTCCAGAGGCCGTTATGGAGAATAACGGCCCGATTAGCGGTTAATTACGCACCCCCAAATCCAGGGCTTAAAAAAACAGGCCGTTATGGACATTCACGGCCAGGGGAAGAGGGAAAAAAAAAAAAAAAAAAGTCAGGCCGTTATTGTCCATAACGGCCAGGAAAAAAAAAAAAAAAAAAAAAAAAAAAAAAAAAAAAATTTTCCAGCAAATAGATTTGTGTGAAATCGCAGCAAATTGTGTGAAATTGTATCAAATTAGTTTTAATTTGATGTGAAATTGCTAGGTTTAATTTTATGAGTTCGGTATAATTTTGTGCAATTGCCTTAGCATAGTTTTAATATCGAAATTTTGTACCAAATTTAGTGTATTTTATTTTTACATGTTTGTTGTATACTTTAGTTGGATTTGATCAAAATACTTGTGTACATTCATGTGTGTTCAACTCCTTGTAATATTTTTAAATTGCATATGAATTAAATTAGTATAATGTGTGTTCAACTTCTTTTAGTTTTGATGTTAAAGATAAATTATTTGAAATATTATGCATGGTATAGGATGTCAAGCAGCCGCGGTCCGAATGACCCTGACATTCAAGATGCATATGAGGCACCACTAAATTTGGTACAAAATTTCGATATTAAAACTATGCTAAGGCAATTGCACAAAATTATACCGAATTCATAAAATTAAACCTAGCAATTTCACATCAAATTAAAACTAATTTGATACAATTTCACACAATTTGCTGCGATTTCACACAAATCTATTTGCTGGAAAAAAAAAAAAAATTTTTTTTTTTTCCTGGCCGTTATGGACAATAACGGCCTGACTTTTTTTTTTTTTTTTCCCCTCTTCCCCTGGCCGTGAATGTCCATAACGGCCTGTTTTTTTAAGCCTGCGATTTGGGGGTGCGTAATTAACCGCTAATCGGGCCGTTATTCTCCATAACGGCCTCTGGACGTTACCAAAAACAACGGAATTGTTATTTTTCGAAATCTGGCGAAACTGTTCTTCAATATCGATATTTTAATTTTTTAATTTCTGTTAATAAAAATTTCGGGACCTCCACGGATCCCTCATCCCTCCCTCGTGTTCCTGAAATAACCCACGGTCTCTCTCTCTCGTCTCGTATGAGACGACATGGCAGGGTTAAATGACCTCCGTCGGCTGGCGTACGGCGCCTCCATTGTCGCCAGAGAGGCGGCGAAGCGGTCCAGAGCCATAGAGGCAGCAACCTCTGGCGACATCACCGGAGCCCTTAAGGCCGCGATTCTCACTGCCACCGACCTCGCCGGGCTCACAAGCGGTACCGTTCGTGAAGTTTCTCCTCCCGCCCGCAATGAATCCTCTGTTGTGTATTTTACGGAAGAATCATCGCCACCTCGATCTGAATCCGCCGAGAGAGGTAGAAGGTTTTAACTCTTAACTCGTTTTCTTTCATTATAAGATGATGTGCCAAGTAGCATTAGATTTCGGAGTTGTTTTCAGCTGGATGTAGAAATGGAACAAGCGGTTCTATTCTAGCTTGCCCGTCAAACATTTATCGCTATTGAATGCAATATAATTAACCAGGCTTAATCTCAGACCAGTAATAATTTAGTTTTACTTCAGTTGTATGGATGTCAAAAAAAATGTGAACACTGAAACTTTCATAAGAAACCGACACACATTGTCTATTCAATCACACAAAACATTTGACTAATTGATAAATTATGCCAAAGTATGCCCATTTTGATCGCATTAATTTTTATTGTTGGTCAATACTCAATACTAAGTTTGAAACTTTTCTTTTGTTTTTTTGTTTTTTGTTTTTTAATCTTGTAGAAACACCTAACCTCCCGATGGCATCAGAGACGACAACATCAATTAAGACAGAGCCAACATTTTCAGTATCAGATGATAAAACCAAGGAAGATGAGGTGTTAAATGAGAATTTGGATAAATTAACTGAAAGGAGTGTGGATAGTAATGACATACTGGCGAACAAAGAAGAACGAAGCACCGGTGCTGGTACAAGTGGAGAAGAACAGAGAGGCGATTCAAGTTCCATTGGTACAGTGAAGAGAAGAAGGCCCCGTGAGAGACGAGTTCCATCGACACCTTTCACCAGAGCTCTCGGGTTAGTGTTTAGTAAATCACTAAATTGTTGTGTTTACAGGTCCATTTTTTCTGCACTACTCATAGAGGTTATATATTTTTAGAAATTTGCAAAAACGATCATCCAATATTCAGAACTTAAGAAATGAGCTGCTATATTATTAACACTTGTTAAAAGTCCCACTGTAACATATGATGCTGATAGTGGGTAGCCTTATTTATTAATGAAGTGACTAGGAACAATGCAATGGCATAAATAAATCATAATTAAATTATATGTCATCATTGTTCTTAAAATGAATTTTAGGCAAGTTAGATTAATTTATGGATTATCACTATTTTAAAGGATCGCTTGAGGTAGTACTGATATGACATTAGTTACTTCGTAAGGATTGATGTTTCATTTATCTAATAATTGTTAAATACCGTGTTGTTTATTGTAAGACCATGGTTTAAAAGCCAAACCAACAGTAAGAACTATTTTCTAATACTACGACAATGCATGGCTTTTGTGGAAACACCAGAAATGCAGTCTTTTTTTGCAAACTTTTGGGTAAATTTTCTAAACATTATATTAAATATTGAAATGACGAGGTATCAGGTTTGCGGGGCTAGGAGCTGGTCTGGCATGGGGCACTGTACAGGAATCAGCTAAGAGGATATTGTATGGGACCCCAACTGAGACAAATGGGAAACAGCAATCAGCAGTCTCCCCTTTCTTGTCAGAACAGAATGCAGAACGGCTAGCACTGGCTCTCTGCCGAATGCGAGGAGCTGCTTTGAAAATCGGCCAGATGCTTAGTATACAAGATGAGTCTCTCATCCCACCTCCTGTAAGTTTTTTTATTTCCATTTTGCTCTGTCACTTTTCATTCTAGTCCTGGCCATTTTTCATCATTTCCCATGATCTCAGGCAAAATTGGGGATGAATTGGGTTCTATTAGGACCTGTCGAGAGGTGTACTTGCACACTTCAGTATTTTTTTTTGGTTATAAATTGATTGTCAGCTGAGTTGTTGGGGTGATATTGTGTTTTATTGTGTTTTATTGTGGCTAGGAGTCAGAAAATTTCCGTCTAGGTTACTGATATTTTGTTTATTTACTAAAACGGCTTGGACCGACTCGACTGTCAATAGATTAGAGATTTAACCCACATCTGAACCCATCAGGTCACACATCGACTCAACCCTACCTGATTAAGTTCTTTATATTAATAAATATATCAACACTACGTTTTGGAGAAACCTGGGTTCATGCCCTAGTCCCAGCTGAGTTACTAGTCTAACAAGTTGGTTCAGGTTTGGGTCCATGACAGTATCCTTACTGAGTCTCGCTCCTGGTACAATTGCTAAATTGGGATCTGGGACCACAGCATGACATTTATGACCAATTTCATTAAGTACGAACTGTAATTTGGTATTGCCAATTGTCATGATCAAGAGTTACTGTACCAAACCGTACCTGTAATTTACTGGCAATATTTTAATTTTAAATTGTATTGTGAATTTAAAATCAGATACTGACAGCATTGGAAATAGTGCGACAAGGCGCGGATGTGATGCCCAAAAAACAGCTTAACTCGGTGCTAGATGCCGAATTAGGCAAAGATTGGTCTTCTAAATTGAAGAGCTTTGACTATGAACCATTAGCTGCTGCTAGCATTGGCCAGGTTTCTATAATCCTTTTTCTTTTTTTAGTAGAACTTTGGAATCTCAGTGGTCAATACTGTTCTCTTATTTATTTATTTATTTATTTTCTCTTTGTGTTTGAGATAAGGTGCACAGAGCAGTGATGAAAGATGGAATGGAGGTGGCAATGAAAATACAATACCCAGGTGTGGCTGATAGCATAGAAAGCGATATAGAAAATGTGAAATTGTTGTTAAACTATACTAATATCATACCTAAAGGCCTTTTCCTTGACCATGCTATCAAGGTATCTCCTATGTTTGTCGCAGTAGTTTCTTCTTTCCTTATTTCAGAAAAATTATCACCTCTTTCTTTGGGCATATTAAAGTACCAAATAACTTGAAACCGACACATGGTGGTTTTAAGCTGATCCAGGGAAAGTAAAGTCATTCATTTTGTGTCCCTTCTTTAAATTTTTGCTGTATAGGTTGCAAAAGAAGAGTTGGCCAGAGAATGCAATTATATATTAGAAGCCCAAAGTCAGAAAAGATTCAGAGAATTGTTGTCCGGTAATGAAGGTTTCTATGTCCCAAAGGTGATTGATGAAATTTCTAGCAGAAAAGTGTTGACTACTGAGTTGGTTCAAGGTACTTCTATTTCAAATTTTCTCACTTGCAGGAGTGATACTGGCGAACTGTTCAAATCATTGGACTATAAGTTGCCAAATAAAATAAATTACCTTGACCTTATGATTGGATAAAAAAGTCGTGTTTTATTAAACTAGAATACCAGCCATAAAAGTCCTGATACTAAATACATTTATTGTAATATTCTAAAAATATTAACAAAAATTACTTGTCATATATATCACAGGGATTCCCATAGACAAGGTTGCCAAGCTTGATCAAGAGACACGCAGCTACGTTGGCGGAAAGCTTCTTGAACTTACTCTCAGGGAATTATTTGTCTTTCGCTTTATGCAGGTATGCCTTTTTAATTTTTTTGCATTTTAAAAAAAAAAAAACAGAGAACCTTTATTAGAAAAGGAAGAAGTAATTATAAAACAAGAGTATTTCATGTTTCAATAAAGGTACCGGATGCACATGACTTGTACAGTGCTAGCTTTCTGGTAAACTGCCATGAATAAAAGCAAAAATCACATGTATATCACAGTGACTGTTTTTCTATCCTGTAATTTCTTGAACTTGAAATTTCAGACGGACCCTAATTGGAGCAATTTCCTGTACGATGAATCTACAAAAACTTTCAATTTAATAGATTTTGGTGCAGCTCGTGATTACCCAAAAAACTTTGTGGATGATTATCTCCGGATGGTATTCTTTCACTCTCTCCTTGTTCAAAATCATTTTTATCTTATGCGTCCCAAATTTGTGAAATTGCATTGGTCTGGTGTTCCTTGATAAACTCTACATATTTTTGCAGCACAAAGATTTTAATACCAGTTGTTTGCACCAGAAAATGACCCTGAGAGTAAATGGTGCCGGATCATTATGAGTACTTATATCAACATGTGGGCCTGCCGTTGCAAATATACAATTATAAAACCTTAATTAAAGCCAAATGGAATTTAGAATCTTACTGGTCCCAGAATATACCAACAAATTCTGATACATATTGGTAGTATTACTGAAACATGTTGCCATTATTATAGGTCGTAGCATGTGCAAACAGTGACAGAGATTCGGTAATAGAAATGTCACGCCGACTTGGTTTCATAACTGGAGAGGAGTCGGAAATAATGCTAGATGCACATGTACAAGCTGCATTTATAGTTGGCCTTCCCTTCTCTAAACCAGGAGGATACGACTTCCGTGCCAATAATATTACACAAAGCGTCTCCAACTTAGGTGCCACGATGTTGCGCCACCGTCTGACCCCACCTCCTGATGAGGCTTACAGTCTGCATCGTAAGCTATCTGGTGCTTTTCTAGCATGTATTAAGTTAGGTGCGGTCGTGCCATGCAGAGAGATATTATATGAGGTTTATAGAGATTACAAATTTGGAGAGGAAGGCGAGGATGCTTTGTCAGGTGCTATATAGGAAAGATGATGTTGGTTTTAAGAGTCTTTCCTATTTTATTTTATTTTATTTGTTAAGATTTTTGCTATAGAAACACAAAATGGCAGCTATTTTCAAGAAAGCTGTCTAAAATACGTTAGGATTGTTATTAGCCAGAAATAATTTTCCCCCAAGGGTTGAATGACTGTTTATTCTTTGTTTCTTTTGGATTCATACAGGGTTAGCAATCCTAATAAACAAATTTGTTTGGCCACTTTGAGCTTCTTAGTAGTTATTACTCTTTCCGAGGTAATAGTAAACAAATTTGTTGGCATTTACTCAAAAACATTGATTTTGTTTGTTGTAGGAAGAGTAGAAATGAAAAACACTTGATACATTGACATTTGTTGCTTTGTGCAAGTAATTTCGATTGCTCAGATGATTTGTCAAACTTGTGTTTCCAATAGATTGCAGAATTCATCCCTCAAATGGCGTAAACGATTTTTTTTTTTTTTTTGTATTTTCTATATATACTTTTAATGTTAGTCATGCAAGAATATGGCTAGGATGTATATAGTCTGTACGAGTTACAATAACATCACATATTATCTTACTCAAAGTGCAAAATTATATATTGTCAACTGTAAAACTAGCTAACCTATAAAATTGCTTGGGTTGCAAGTTTAGTGTCAGTAAACCATTAAATTTGTTTCAAGATGATATGCTGGCATCTTAGGCGGTTTTTATTTAATTTTAAACAACATTTCTGTTGTTCAAAACACGAATGCACAATTTTATTTAACAGTCCCTGAATTTTTTTTTTTTGATAAAAAGGCTGTTAGGCCCGTTTCATTTCGAAACTAATAAAATTACACACAAAAGTAAAAGTTTTGTTAGGCTTACATAACTAGTCTAATATTAACGTTCTCCTAGCATCAAAAGAGTAGAAAATAGCAATATAAAAGATACAGACAAAGTCCTTATCATAAGGACTGCAAAATAGACAAATACGGAGAGTTTTGTGAAACTAAACAAGACATGTACACTATAGACTTCTTCGAGTACTGTCACTGTTTTTCTCCTCTGAGAGAGAAATCAGTTGCCCTTCAGTAGTGTTTGGAGACAAGACTTACAAGAGATGAGGGAGATATCTTTAGACATCCATTGACTGAGTTCCTCATCATCTTCTCCTAAACCTGTCAACTCCACACAAGATTTTTACAGTATAGTGTAAAAATAGAAATGCCAATATTTTTTGTTTGGTCATTTGGGATAAATTTATGTTTGTCAACTCCACACAAGATTCAACACGGAAAATTTCCCGTTACAAGATTAATCATTACTTTCTTCCTTAATTGCATTTGATCCATTAATTAGAATACTGATTAGTCTATTGTTCATATTCAACAATGAGGTGGGCTAGGGTGAATTGGGAAGTAAATTCATGTTTTACTTTTTGCTATATCTTTATTTTTAAAATTCAAACAGTCGATCCGAACCGTTTAACACGATCTCTATGTTACATTTTGGAGAACAAATTATATATTTTTTAAAAATATTTACTAATTTTAAAAAAATATTAGAAACCATTACTTTTCATAAAATTTAGGACCATTATAAAAAAAAAATTTCAAAAATTCTAATAAATAGTTAAAATCTCCAAAAGTAAAAAAAAATGTAAAATTGTTATAAAGTAAAGATAAATAAACATAAACAAGATGAAGAGAATGTAAAGAATGACTATATCTTTATTCATATATTTTAATATTTCTCATGTGTACAATACAAGATTACAAATCCTCTATTTATAGACTACAAATTGTAAATGAAAAGCCATTACAATAATAAATAAGACATTGAATTCTAAATAGTAGTGGGAGTAGTGGAGAAATGAATATTGAGAGTCATGGACATCTACATTAATAATTTTATTCGTAATACTCCTTCTTGGATGTCCATTATATAAAAATATCTCTCATTAAAACCTTACTAAGAAAAACCATGTGGGATAAAAACCTAGTGAAAGAAAAAGAATACAATATTCCTTTTAATATACAATTACAACCTTACCAGGAAAATCCAGTGGAAAAAATCATGGTTAAGGAAAATATAGTGCATATTAACTCCCCTCATGACAACATCAATCAAGATTTTTAAGTCGACGAACTCCAATATTACAAACTAGCTTTTCGAATATTGCAATAGGGATCGCCTTAGTGAATTAATCTGCTAGATTTTCACTTGAACGAATTTGCTGAACAATAATAACATTATCATCTTGGAGATCATATGTGAAAAAGAACTTTAATGAAATATATTTTGTTCTATCTCCTTTAATGTATCATTCCTTTAATTGAGTAATACATACAATATTATCTTAATATATGATCGTCAGGATCATTCTCTAGAAGACAAACTATATGTCTAATGAATGTGTTGAATCACATATCTTAACCAAACACATTCTCGACTTGCTTCGTGTATTGCTAAAATTTCTCAGAGTTAGCAAAGTATATGTTAATTTCATTACAATGTCTTCGCGTGGGAGAAGAACTATATCTTGCTAGTAAATTTACAACAAATGATATATCAGATCTTGTATGTCCAGCCAGATACATAAATACTACTATTGCACTAAGATATGGTACTTCAGGACCAATTAGTTTTTCATCACTTTCTCAAGGTCTAAAAGATATATATTCACATCTAATGATCTTACAATCATTGGGGTGCTCAATGGATATGATTTTATCCATATAAAATTGTTTTAGCACTCTTGTAATATAATTTTCTTGATGCATAAAAATGTCATTTTTAAAATGTTCAATTTGCAATCCATGGCAAAATTTTATTCTCCCAAGATCTTTCATCTCAAATTCTTCCTTTAAATAATTTATCTCTTTTGGAAGCTCTTCAGGAGTTCCAATGATACTTAGATCGTTAACATAAACTGCAATTATAACAAAATTATTTCCATATCTTTTCATCAAAATACATGGACAAATTGTATCATTTTTATGTCCATGTTTCAATAAATATTCACTGAGACGGTTATATCACATGCGTCCAAATTACTTTAATCCATAAAAGACTTATGCAATTTAATTGAATAATGTTCACGATAACCTAAATTACATGCTTCATGCATCTTCAAGGATTTTCATTTAAATATCATTATCAAGCAAGCCATATAAATAGGCTGTGACAACATCCATTAGACGCAAATCAAGTCTTCATGTATTGCCAGATTAATTAATTATCGAAAAAAATATTGCATCCACCACAGGTGAGTATATCTCAAAATTTCACATTTCTCATTTTGTTTTCACATAAATATCAATTTCTATTATTCGGATATTATGCCTTCATGTATTGGGGCTATAGGCCCAAAAACTTTTATTATAATTGTTAAAAGATTTTAATTCTATCTCAATTGAGTCTTTCTATTTTGGTCAATCATTTCTTTGTTGACATTCTTTTATAGATTTCAGGTCATGATCCTCATTATTCATTATATTTAGCGCTATATTATATGCAAAAATATCATTGACATCAATTTCATCTCAGTTCCATCTTATTCCATTCATGATATAATTTATCGAGATCTCTTCATTTTCATGAATTTCAGATACCTGAGTTTCTGCTGGAACTCCAATATTACTTATAATTTGATTCTCTCATCGACTTGACCATTTTCATTATTTGCTCCTTTTCTTTTTCGAGGATTTTATCCTTGGAACCAATTGATCTTCCACGCTTCATGCGTGTTATAATTTCATTAGTCTGTCCAACAGGGACATCAACTTTAATTGAAGCATTAGCAGCTGTTACATGTGATTTGGTCACTTTCTTTGAGTCTGTAAATGCAACTGGCAATTTATTAGCTAATATTTGCAAATGAATTATCTTTTGAACATTTAGTTCATATTCTTTAGTACGAGGATCAAAATGAGACAATGATAATTCATATTATATATTTTTTCCAGCTGATTGTTTTCTCCCCCTAAGGTTAGAAATTTTGATTCATCAAAATCACAATCGTAGCTATGAATAAATCTCCCACCAATTGTTCTAGATAATATATGGAGATTCAAATCCAATATAAATTTCCAACTTCTTTTGAAATCTCATTTTTATTGCGTTGTGGTGGAGCAATTAGAACATATACTACATATTCAAAAAAAAATTATATGGAAAATATTAGGTATGTGACCAAAAACCAATTATAATGGGAAAGTTTTATAATAGCTAGTTGGTATGATGCAAATTAGTATTATTGCATGTAAAATATCATGTCTTCTTTTTATATATGAACATCTACAGGATGTTCAACATTAATCCTGACATTGTCTAGACGTATTTTCTTAATTGGATAATCATAAAATTATGCTCTTAATCAAATCAATTGAGCAAGTTGCGATTGATAATAAACATACATGTGACCATCTTGTTGATGCATCAATTAAAACCATAAAATATTCAAATGGTTCACATAATGGATATAGTGTTCTACAAATATCACATTGTATACGTTCTAGAAATAAAATCAACACATAAAAAAATCATCAGATTAAAGAATATCTGGTTCTTTAATGAATGTCCACATTAATTATCTATTATTTTTCGCATCATTATTGATCCGGAATGGCCCAACCGGTCATGCCAACTATAAACAATTCTTATTTGTAAACTTCTGGTTTACAATAATATGTGCTTCAATTATACATATGTAGTACAAGCTGGAGGAAAACATAGGTAAATTTTTTCAGTGTGCATTTTTTTTTATCTAATATTATGCTAGTAATATGAAGATATTTAATATTTTCTTCACTGGTTGTCTCAACATAATACCCATTTCAGCGGATATCCTTTAACAAATTCCTTTAAGACTTAGAAGAATATAATGCATCAAATAAATTTGTATTACTCCATGTAATAAAAAAATTGCTCTTCCGGACCTTTCAATCAATTTGTACTACTCGAAATAGTACTACCATTTACTTCTTACGTTACTAAATAAATACAATTATGCATACATTTGATGAAAATTGAGCTAAAAAAAAACTGGACAAAAATCTTTAAATAATTACCAATTAAAGCTTGTCGTGATCAATTCTCAGCAGCTTATAACAATAATTTGGCCTTGACTTTGTTGTTGCAAGCAATACTCTTAGTATGCTATTTGACTAATTTGCAAAACATACAATAATTGAATTTAACAATTTCTTGGAGTTAAGATAGTTCACAGGTTCAAGATAATTGGAATTGCAATATGGATCAGTTGACCTGAAGAAATCATCAAGACATTTATCAAGAATTCAAATTGTAAAATTATAGACTTGGTAAAATAGATTTGATGTTGAAACAGGGAACAATCGTTACCAACGATTATATAATCGTTGTAACGATTATAAAAGCTGCACAGAAAATCGAATTTCCAGAGAACAATAGTTACCAACGATTATTAATAGTTACCAACGATTATAATAGTTGGTAACGATTATATAATAGTTGTAACGATTATGAAAAGCACAGGAAATCAAATTTCCAGAGAACAATAGTTACCAACGATTATATAATCGTTGTAACGATTATAATAGTTGGTAACGATTATATAATAGTTGTAACGATTATCAAATTCTCGCAGAAACTCAAATTTGGCTGAAACCCTAATTGCATATAAAATACTAATCGTTATAACGATTAGACAAACGTTGGTAACGATTGTAGGCAGACTGCTATTTCCGAAGCTGCCTCTATAAATAGAGCAATTAGGTTTTCTCCCAAATAGTGAGGAGCCGCCCCATCTTTTCAAAAGCGAATTTTCTGTGTGCTTAAGTCCCTCCATTGTTGAGAGAGCTTAGAACTTCAAAATCCCTCAAACAACCTCAAATCTACTTCACTAATCTTGAGTTAGATTAGGTTAGAGTAAGTTTTTGAGTGTTTCTCTTGAGAATCTAAACTTAGAGACTTCGTTCTCTACTCGAGTTGGCCGTGTGACTTCCCGTTGGTTGTAAGGGCTCACCGGTTCACAAGTTGTAACCTTTCTCATTGGGTAATAGAAAGGCGCACCGAGAAGCGGTTGCGACGCCCCGGAGACGTAGGCCATTTTGCCGAACTCCGTTAACATCCCGCGTGTCAATTTTCTCTAAACTCTTCTATTTACTTTATTTGTATTTAGTTTCAATTTTTAAGTAAATTAGTGGTGCCTTAGGAACAACAAAGTGGTATCAGAGCAAGTTACTCAAATTAAGATTCACTTAATTTGAGGTTTATCGATCTAAAAATGGCACCAAGTAGATTTGTGGAGGAACCCCCAATCTTTGGTCAAACCTCTAATAATTTTAGTCATTGGAAAAGGCTTATGATTGATTTCCTTAAAGCTAATGAGGTTTGGGAGATTGTAGAAAATGGGTATGTACCGAAATTTGATGACAATAATGAATTGACCGCCAAATCCAAACTTGAAAAGAAATATAACTTTTATGCAATAAATTATATACTTAATTTGATTGATGAATCGGTTAATTTATTATTTGATGATATGAGCAGTGCCCACGATATGTGGGAGGATCTAATAAATCGTTATGAAGTAAATACTCAGATTAAAAGGATTGAGACAAATTTGGATAGTCAAGATCTCAACCTTGCGTTGATGGCAAATTCTAATGAGAGTCCGATGATGGTGAATGTTGACTCAATCAGCACAAGCAAGAATATCACCAACAAGAATACAGTTGAGGTTTTAACAAACATTGCCGCATCTAAAAACAACAACATGGAATTGGATGATACAAGCGAAGCCTCAACAAGCTCCGCTAATGAGGTACATCTTGACCTTAATTTTGAAGGTTGTGAGTCCGAAATTGAATTGACCAATGATCAAATAGAGACCAATGAACCCGAAATTGATTTGAATAATAATTGGATAATAACCAATGAGACAAGCACTTTCGTGAATGAGACACTAACACGCTATAATGCACCTAAGTTGCTTGATGAATCTAATAAGGCCTTGCTTGAAAAGGAAGGTACCATACAAAATTTAAGATCTAAACTTCTTGAATTTGAGTCCAAAATAAAAGAATTAGAAATGGTATTACTTAATTCACATTCTTGTCAATCACACTTAGGAGAAATAGAAACGTTAAAAGTAAAAATTCAAACCTTAGAGACCGAAAATAAGGCATTAAGATCTCCTAGTGAATTCTCAAATGTCACTAGTTTAGATCCTTATTACATTGAAAATTTGATCAATGCCAACTTGAATAAAAAAGTTGATAGAACTGGCATTGGATACAAGAAGGGTCACTCCTCATTTGAATCAAATTATTCACAAAGCCCGAAAGTAAAAGGGGGACATACTCAAAATTTAAATGTAGAAAATCAACAAAAATATTTAAATAAATTTAAATTTGATAACAAAGATTATTTAATTCACCAATTTTATACCAAAAAGGGTAAAACTCCTTTGAACAATGAGTCAAATAGAAAGAAAAATTCTCAAACCTCAAACCAAAAGTCTCAACATCATGCATTTAGGTATGGGTATTCCAACAAAAATTACAAAAACAAAAATACTTTTGAAAATAGTGATAGGAACACATTCAATCCAAAAGGGTCAAACAAAACTTATTTCAAAGGAGCGGATGGATGGTTTTATGAACTTAAAAACAAAAATGCTTTACAGAATATAACTCAAAGGAATAGTTCGACAAAAGATGTTCCCCAACATAACAATAAATTTATTTCTAACAAAAATAAAAATATTTCATCTAGCATTTCAAATCGGTCGGTCAACAATCATAGGAATCAAATTCAAGAAGTGAAAGATGAATTTAAAGCCACTTTCAAACATGGTTCATGTAATATCAAGCAATCGGTGACATTTTGTAACTATTGTTGTAAGATTGGCCACACCTCCTTAGAATGTAGGTTTAGGAAAGGAAACAACAATTCAAATGTTGTTTGGATTCCTAAAGCTAAACTAGCTTAAAAGTTGTATTTGAAATCTCCCCAAATAACCAAAATTGCTAAAACTATTAAAAATGGGGAGATTACAACAAGGTATATGTTAATTGCTAATATATACTCTTGTAGGTGTGTTTGATTACAACTTAAAAAGAAAATGCTTGATCATTGATAGTAGATGTTCACACCGTATGACTTGAAATTTTAGCGCATGACTATATTCGTTTGATTTCTTCCATGTGCTATTTGCAATACATGCATTATTTATGGTATCATTGGAAGTCCATGTCTACATTGCTATATTGATTTTGAATGCATGTATTATTTACATATATGGTGGTGCTATGTCAATTCCTCAATATTTGTCGTTATTTAAACTTTTCCATATTCCAAAATTGAGGGGGAGTGCTTATTTTGAGGGGGAGTACTCATCACTTATGCTATTTTCTTCCCTTTCGTCGATTTTCAAAAAGGGGGAGAAATTGCAAGACATGCAAAAACGATAATTGGGGAAATATCAAATTGAACAATCGATTTATGCACTTACTTGCGATGTATGTTTTGCAAATCGTCAAAAGGGGGAGATTGTTGTTGCAAGCAATACTCTTAGTATGCTATTTGACTAATTTGCAAAACATACAATAATTGAATTTAACAATTTCTTGGAGTTAAGATAGTTCACAGGTTCAAGATAATTGGAATTGCAATATGGATCAGTTGACCTGAAGAAATCATCAAGACATTTATCAAGAATTCAAATTGTAAAATTATAGACTTGGTAAAATAGATTTGATGTTGAAACAGGGAACAATCGTTACCAACGATTATATAATCGTTGTAACGATTATAAAAGCTGCACAGAAAATCGAATTTCCAGAGAACAATAGTTACCAACGATTATTAATAGTTACCAACGATTATAATAGTTGGTAACGATTATATAATAGTTGTAACGATTATGAAAAGCACAGGAAATCAAATTTCCAGAGAACAATAGTTACCAACGATTATATAATCGTTGTAAGGATTATAATAGTTGGTAACTATTATATAATAGTTGTAACGATTATCAAATTCTCGCAGAAACTCAAATTTGGCTGAAACCCTAATTGCATATAAAATACTAATCGTTATAACGATTAGACAAACGTTGGTAACGATTGTAGGCAGACTGCTATTTCCGAAGCTGCCTCTATAAATAGAGCAATTAGGTTTTCTCCCAAATAGTGAGGAGCCGCCCCATCTTTTCAAAAGCGAATTTTCTGTGTGCTTAAGTCCCTCCATTGTTGAGAGAGCTTAGAACTTCAAAATCCCTCAAACAACCTCAAATCTACTTCACTAATCTTGAGTTAGATTAGGTTAGAGTAAGTTTTTGAGTGTTTCTCTTGAGAATCTAAACTTAGAGACTTCGTTCTCTACTCGAGTTGGCCGTGTGACTTCCCGTTGGTTGTAAGGGCTCACCGGTTCACAAGTTGTAACCTTTCTCATTGGGTAATAGAAAGGCGCACCGAGAAGCGGTTGCGACGCCCCGGAGACGTAGGCCATTTTGCCGAACTCCGTTAACATCCCGCGTGTCAATTTTCTCTAAACTCTTCTATTTACTTTATTTGTATTTAGTTTCAATTTTTAAGTAAATTAGTGGTGCCTTAGGAACAACAGACTTAACATAATAAAAAAAAATTATTTATTTGGCCAATACATAAATTGCTACTTACCTAACATCATATTAACAATTAAAACTTTTATCAAATTTTATAATCAAGTAAATCAAAGATAAAAATAAGTCTTTATCAAAAAGTTCCCAAACCACAACACAATTATAGAGTCTAGGTCAATAGGTTTGAACAGATACCATGTTTGCCAATCCGGTCAAAATAAAGCTATTCTATCCTTCAAAAGTACTAACTATTTTTATTTCAAAGTTATAAATATTTGAGAAAGAGAAATAAATGCACAATAAATAATTTATTGCACTGACAAAACAATATATATTTATTTTGTTAATTTATTTATTTTAAATATTATCATTACTAATTAAGTGATTAATTTTTATTTTCTTCGCTAATGAAATGAACATCATTTAAATGAGTAATATCAATTTCTCTAAGATCGAGATCACATTCACAAATAAAATTTGTCTCGATCTTTTGCTCCTTATTTTATAGTAATACTTAATATAAATCAACAATATGTTTTGACATACGACAGGTACGTGACCAATGAGCTTTACTACCATAATGATAGCATGAATTCTCTTGTTCGCTATTCTGTCACTTTTCTCATTCTTTTTGTTCATTGTTTTTTCTCTTCTGGTGGTAATTCTTTTTTATCATTACTTTTCCAATTCTGATGGAATGATGCGTCTTTTCTTCATTACCACATTAATATTTAGGAGTTTGTCCATCAAATTATTTTTCACTTCTGGTGGAATTATTACTTTGTTCAACCATAAAAAAACAAGAAATATACTTAAAATGTTTCAAGAAATCATCTTCAAGAAAATTAAATTATTGAAAACATAGTATGAACATAATTTAAATTTGCGCTTCATATAAATTTTCTTGAAATTTTCTTTAGAAAAATTTCTTAAAATCTTCTTGAACAAATTATATTTCTTGAAATCTTCTTCAGGAAGATTATTAATGAAAAATAAAATTAACATGAACATCATATAAATTTTTTGAAATCTTCTTCAAGAAGAATTTTCTAATATCTTTTGAAATCTTCTTCAAGAAGACCTTAATATTTGTTGAAATCTTCTTCTGAAAGATTGAATTATTAAAGAAAAAAAAATTAATATGAACATGTTAAAACTTAATATTATGACAGAATATTTTTTTCTCTCTCTCAATACTATAGCTTCGGACCATCAGTTAATATAATAATAATAAATATTAATTGAATCAGCTTCCGGCCAACACTATGACATCCGTTAAATGCCAATACCATGACATTCTTTATTAAAATTGAATTCCATATGAACCATTACTAATCCGATGTGAATTGCTTCGAGCCAATTTTTTTTTTTCAATTCTCTTTTAATAATATCATTGATAAAATTGCTCAAAATGGCTTCGGGCCAATTGATAAAATTGAGAACTTATTATTAACATATGACTTCGGGTCATTTTATAAAGTTAAGAATTTATAATTAACAGATAGCTTCGGGCTATTTGATAAAGTTGAGAATTTATCTCAAATTAAAATCAGTCGGTTCATTTATAATTTAAAAGATTGGTCTTCGGGCCATTTGGAATTTATATTTAACACAATAGAATTATAACATAATATAAAACAATAGATTGGTCTTCAGGCCATTTAATAAAAACTTGTAGCACCTCATAATATAAAAAAAAAAAAAATCGATTTCTCAAGTACATATGAATAAATCATCTTTTTTATTTTGCAATTACTAATTAGAAATATCATTTAAATAAATGATATTAAAATAAAGAAATATCAAAATTACCTCGAATCTTCAACTAGTAGAACTCTCGTGCTGATAACGTGTTATAAAGTAAAGATAAATAAACATAAACAAGATGAAGAGAATGTAAAGAATGGTTATCTCTTTATTCATATATTTCTCATGTGTACAATACAAGATTACAAAGTCTCTATTTATAGGCTACAAATTGTAAATGAAAAGTCATTACAATAATAAATAAGACATTGAATTCTAAATAGTAGTGAAATATAAATTGCAATGATAGTGAGAGTAGTGGAGAAATAAATATTAAGAGTGATAGACGTCCACATTAATAATTTTATTCATAACAAAAATTTAATTTTAATGATAACAAAAATTTAATTTTAATGTTGAACAATTTAAATCAATTATTTAAACATTAAAATCGTAAAATGTGAATGGAAAGTAAAGCTAGAGCTTCACTTCCCAAAACACGTAGCCCACCTCTTTAACAATCATTATTTCAAGTTTTCAACAATTATCATAGAACAGAGAAAGGGAGAGGGAGAGGGAGAGGGAGAAGAGTGGGTGGGATGATCTGGAACAGAACGGAAAAGGGGGCAATCAAAAAGCATTTTGAAGATTTCCCGTCTATACCTTGGGTAGAAATAGAATCAACGGCGCTGATTTAAGTACATGTTGGCGAGAGGAGAGGACGTCATCAGCATCAGCGTCACACCTCATCCCTTTCTTTGCTGCTCCGAAGCCGAAGGGCGAAGGGCGAAGGGCGAAGGGCGAAGGCTGTGGTCAAGGCGCAAGGCGGTTATGGAGCGCCCAAATTCTTGAATCCGATGGCTACTTTTTTTATAACACCACCAAATCCAATCCACCATGTCCCATTTATCGAGATCTCTCCGCCGGCTCAACCGCCTATCTTCGCCTCTATTGCGCATTTTATCAAACACCTTCTCTTCAACCCCTCTCCCACCCCCTCTCCCGCCATTTACTCCTCTTCTCGCTTCTCCGTCCCCTTCTCTCACCTCCACTGTTACCTCAGCCTTCTCCCAATGGTTTCTCTCGCATTCCCAAAACTCTAGCAACTCTCTCCTAGACCGCATCTACGTCGCTCTCGCGTCCAGTAAAGACGAACACACTCTCGACCAGTCTCTTTCCAGCCTCAACCCTCCCTTGTCGGAGACCTTTCTTCTCAGTTTCCTCTCGCACAAACCCATCTTAAACCCTCCCATTGCCGACCCAAATCAGCTCTTGGAAATAAAGCTTAGCTTCTTCGACTGGTCAGGCCGTCGCACCCCTTATCGTCACTCCCGCTCGGTGTACCTCTCGGTCTTCCTCCTCCTAAAGAAATCCAATAAATCACCTGTTATTCTTCAGTGGCTGCAGCGCTTTACCAGTTTGTACAACCCCTTCAATTTTCCCAACCTGTACCCCGGTTATTACGACACATTAGTAATCGGCTATGCAGTAGCCGGAAAGCCTGAAACTGCATTGGGGATTCTCGGCCGCATGCGGTTTTCAGGCCTTGATCTCGACCCTTTCACAATTCGAGTGTTGCTAAATTCCCTGGTGGAGAACTCCCTGTTCTCATTTTGTGACTCGCTATTTCCGCTTTTGTCCCCAACTGACACGGGTGCTGTGTCCATTCGACTCAAGTCTCTGTGTATGCAGAAGGATCTCAATTCAGCCGAGTCATTGCTGAGGTCACTACCCAGCCAGTTGGCATCTCGAGATTTCTCTGCAGGTGTGCTTGTAAATGCATTTTGCAGGAGTGGTAAATTTGACAAAGCGCAAAAAATCGTCGAAGATTTTCCATCTGGGGAGGTATACGCAGTTTGGATACAGTGTCTGGTAAAGAAGGGCAAGTTGAGTCAAGCACTGGGGTTTCTAGCAGATAAGAAAGTTACAGAGGACTATATACCAACTTCGCCAGTGTACGGATCTGCTACTGATAGATTTTCATGTCTAGTGTTACAGATTTACATATTAGTACATACTTGTACCACTCAGTGTCACAGTCTTTTCTGGTGACTGTTTACATATTGTTTCAACCCCTGATGTGTATGTGTCTATGAGAACTATTTTTTATAACAAATGCTGGTAGTTCATCACTCACAACAGGTTTAAGAGTAGTGGTGGAGAAAATAAATATATATATTATGTACATGACCGATAGACATTAACATCAAACATGGGAAATAACCTTTTGTTCTTATATGAATTTCAAAATCTGTCCTCGACATTAACAGTCAATTCTGGTGTTGGCATGTGCAGACCGATATTTCAGTTCACGTGCTATTATTAAGCAAAACTAATTGTACCTAATAGTAGCATTTCGACAAATGAAAATAATACAGGAAATACACATGTATTACGATCCATGTTCACTCGATTAGCGTACTTTTTTACCAAAATCCGAATTATTCTAACCCCGTTTGCCTATGTTTCAGGTATAACACCCTTATCATGCGACTCTTGAAAGAAAACCATCTGCGTGAGGCGTATGACTTGCTTACCGAAATGATGGAAGAAGGCATCCCACCGACACGTGTCACCATGTCTGCAGCACTTCGGTTCTTCTGCAAAGCCGGGCTTGTTGATGTGGCGTTCAAGCTATACCAGTCCCGCTGCGAACTTGGCATTGACCCTGGTGGGGCCACTTTTGATGATCTTGTACGGGCCCTCTGTGCGGATGGCAACTCCGACAGAGCATACAGTGTCGTTCAGGATGCCATGCGCAAAGGCCATTTCCCTCGCCACCAGGCATTTTCCTCCCTGGCTAATGCACTGTGCCGCGAGGGAAAGTTGGATCAGATTCGTACACTCCTTGATGCAGCAGCAAAACAGGAGATCAGGCCTGCTGCAGATATCCGTGCCCGGTATGTACAGTGCAAGATTTTGGTATTTTTTTTTTTTTTTGGTTTACTACAGTAGATAACATACTGGTTGATTTTTTCTGGATCACTGATTCACTACTTTAAGTACCACTTCATCCCCATTGGTTGATTTATTCCCATTTTGTTGGTAAATCCCTTAATTGAGGTTATTTGAGAACTGAGTTGAATCTTGATTATGGTGAAATGATATTTAAAAAAGCAAAACAAAAAAAAGGAAAGGATGGAATATCCTGCTTCAGCTCCATTACTGTAGTACCATTGTTTAAGTCAGCACTGGTACTGGTATGTACTGGTTTAAATTGTGGCCTTGATATTGCATTTATGTTGGATGATATTCAAGGTCACTAGTAACAATGTTTCCAACTTTGCAATTTAGGTATCTGGCCGCTCTTTGCAAGGCTGGCAACTTGACAGAGGCTCGCTTAGATCCACATGTAGGTAAAGGCAGTATTTATACTCTGGAAAGTAATTATAAGCACAAGTCCACTTACGTAAGCATGATACATGCTTTTGCCCTACTGGGCTGGGTTGATATGTTGCCAAGGCTTGTGATTGCGATGCAAGAGATGGGGCACATACCAAGTCGAAACCTGTACCGCACAGTGATTGTATCTTTATGCAAGGCAGAGAGAGATGGGGTTATTTTGGAGTTGCTTAGCCAACAATTACAAAGAAGAGATCTAGATGTAAGAACATGCTACCACTATTTTATAGACGGTGCAGCCCATGCCAAAAATCCTGACATGGCAACAGAAATATACAACAAAATGGTGAGTGCACGTGTGAAATCTAATTGGGAGTCTGAAATGCTCCTTCTAAGAGGGTACCTAAAGAGCAATAAAATAGGCACAGCGTTGATTTTCTTCGAAGAAATTCGTAAAAGGAAGGAGATAACCTCAAAGATGTATAATGTGATGATTGCGGGCCTCTGTCAGGCTGGCCGACCAGAGCAAGCGGTCAATTTTTGGAAAGAAGCTAGAGAGAAAAAACTCATCCCTAGCTTAGAAAGCTACGAAGAGCTTTCACTTGCGCTGGGCTCGGTAAAAGACTATAACACACTTATCAAGTTGTTTGATGATTTTTGTGAGACAGGTCGACCTGTCTCGGCATTCCTGTGCAATGTCCTCTTGATGCACATGTTGAAGGGAAATGATCTACTACGAGTGTGGCATAAGTTGAGAACGGAGAGTAAAGAGCAAAATAGTCGTGGTGGTTTGCTGGAGAAGCTGATCCTACACGTTTCACATGTGACTGACACAAAATATAACCTAGATAAGTTGGTCGAACATTTTGAAACGTATTATCCTGTGGATCTTTACACATATAACATGTTACTGAGGGTTCTTGCCATGGGAAAGAGGATGGACCTTGCAGATAAATTATTCGGAAGTATGTGTGAGAAAGGATACGAGCCAAATCGGTGGAGTTACGACACAATGGTGCAAGGGTTTTGTATTAAGAGAAATAAGGATGAGGCTGAGAAATGGATGGAATCCATGTCAAGGAAGGGGTTTTTGCCAACTCGACACACTATGAAGCTGCTTGACAAAATTTCATAGAGAGATAATCCTGGTCTTGTTTTTCCTTCTTTTTTTGGATAGGTAATGATCTAATTCTAACTTCATATATTTTATGCCTTTATTCATTTACATTGGAGTGTTTTGTACCTGAAATGTTTCAATGTGTCATTTATTCCCTTTCTCCTGTTGGAAATCAAGTGGCCAGTATGGTACTTGTAACTTGTTCAATATAGCACCTGTGCAAACTAATAGTTTCACCGACCCGTAGTTACTACACAATTTAATGCCTTCACTAATCTAATTTCTGTTAGTGTTACATAATTAAGGCCTCATCCTGGTTGGTTTAGACTAAGTTCATACCAGTATTGGCCTACCAGCACAGTATTGTACGTATCTTACGGTATCCTTCTTCTTACATTAGCGATTTACTATCACCGAGTTGTTGCAGAATATTATCTTTCTTGCAAAAAGATTTGCAGAAATGAAAAAGATGGTACAAAAGAATGACTTAATTGCTTGATTACTCTTCTTGTTTGGTGATTTTCAGATACCTGGAAGATAATTTTCTGTTGTAGCTGCTCAATTATTCATTTAGTCAGCCGAGAGCTAATTAAAATCTCACTTACATCCCCACATTTTTGCGATGATCTTAAACCAAGGTGACATGAGATGAAGCTCTGTCTAATAAAAGAACCCAGAAAATTTGTTCATTTTTTTTCTTTTTAGACAGTACAATTGCATATTTAACACCTTCGGCTACTGTAGGAAGGAAAAAAAGAAAAAGAAGGCAAGTTCTTTTCGTTACAGATGTACTTTATGTAAAATATCAATAAGTGTTAACTAAAGATGCTTGCATTTTCTTTTCTTCATTTTTGAGCTTAGGATCATTGATTCTTTTTGGAGAAATTTTCCAATTTTGTAATCAAGAATGCGTGGTCTGTTTTAAATTTTATGTTGTTTTTGGTGTTGGACTATCTATATGTAGTTGCCATTGTTTGCTGTAGTTACTGGGACCGTATTATATTGCAGTTTTGTATAAAGCACCCTTTTATGTTAGCCATACAATTAAACAAATTAAGCAAGCCCTTACCACAGAATCTTGGCATCAGACGAAATTCATCTGATGTCTGATGAGAGCCATTTGATGGCCATCAAGATTCACATCCATTTTATCAGTACGAATTAGGGTTCTAAATAGTTAGCTATAGTTACGCAATAGCTGCGTTATAGCTTTTTCGGACCTCAAAAGCTATAACGCTATTAATCGCTTTTCTTTTATAATGATTATAAATAGCCAGCTATGGTTGCGCTATAGCATTTTTGGACCTTAAAAGCTATAGCGCTATAATTGCTATTTAGAACTTTGGTACGAATTGAAAGTTTTATGGACCAATCTTGAGGTGGATTGAATGGGTTCGACTAAGTATCAATAGACCAATACTCATCGGACGTCCCCAGTTCCCCCTGGAAGACCTGGGCTTGAAACGTACCCAGCATCCACACTAATATTTTAAGGCTACTGATGAGCCGGACCTGCCCAAAGACAAACAGGGCCTGTCCATAGACAAATGGGTTGGACAACCGATTTGAGTCAAAACTGAGCTGATTCTAATTTGGATCAAGTCCATGAGGGCTGAGGCGCTCCACGAATCTTAAAAAGGTGCTTTGTGCTAATCTCAGAGCACACAATTTCATTTATTTTCTTCGTACTATGTATAATTATCTGTATTATTTATATCTGTTTGAATATAATTTCGGCTTTCCAAATTCCGATATTTATCATCTGCATTGCAGGTTTCTCTGAATTGTAAGAAGGGTTTGACAAATGTGGTAGTGTTATTGTCCCTTTATATTTGTTTCAGTTATATTTTGTTTTGGGCTTTCCAAAGTCCAATTTCTTTTTTGAAAAATTTGGTAGTGGCTGTCAAAGACAATAGTCCGATTTCTATAATCAACTTTGACCTAATTGTAAGAAGGGTTTGACATCTGAGTCCTAATGTTCTATCTGTCCCTTCTATATTTGTGTCAATCTAATTAATTTTGTTAATTTTGGAATCTTTCTAAGTAACAATTTCTATCTCAAGTTTCTCCAACCTGCTGTTCTATGTTTGCTCCACTTCATTTTCTTTTGCGCTTTTCAAATTTCAAGTTACACAGCAGGGTTTGACATTTGAGTCCCTAGCTACTGATATCATATACATGTCACTTCTATGTTTTTGTGTTGTGTTTCCCAAGATTAAATTAGTAATAACCTAACTTGCTCCTTTGAGTAAGCACTTTCTGAACAATTATTGTATGGTTGTTTAAACTTTAATCTCCTTTTAACGAACGAACTAATAATCTGCTCCGTTGGGTGGGGCCCACATGGTAGGTAGGCAGCACTTTTCCGCTATGGTCCGTGCCAGAAACCTTCCAAGAGAAATATTAATGAAAAGCGTGGAAAGGTGTCCTTGTCAGATTGACCCTTGTCTACATTCTCTCATTCTCTTTCTTTCTTTCTGCTTCAATCATGCAATCTATTAATTATTAGCAAACTTCTCCCTTAGAAAGATAGATCTGCTAACTGCTATCATCAAAAATTAATTTGATTGAAACTCACGACCAACTGCCTTACTGCCATGCATGCATTGCATTCAAGAATATGTGGACCCTAATTATTAAATCCAATTAAATAACATTTATTCAAGAATATTAGCAAAATAGAGATTGCTAAACACACACACACAAACACACTGCAATTTTATTATATTTTTATGAGTGAGGCTATGGTACCTTGCAATGCGTACATAGGTCTGCACTTTGAATCCATATCTTCAATTTTTAAATTCAAACAGTAGATTTGATTGTTTAACGTGTCCTTTATATAAAAATATACTTGAACACCCAAATTTACATTTTTAAAATTCTTTTACTATTTTTTTAAATAAGTAGAAAATCACCTTATCTAAAGATTCTGAACCACCCCAAAATACTAAAATAGTAATTTTCTATCTATCTAGAAAATAGTAGAAAAAATTGAAATTTGATATGTAAGTTTATTTTCATATAAAGATCATATTAAGCAATTCAAATCGTCTATTTGAACTTTAAAAAACATAATATAAATTCATGATACAGACCGATCCATACATTGCAAATTAGCATAGCGGCATAGCCTCACTCTATTAATTTTCTACTGATAACAGAATCCGAATCAGTAACATACTAACATGTTAAAACGGACAGAAACATTAATTCACTGGCAGATTCCGCTCTTTCTGCCTCAATCATTGGAAGAAGATCTCCTGTGGCTCATTCTAGTATAGCTAATAGTGTAATGATTCATGTCATTGTTTATTTGGAATTATTAACATATTTGCACAGTTAAATTCGAATAAAAAATTGACCCCATATCAAAGTTCTGCAGGGAGGGTGTCAAATCAAGTCGAATTATACAACCATTTGTATGTAAACATAAATATATAATGACAATATATATTAATTATAGACTAAATATATATAAAATGCATATTCCTCTGCACAGTGAATGACCAGAAGATAACTTATTATATATGCTATATATTGCACTGGTATTACATTAATTTAGTGCCTATGAATTTTATGCATTCTTGCTCTGTAAGAATAGCAGAACTACGCTTTAAAAAATAAAAATGCTCTTTCGGCGGAGAGATCTAGAATTCTAGATAGGAAAGAGGGACATATTTCATTTTTTGTGGCCAAATCTTTGAAATTTTAAAAAGTGAAAACGATGGCAACTAATAGAAGTATATCAAATTATCAAGTGGCCAAACCCACTAGGCGTTGTTTTGTGCCAGAGAACAATGCTAATTAAGTGGGCCCATCTCCACAATTTAATTGTCAATTTCAAACAAAACATTGCACAAAGCAGAAGTAAAATTAATTTATGTTGAACCCAATAACGCAAAATATAAAAATAAATAATAACTGAGTTTTCTAGTGAGTTTTTTTTACTAAAGATAGTAGCTCCCTTTGATGTACTTAAAAAAATATTTTGTTCTTTTTCAAAAATTGAAGTTATCTTTGCAATGATGCAAATCCTTCTGTAAGGAATAGGTTCAGTTTTAACTATTTTTATGTAGACTTTTTGAAAAGAAGGATAAATACAAAGAAAGCTGATAATTATAATAATAATAATTGCAGAGGAGAAATTTGGTGCCAAACGTGCCATTGTCTTTTATCAGATATGTTAATTTGATAGCTGATTTAGTTTCATAAATTCTAACTTCTTGCATGTCAAAAATGAATTATTCTCAAAGCCAGTAATTTACCAACAAATAAGACATCTTACCATCGTCCTAATTTTTACCTTTAATACTCTGTTTTAAAGAAGTAAATTTATATGCTAATCGATCAGCTAATTACTACTTCGGTCTTTCTCCAATTTAATACATGAATAATTAGGCCCGGTTCGGATTGCACCAGAAATGTTGGGATTTTAGATTAATTGGAATAAATTTCTCAAAATATGTTCAGATGAAAATTTATGTGACGTGGGAATGAGTATTTTTTTTTTCTAATGTCTCTTCCCATCTTGATATAAATTGATGGGGAAAAAATATTGAGTTGGATTGAATACTTTTTTTCCCCAAAGAGTGAAACGCTAGGTGCTTGTAGTTGGTAGTAATTACTTGAAGGTGCACCACACTCATCTTTGGATTTCTGAAGACATGGACATGGATGCCCCCTCTGACTGTGCCAGCCCTTGAGATGGAAGGTGGTACCAGTGTACCACTGATACCAATGTTGCTTGCCAACTAGTTTACATGGCTTGTTACATAATTTACTTAGCCCTATTAGCTGTTATGCTTATGCTTGTACTAATCATGTTGTGCCCATGTTTTTTATTCTTACTGGCATATCTGTTAGTGTCTTGCTGTTATGTTTATTGTTCTGGCACCTGTTAGTGCCATACTGGTATACCACTGTTCTAGCACAGTTGTTGTTGCTTGGGGCTTGGGGCTTGGGGCTTTTGCTTAAGGGTTAGAGATAATTGTCTTTTGCCATGGTCGATGATGAAACTAAATAAAAAAGCTGAAATCTTGATATTGCCCTTGATGGGTCAGTCAACGATTCAGTATCTGATACATGATGCTGGGAACCAGTAAGGAATTTTGGGTTTTGTTTGGGTAGTTTTACTTTTTTGAATATTTTGTTTGAATTAGCTTTTGTAAGTTTTCTTTTTATGCAATGGAAAGGCATTTTGGCCTATTTTTCAAAAAAAAAAAAAACTTGCATACCAATACAAGTTTACTTTTCTTTCTTGTGTGTTGCATTATTAAATAAAACAGTTAGATTAATTTCATCCGGTCCATTAAATAAAATTTATTTTATTATAGAAAATAAATATTTGTCTTTTATGAAATAATAATTAATAAATATTGTTATGTTATTGTTAATCATTTTAGTTAATTATATTAATAATTATTAATAAGAATAATGTATTGATATCAAGTAGTTTAGAAGAAAAAAAAAGATTTCTCACAGCTAGTTTCACGGTACAACCGAACACTTATTTCACCACATTCTCATAATTAACTCCGTATATATGTAACCATATCCATGGATTCCCATTTTTCAAAAATGAATTATCATCCCTGTCAAATCTCATTCCGTACAATCTCGTGACAAATGAAAAAGTCCTTATTGTGTCCCTCTTATTTAACCCCCCCTTGAAAAATCTCCCATTACTAGTAGTCCGGATTTATTTTTCTCTTTTAAATCAAGGAACCACATTAAATTTTGTTTCCAACACGCAACCACATTGAGTTACAGATTTCTAACATTAACACATTTAAATAAATATAAACACTAAATAGAGTACACACGAAAACGAAATGAGTAGAATCCTAAAGCTATTAGAAATAATATATACTAACATAATCACCTCATCCTAAAGCTATTATCCATCTGTAGGATAAACATAATCACCTATATCTATTAACAAATATACCAACTGAAAGTATCCTCTCTCAGGTACCGTAAAAGATTCTCCTCACTTTACAGTTTGAAATTTCCTCTCAGTCGCTTTAAGATTAGAGCTAGCGCAGGGGCATTATTATTGAGCTTTGAGATTCGTGCAAAGTTACAAAGAACTGTCCGGATCCACTAATTTTTAAAGATTCTCTTTTCAGGTATACATATCCAAAATTGTCGACACCCTTTTGCTCTAATCTGATGCCTTTTTTGTTAAGAGGATGAATCATAGAATCAAGATTAAGTGGTTTCACAATGTAAAAAATATAATAAAGCACAAATATTGTGTTTTTTTTCTTTTCAGTTTTTCTATTAGATACCCAACAAAAAAATTTATGCCCCAAGACGTTACACCTAACAATACTCAATTTAAATTTAATATTTTAATCACTGAATCTCAAAATATTAACCTTAAAAGAAAAAGAATCTCAAAATATTAATGCGTTTGCATGGAGAGGAGTAAATCCTGTGACGGGTGCAACGAATCCTAATTAAAAAGACCGGATGAAAACAAAAATTTTAAAGAACCGTATGAGCTCGTCGCTTGGAAGAAAGAACATAGCAAACATTTAAAGCTCAATTTGCATAGCGTCGTTTCATACTTTGATTGATACCTTCATCTCTTATCTCTAACTGACCCACAAAATTCTTAAATTTCTGATGTAACGATAAGCACTAGAAACCGCATGTGAACACCTTCATTCGTTTCTTTTTTAATTCAACCCTCGTTAAAAGCGTTTATTGCATATGTAACCGAAAAAACCCAAGAAAAGCATATTCATCACATAATATAAGAACAATCATTATTGAAAAAACACAAAAGTAAAAAGGTATAATTTCGGTTCCTTTCCAAGGCATATAGACAAATATCATTATCAGTTTCACACTAAACTGTTTTACAAAAAAGATAGATACAAAAATACTGTAAGGTCGAATTCCTTGTTAACTACACTACCATACATATATACCATTTAGGACCCATGTCGTAACAGTACCATTTCTCTCTCTAAACTTGTATCTCTATCTCATATATATTACTTATATATATTATCTCATATCTCAAGTTGAAATTCGTTGCACCACCGTTTGTTTGCTTCCTGAAACACCCCCATTGGGTCATGAGCTGTCCGTTCCCTTCCCCTGTTATATACCCAATTTGATACCACATATTTAGCGCATCAATTATAGTAAAGATCTAGAGGAAGGGAGGGAGAGAGAGAGAATGAGAAGTGCCCAGGCATTTTGGATTGTCGGGCTTATTGGGTTATTGGGTCTGGTGAGATGGGTTCATGGAGCTGGGTCTCCTCTCATGGTACCACTTACCATTATCCAGTCTGCCCCTTCTAAAGGAGCTGGTACATACTAGTTTAATTTTTTTTAATATGCATAATTTAATTCCAATTTATTGAGTGATCAACTTTCTTTGAGTTTGCTTTCGTCACCTTTTTACTCTCTCAGATATGAAGTATAGGCAATATTAGGAAGATTTTTAAGTAATTTTTCTTCAACATTTGGATTGTTTGACATACGAGTAAGAAATTGAAATCTAAGTTTTCCTACTATAATTTTGCTTCAGCTCCCATATAATTTAACTCCATATTTCTCTACATTACTTTTCTTGAATTTTTGAAAAAAGAAAAACATTTATTTATTGTCAGAACTCAGAAGTGAGCACCAACAATTTGTTTAGTTGGCTAAATTATTTTTTGCGTGAATGTAGTTTGCTTGGATGGAAGTGCACCAGCATATCACTTCTCTCCTGGATTCGGATCAGGGGCTAACAATTGGGTCATAGATCTAGAGGTCAGTTTCAGTATCTGTACCAACTGTACCAGTATATATATACCAGACCTCATAGTACTGCTAATTAATTCTCAAAAGGCATCTTGATTTAACCAATTCAATCCATGACTGGTACGTGAAGGACCTCAATGAAATTCTTGGTTCACCTCTCAGATTTCATAATCTACCATTGTTGTTTTGAAATGTCTAATTGCATGTGGGTGTATAGGGAGGAGGATGGTGCAATAATAGAAGGACATGTCAGTTTCGCAAAACAAGCCGTCATGGATCATCGAAATATATGGAGAAACAAATTTTATTTAGTGGTATCTTAAGCAACAAGCCCGATGAAAACCCTGGTGCGTACACATATAATCTTTACCCTTCTATTATAAAATAGTCATCCATGGGTTCTAAAATCAAATGTCATGTCACGTGATTTCATCAGCACCGGTAAGTAGAGAATATACCCCTACATGCCTTTCTTTTTTTCAGATTTTTATAATGGATTAACAATAAAGACGTAATGCCAGCACATGTGCTGGAGCAAAGCAAACTTGGAATTTACTTTGTACTTTTGTAGGTAGATAGTCAAATTTCAGAAGTACATGTTGATTTGATTCATTGATTGCTAACTTGTTTTCATTACTATGATAATTTTCAGATTTCTATAATTGGAACAGAGCAAGGATTAGGTACTGTGATGGGGCTTCATTTGCTAGTGAAGGATATGATCAGGTTGGTTAAACATGGGTAGTTAAAAATGTGATGTAGTAGGTGAGGGGTTAGTTTGTAAATAAGTAGGTTGTAAAACTTTTGTTTCAGTAATGAAACGGGTGGATATACCACTAATTTAAAAAAAAATACATTGCACAGTATTCACATTACAAGTTGAGTTTGGTGCATTTAAATCAAGCACGTGATTTGTTTTGTTACATAAACAATGATTATGTTCATTTTTTTATATGTATTTACATGGGTATTTTCTTATTAATTAATAATGAGAATAGAACTACTGAAAACTTGGTACATATAATTCAATATAACAAAAACTAATAAAAGAAAACTCGGTACATAAACAGGCCTCGGGGCTATATTTTAGGGGACAGCGCATCTGGTCTGCTGCTATGGAAGAAATGATGTCTAAAGGAATGCGCTCTGCTAACCAGGTATACAATTAAACCCGGAGTTTGTACCAAAAACTGTACCAATACAGCAATACTAAATGGAGTCACCATAACTCCACTTATATGTTACCTTCTTTTATTTGGAAATTCGCATGAATTGGTCTCCACTCAAGATCATTCTAAAAAATGAAAATGAAAAACATGCTTTAAGAAAACAACATATGAAATTACCGTTGAACCATTTGTCATATTTTATTTGCTTGTAGGTCCTTCTATCTGGATGCTCAGCAGGGGGTCTTGCTACGATATTACACTGTGACCAATTTCGAGCATTGTTTCCCGGAAATACAAAAGTCAAATGCTTGGCCGATGCCGGCATGTTTCTTGATGTGTATGTTTCTCTCATATAATCCTGTACCACCGAGGTCAATTATAATTAGTCCAGTGCATATTTTTCTTGCCCCCGACTCTGTTCATTTTCTTATGTTGCCTTTCTTTGTTCCCTTGTTTCTCTTGTTATATACTTATATTGTCTTATTTTATTTTATTTCTATTTTCAGAGCTGATGTGTCAGGTGGTAGTACCATACGATCTTTCTTTCAGGGTACCGTGGATATGCTTGTAAGTTTTAAATTATCATATATTCTATAATGTCAAGTTGAATTTGTGTTATCACAACATGCATCATTTTCTTATTACAAGTTTACTTGCTAATATAAGAGTTTTATTTTTGTATAAAGGGAGTCGCCAAGAATTTGCCAGGGACATGCACTAGCCGCATGGATGCAACCTCGGTAAAGTATTTTCTTATGTAAAAAAAGGCATTTACTAATGGGGTAAAATTTGACTAATTCCTTTTTAAATTTTGGATTGCAGTGTTTCTTCCCTGAGAATTTAGTTGGTAATATCCAGACTCCAATTTTTCTCCTAAATGCGGCATATGACGTATGGCAGGTACTGATATCTTACATTTCAAATTGCTTGCACTGCAGTAATTTGCAGTACAAAAGAAGTGAAAATTGCTAAGAAAAATCAGCTCACAAAAAATATTATTTGTGTTTTTGTCATGCAATCTTAGTTTATATTCATTGCCTACTACTAAAGAAAGCTTTGTTTATTTATGCTTGTAATTACAGTTACAGGAAAGTCTAGCGCCGGGAAAAGCAGACGCGACCGGTGCATGGAAAAATTGTCGGTTGAATTATAAGACTTGTACTCCTGATCAGATCCAATTTTTGCAAGGTAAATATGTCCATTCACACAAAAGGGCAAATAAAAAACTCAAATTGTTATTTTTATTACCAGACTAATGTTAATTTGAAACATGCAGGATTTAGAAATAAGATGGTAAATGTGGTACAAGGTTTTTCGGGGTCACGGAAGAACGGGGTGTTCTTAAATTCGTGCTTTGCCCATTGCCAATCAGGGTTGCAGAATACATGGTTTGCAAACAATTCTCCTACTCTTGAAAATAAGGTATGAATTTTGTCCCAGATCAAATTTTAGATTTTTTTTTATGTTCTTTGCGTTCTTGCTGCCTCTTTTTCTTTCAATTATATGTAGAAACTGGTACCGTTTGTAAATACTGTAAACAAAGATTAAACCTAGTGTAGCTTCACCATGCAAGTCTCAATACAACAACAGCGTGTAGACCAGAACAATCTCCAACCTGGAAATTTTCCTCGGACAAAAAAAATGGGAATCTTGAGCCCTTTGCAGCTGAAAAAATAGTAGATAAAGAAAGCCCAAACTTGAGCAGTTTGTTCTTTAAGCAGAGAAAAAGCTAATTTTACCATTTTTGTTTCCTGATGCTTTGTATAGGGAATAGCAAAATCAGTTGGAGACTGGTATTTTGATCGGGCCGTGGTGAAGGCGATAGATTGTGCGTATCCCTGCGACAACACATGCCACCATGTTGTCATGTGATGAGATACAGATAAATTTACTTAATTTTCTATAGGTTATGCCAGTGAATAAATACAAAATAGAAAAATGTGATTGATAATATAGTATTTAGTTAGAGCCAATTAATGTAAGAGGAAATGTTCTTCACTTCTTTATAGGTTTAAAAAAAAAATTCAATTGTTCTATAGTCAAAAGAAAGGGAGGAATTTAAAAGTGTATGTTATTCAAAGTGATGCAGTGATCATATAATTGCAGAACTATTTCGCATGAAATGATCATAGATGATTATAATCTAAGTTCTGATCTTGGTACTATGTTTATTGAACTGGACCCACATATATAGGATTTAACTTTTACTTGTATTAGAAGTACAAGTGTTTACTCCCAAGTGTAACAAAATTTAGTTACGTACCCTTGAAGAATAAACTAAAATTTCGTAATGATAATATAAGCTACAACAACTAACCTAAAAGTTATAGAACATGACAAAAGCTATGGATACAAAACCTAGCTAAATTATGATAAAGTGAATTGAACGTCCCTGAACTCAGAAAACAATAGAGAACTAAAGTTACCCTTTTTTGCATGAACTGATCATATACATTATTGCTTAAAATAGTAGTTTATCTATATAACAAGTAATTCTGTTTGGAAGTAACAATACAAATGATTTCCAGAAAAAAAAAAAAGAAAGAAAGAAAGTAACAAGACAACAAATCAGGTTTAACAGGCCCACTTTGTGTTGCAAAATAATATGTTCCCTCCTTGGAACTCCAGGCCCAACCCAAGCACCAGAATACCAGATCTAATTCTGAACCCGAAATTTTGGAGTTAGGGTTAGATTCAGTTATGGAAGTTTGCACGAATTTTCTTGTGGTTCGAATTAATAAAATTTTTGCACGAGTTCCATTCGTATTAGTTTGTATTAGTTATTAAACTTTGCACATTTGAGTGCAACTTAGTAGAAAAGGTTTGATTCCTGTATCAGCAATTTCGTATCATCCACTGATGGTACTGTGCTGTTTCTGAGGTCCTGGCTAGTTCTTGAAGTAAGAAAAGTATATATCAAGGAAAAAGAACATTCTTCAAACTGTACCAAATTAGTTCAAAAATGTCTATCCAATTTCAAAATTTTGGCGGATGTTGTTAACTTAAGGCTAATTGTAACATTCCAATTAGCGGCCATGTGATGTTGTTATGCTCCCATTTTTTCCTGGTTTTAAATATTTTTTTCTTGTTTCTGTTTCCAGGGAGATTTCGACAAGTGGTAATAACTTACAATACAGAGCATTTTGGTGGTGTGAAGTTGTAAAGCTGATTTATTTCTTTTTGACAATCTACTAGGTATTCTCATAATCAATTTATCTATGCTCGCAGCTATCTAGTCTAATTGCTGAATGGTGTCATACCATTATAGTTTTGTTTTGTACCATGGCAGTTGATGTGGTGACTACACTGGTGTATTACCAATTGATGGCTGGATTTGCTGATTTTCCGATGTGCATGCCTGATTCTGCTCAAGTATAGTAGGCACATTCATGTATTATAGTGACAGCAAAGTAGAGGGTATTTTGGTTTAAACAGCTTGCTTGCTCTGTCTTGCTTGTCTGTACTGGTATATGCATTAGTTAGCTTATTAATTCGATGCCTGAATTCGGTGTCATTTAATGTACTGGTATATGGCTCATTTTATAATCTCACTAGGTAGGGGTGACAACAATGTCATTCTAACATGTCTTCAAATTATTTAAGAAAAGCTTGCATTGTTGCTTGTATTTTTTTTTTTTTGCCCTCAAAACATGTCATGGCTACAGTATCTATAACCTCGGGAAATTTTAATCAGAAGCATTCAGAAATTGGGATCTCCAAAAAATCAAGATCCTCTATTGGGTAATTAAATGATACGGTAGGATCAATTATAACTTGAAATATCTAGCTTAATAGTAAGTTCTTTTTTATATATAATGAAGCTATACCGATGGTCTTTTAATAAAATAACTGGAGAAAATCTAAATTTTCAGTAAGTAACAAACAAACCGTTATATATATGAGATGCTCGGATTATAGCTACAACAAAAACTACATCCGGCCCAATAATATTTTTTTTTTATTTAATTACTTGAAGATTTATAAGCTAGAACAGGAAAGATCAGTTATGCAAATTAATACCACAAGAACAGAAACAAGTTTGGTTTTGGTTAGGAAAAAGCCAACATGTGATGCATCTTTGGCACACTTGGCATGATTTCATTACATTTGCGCTTTCTCTTCCTTTTGAGGATAAAATTAGTTTTCTTATTGTTCTCAGTGCTGTTAGTTGGAGCTTATGGAAATATAGGAATGACTTGTGTTTTAATCAATGCCACAAAAAAACTGCTAGGAATATAATTTTACTCATTAAATCTCTTTGTAATTATTGGGCAGGGATCATGAGCAAAAAGGTCAAAGATGCTATGGGAAACTGGTTACCAATTGTGGAGGATGCTATCCCTCTCAACCACTACATGCCTATGGAGATCGTGGTGGTTTCTGATGCAGCTGATACTGCTGGAGTAGTCGATGCGATACCTTAGCTTTATGTTGAAGACATCTCAATTTTGCTATATAGTTCTAATTAGCCTTAGCCCTTTGAGTAGTGGCTTAGTATTAGCAACTCTTCATTATTTTTGGTGTTTAGCTTGTGTTAGACTATGGTTACAGTATGCTCTGGATATTATCTTTTGGTGGGATGTTGGCTGGTCCAGTTTCTGACTAGCCACAAAAACATATGTATTTAATTTTTCAGCAATGAAATGGGCTGTTTATGGCCTTTTTAAAAAAAAAAAAAAAAGTAGATGGGGTACGAGAAGAGGGATTCCAGACATGCATGGACCACTAAAATGGGTCCGATCAAGAGCACAAAATTTGGGTCCAAATTAAAGACATCATCATTAAATAAAAAATATGTGGTCAATTAAAGTCGAAGTTACTGATATGAATCTTTGCATGTTGTTCTGTCGCTTCAGTTATTGCTTGTCATGGTTAGTTTCTAATTCCAAAACATTCCAAATCAGGCCTCAGATAATCAGATAAGATCTATATACTCCTCTCCTTTTCTTTGCGGGTCAATTAATATTCCGGTTTCATTTAATATTTTTCTTTTAAATTGGAGTTTTGTCATTTTTGTGCTCCTATTCTGTAAAATATTTGTTTCGTGATTGTTTTCTTGGTTGGAGGACTTTGTCGGTAAAAAAAAGTTATTAGTAGGACCAATTTTTAGAAAATACTACAAAATTGAGGACTATTAATCAATGTGTACCGTTCATAGATTCAATCTAAACACACCACATGGGAAACAAAAAAAGCAAGTAACAACTAATTAAGCACATACTTTACACACGTATTATTATTGAAATCATTTTTTATGTTGTATATTCATTTTGAAAGGGGTGGAGCCGTGGAGGGTTAATGGCTAATGATAGGAGAATTAGAGAGCTCATGTGAGGCTATGATTGCAACTGGTTTAGCTGTCAGACTTGTGCTCCATTATTATCTAATACCACCATGTTCGTTAGTCGTTACCTTATTTAATTAATGTAAAAAGTAACCAGGCAAGCATCCTTTTCTGTACCTGTAACTTTTTATTAAAAAAAAAGAACACCCTGTGCACAGTGTCTGCTCTGAGTGGGGCATCTTTTTGCCCCTTCTCTCTTCTCTTCTCATTTCCTATTGGCTGACTCTACTGGAATTTTGTCTGGCATGCACAAAAGGAGCCAAATATTATATAAATTCTTTCTGGAGATGGGTTAGAACTGATTTAAATGCAGGGTTCTCCATTTGAGAATTGTTAGTTTTGTAGAGACCATACATCAGCTTTCTTGTTTCTTTCTCCAAGCAGCAGAGAAACCACTGGAGAAAAGAAAGTGAACTTTTCATTAGAAAGGAGATAAACCAAGGTGAGCTTTAGTTACATTTTACATATATCCTTCTTTCTGGCTTGATATATGATGATAATATTATGGTTTTCACGTGATGATATGTAAATTATAACGTATGACACATTTTCTTGCTTTATTTTCTCCTCCTTTTTAGTGCCTACGGGCTTTTCTTAAAAAAAAAAAAAAGAAGCTTTGTTGTTTACGGATTCTTTCATTTTCAGAAATTATTTTCTGAAAAATATCAAAGCACTGGAGTTGGTTTGTTCAATTTTATGCTGCTTATTGAATACTGACCACTTCTATTTCTATTATATTATATGCAGATAAGATCAAGTTTAGGGTGTTCTGTCGACAATTTACAATCCGTGTTTAATTGTATAACGATTGGTTGGAAAGAAATTAAGAAACAGAGATAAATCACACAAATCGAATATTTGAATTTAAATTCAAAATGGAGTACTTCCTGAAGCAAAGTGATAAAGAATTCATGAAGATGGCTATGCTCAAGCATGAAAATACCTTCAGACAACAGGTACTATCTTCTAAAAATTAAGTGTTCTTTCTTTTTATTCTATTTTGTTGCATGAAGCACCAAAACTTCCATTTCATCAATTTGAAATGCATAAACTCGGCTTCCTCTCTCAAATGACTATTGTAGTTAAGATTTTCATCAAACAGAGTATTAGGAAATCTTAATTAGCATGTCCCTTGACTAGAGAAAACATAGTTAAATTACTTTATGTGGACATAATAAATTAATGACAACATTTGTTAAGATTTCAGAGAATAAAGTACACACTATTAAGTATTAACATTGTCGGTTTTCGTTTTCTTATCTCCTAATTTTTCTGTTTTTTTGTTGCCTCCTCTTAATTTAGGTTCATGAACTTCACCGTCTATACAGACTCCAAAAACAACTGCTTAGAGATGTAAGATCCACTAAGGAACTTAAAAGGCAAAGGAGTTCCATATCGCCCCCGAATCACCACACCGGACTGCGCCGAGCATTAAACCTCCAACTCTCGGCTGATGAATACATAGTGAGCACCGAAAATGAATATAAAACAGACCTCGAGCTAACACTGGCTATCAGATGTCCCGGAAAGAAAAGAGAAAGCACGCCTCTGGCATCTGATTCTGGCGGTAGTTTTTCTTCTTCTTTGACCGAGTCTGGTGGACCCGTAAACCACAATTGGGTCCCGCATCATGCCACTGATCATGTCCTGCTGCGATCGTTTGATGAGGTAAAGAACACGCCTTGGTTTGTGCAATGCTTGAGCCTTAGAATGACATGATAGGGGTAGTTCCTAGTTTCTACATACTAATGTAGATTACTTTAGTTTGAGATCTTTTTTTTTTCTTTTCCGTTTGTTCATGGTAGTGGGAATGAAGAAACGCATGGCACCTTGGCATGTCTATTAATTTGCTAATTTGGTAATGGTTGATGTTTAGTATCAATTTTCATTGTTACCTAGTTTTCATGATTTTGTTCCATAATGCACAATACATGAAGGAAATTTGCAATGGTGAAAAAGAAAGAAGTTGTGAGAATAAAGGAGTAGATTTAGAAATTAGAGTCGCTTGACTCTTGTAATTAATATGCTTTTTATCAATCGAATTGTTAGTAGGCATAAAAGCCACTAACTTTCAAAAAAAAATCACCCCGAGCAAATTATTTGAAAAGAAAACAAGCCCTATGCACACGGGCATGCTTGGACATTGCTAACAGAACTAACTAAAGTAATTTGTTAAAAACAGATAGTTAACTGTAGTCTGAAAATAACCAACATCCATCATGAGACAACAGTTGAAAGATGGAAAAAAAAAAAAAAAAAAATGACCCGCATGCGGCTCAAAGGAAAGAGCCCCTCGCTTGCCCTTTTTGCATATTTTATTTACTTTTTTACGACCAATAGACAATACTATATTTTTTTTTTCTACGCTAACTCTTAGCTAGTTATGTGACAAAAAGAAATTAAAGAACCGTTGGCTAGTTTTCCGTAGCTCCTCATTTTCTTCTCCCTGCGGTCTCTTGGATTTGTATCCAGTGCAATTACTTGACCGAGTACAATTAGACCTCAGTCGTCTGTTTTAACTTTTAACTTACACACAAATATCAAAACAGATCCTATGTTTAAATAGACACCAAATTCTAATCGTTCAGTTGAGATTTAATGAGAACTAATTTTACTCAGACAAATACCTGAGAGTATACGGTCCATGGTCTTTTTTTTTTTCTCTCTTTTGCGACCCTCTTTCCTGAATTTCGACTAATTTTCATTTTCATTGTGGCGTTCTCCCTGTAACAAAATGTGGAACAGGTAGGATTCGGATACTTTGACGGGTTGGAAACGACTGCCATACTTTTTTATTGGAAGAAGCATCACAAATTATCTATGAAATGCCAGGTGGTGCTCGTGGTGGGCTCCACGGAAAGAATTGGCTTATGCAGCGTGACACGTAGAGAAGGAAATACATGACATGTCATGACGTGACGTGACAAACACACCGTGATTTGGTCACGTGATATGACGTGACGTGACATGATCAATTTTTTTTTTCACGTGATGTGATCAAAATAATAGCTAACGGTTATGTCACGTATAGTCACGCCGTAAGAATTAGCAGCATACCTGTCAACAAATGTTTTTTTGAAAAAAACTTGTTCGAGCTTAGCAAAGTCTGCTTTGACATTGCTTCAATGAACATAGTTTCCGTCAATTCAGAGTTTCCTTAACGTGACCACACGTGACGTGATATGATATGACGTAAATTAATCACATGAAACTTTTTTTATATTTTAATTTAAATTGTTGAAATTCAGAAAAAAGATATAAAAAAATATGAAAATTATAAAAATTGTAAAATAAGTAAATAATGTTGCATTTTTTTTTTAGAAAAGGCGGTTGGATATCTAACATTACTTTAAAAATTCAAATTACAAATATTCATTGGACTAAACTAGAAAAAATAAAAACCAGTATTACATAAGTATCGATATCACTGAACCTACATCATAAAAGAAACATGAATATTCTATGCGTACAAAAAAAACTGAAAATTAAATAGAAAAAACTAAATACTCTATGTTTCATGTTGTGACGTTACGTGACGTGACGTAACGTGACTGTTTTGCGTGACGTGACATGACGTGTAATTTTTGCTCGAATGCGATCATGTCACACGAATTATCACGTCACTCAACACGCGAGTCACATCACATAATCAACTCACGTGACATGATGTGACGTGACGTGACTCATCACGGCCTAACAAATTTTCTTCTCTGGACACGCTCTCTCTGCTCCTGTAATGCGTTTTCTTCATATAAGTATCGGATTTACTGCGTTAACCTCGTATGCACAGTATGTCTATCAGAATTTCAAGCGTCGGATTAATATCGATCAGCTATTAATTACCGTTTACTGCTTCTAAATAGTAGGATCCAATTTGATCTGTTGAGATTCCATATTTCCATTGGGCATGTGGCCTTAAGTCCTTAATCAGTCCATATTCCATTCGACCCTTTTGTTTATTTAGACCTCTACCTTTAATTTTAAATTTGGATCCCCCATGTACCTGAGGTGCAGTAAGTAAATCCGTATCGTTCTTTTAACTAGACACAAATCTCAGAGCGGACCATTTATAGTTTTAATAGGCACCGGATTGAGTTTGGTCCCGCTGAGATTAATCTGGGTCGTCTGTTTATTTATGTTGCACCTGAACTGGTACTCTGGTATAGTGATTTTGCCCAAATTTTCATAAAGAAGCGGGCAACTACATTTTCAAATTCAACATCAACGAGTAAACTAAGGCGTTCTTAAGCTTACCAATTTCTTCTGTGAGTTTAATTCTAAAATATATCAAATTAATTTTAATTAATAATTCAAACTGTTAAAAGCGATCTACTTCACAAGTGATGCATTTACATGTCAATTTTATAAATTTTTGAATTAATTTATCATGAAATCAGGTGATTAAAAAAAAAGTTTATAAGTAAATTTTAATATGTTAATTTCTAGTCCTTAAATAAACTAGAAATGTCCCTTGAGTACGATTTAGTACGAATTGGAGTTCGGAACCAATTCTTGTCCTTCAATGACTTGATTCAACATAGGATTGTTAAAGTATAACAGTATAAAGCAACATGGTTTAGGGGCTATAAATAGAGTTTTTGTTCCAATAGAAACCACTTAAAAGGTTAAATATTTTTATTTAATGCAGCGTTTTATACAAACAGCCCTTACACACGAGTCGTACAAAAAAGAATTAGTGCAAATGAGAAAAGTTATCTGTTTTTTAATGGAAAAATAAGAAATTTAAATGTATTAATGGAGAAATAAGAAATTTAGAATGCTTTAATAGAAAGACCAACAATTATCTCAATTTCAAATAAGGAAATAAGAATTGTAAGTGTTTTAATGAGAAAATAGACAATTTAGAATATTTCAATAGATATACCAACAATTTTTTCTAAAATAAATAACCCTACTATATGAATCGTTTTAACTTTTGCACCGGTTTTTTTTTTTTGGGCAACTACTTTTGTACAGGTTTTGCTAGTGAAAATGAGAGCGGAAAAACAGAACTCAGGCCACATTAAGCCTCAGTAAGAGATTTTTGAGGTCTAATTCTAAAGTTTGATCAAGCAAACTTGAGGTCGCTTATTAGAGATTGGATTGTCACCGCAAGAATACTCATTAGGGTAACACTCATTCTCCTCGATGAACTTATTAGAACTTTAATTTTAGTCCATTATAAATATTTTTCATGTTGATCAATCATCATTCATTGCTCGAGCTTGTAAGTAGTTTCTTTTACCTGCCAAAGATACTTACAAAACAATATCTCCAAATAATTATGATTAGTAATAATCTTCATAAAAACATATCCATGACTTCATGAATAAATAATCATATCAACCTTCATTTTTGTTAATTAATATACTTCAATGAGTATTTAAATCCTCAAATTTTTCTGTTATATGATATAATTATAATATCAAATATATATTAGTTATCATGGTCAATTAAAGGGTCACTATTTTATTTCATATCCCCATTAATATTAAGATTTTGTATTCACTTTTAGTGACTTATTGATATTTGTTTTGTTGTCTTCATTTAATTTGAATAATATCAATAGCATACAATACATTAAAATTTTCATATCCACTCAAGTATATGTCATTAATTTGTACGACATTAGATGAGGATATCCATAATTATTGATTAGATAGGTTACACTTCTTTTTATATTTATACATACAAATATATATCATACTCTCATATTTTATAACTCTGTCGAAATAGATAATTCATAAATTTCAAAGACACAGCATGAATTTTGATTTCATAACTTTAAGTTTCTCTATTGTATTTTACATTCAATATTTCTAACAAATATAGTACTGGATCACACTTTCAGAAATTGGGATCTGGGACTTAAAAGATTTATCCAACGAGAAACTCATACTCTTTTTTTCTCATAACTTGTTCTAAGTATAGCAATATCAGATTTTTCAATCTAATAATTAATTTCAAATCATATTTTTCTTTTAAATATTTTTTTTCGCTTTTACTAGTCAGAAATATTCAGTTACCGAATTTAATAAAGTATGAGAATATTCGGTTCATTATTTCTTTTCCAAGTTAGATAATTATTTAGAAGCCATTTCAGATTATGTAGAATTTTAACAATATAGTCTTATTTAATAATCATAAAACACCCCATAAATATGACTCTATGATTGATCTGAATGATCCCAAACGGTATCAAAATTGACAAGTATATCAAACATTGCAAGCCATCATATGGATATAATATTATTTTAATTTATGGTACCTTTTCACCGATAATCCTAAATTATTTTTATTACAAACAAGTCCAATTAGTAAATATTTATCAGTAAATTTTCCATTCTTCTTAATTTTACAGATAAATAAATTATAAATCTAACTAATTGATCTAAGAATTTCAAATCAGATTTAAAGATTCTTTTAGAACTTCCGATTTTTTTTATTATTATATAATTTGGTTGGATCAGTATATTATTCTGTCTCGGTAAAGTTCTTTGTACAACTCTGTTCGGGACCGTTCGGCAACAAGGGATTAAGAGTAGAGGATTAAGAGCTTAAGGAACGCTAAGGAACCGATGTTCGGTTGTCTTAATCCGTGGGTGAAAACTAAGGAAGCTAAAGAAAAGGGTAGAGGCGCCTTAAAGTCCGAGCAGAGGATTAAGATCTGGACAAAATAAGATTAAAGGAGGTGATCTTAATCCGCGCTAAAAAATCAGTGTTCGGCAAATTTAAGCGACTAAAGAAGCTAAAGGAAACAGATTAAGGACTTAATCCATCGTTGCCGAATAGTTTGGTTTATACTTTATGCCATCGGTTTTTTTTTATATAGATGATAAGTTTAAATATAATAATAGTCATAATAAATCAAATCATATAATTAGAATCGGTGCATATATATCAACCAGATTCTGATGCAAATATAGAACACTAGTAAATCTTCCAATGAATGGAATTTCAAATTAATTTCGAATTAATGAGGGTATCTCTTTAATAAAACTATATATACGAACATTTAACAAATTAACTAATACTATCATAAACTAGTTATAAAACACTGAATTAGTTCCGCAAATTTTCAGTTACAATTGAAGGTTTGTTAATAGTAACGATACAATTATTATCATTACTTCTCTAATTAGATTCACTTTTAGAAAATCAAAATAATAATCTATAAGATTACTATCCGAATTAGGTATTACGCTTAAGAATGTTGAGGTAAAATTTCAGAAATTCAGATAGTTAAATAAATCAATCAATAAAGCAAATCAAATTGAAAGGATAATACCGGATAGTGATATCATCATTGTCCTTAGGCGTATTAGAGCATCTGCATCCCTGAAACTCTTAGAGTTTCTAATCTGATGTGGCAGTTGCTAAACCAGTTTCAGAGATGTAGATGAATTTCTTATTTAGCAACTTTGCTCAATAATTTCTTAATAAGAAATCGTTTATAAACTGTGACGTGGCGAAATGATTCGCTGAGATTTCTTTCTCTTGCAAATATATCTTAATAAGAAATTTTATAAGTTGTGACGTGGCAATTAGGAAACTCTAATTTTAGTTTCAGGAATGTGGAGGCTTAAAAATTAAGAGAGGTTTAATTTCTAAAAAACAGTTAACAATTATTTAGAAACTCTAATAGTTTCAGGGATGTAGATGCTCTTATGTCTCTAGCGTGCAAGACTTTGAATCGCCACCAAGATAATCCGGTAATGTCGCAACTTAGAGCATGATCATGGAAAAGCCACTGACGATAACTTCGCAATATCCAGCATTTAATCAAATTAATTGGAGGATAGAATGAAAAGATTAATCAAATCAAATTTGATTCTCCTCAAAAAAAAAAAAAAAAATCAAAATTTGATTCAATTCTTTCAGATGAAGATAAGGGGGTTGAATAAGAGATTTGTTTTTAATGGATAAATGAAAGAATGTTTCATTTCATTTCATTTCTTTCTTTCTTGTCAGATCACAAAACAGAGAAGAAGAGAGCGTGAGAGTATTTTAAATAAGTTAATTAGTAAAAAATTGAGAGTATATATAACCATCTTTAGAACGGTTGCAATAAGGAAATAATTACTCGATGTGAAAAACTTCAAGCAAATACTGATGGCATAAACGCTAACACAAGAAAATACTGATGTCCGTACCGCAGCGCCATTTCTGAGTACCGGACGGTATCACAGAGATTTAGTGCATCTTCTCTCAATTATATAATGAGCCCAATTTTGGGATGGGCTAAACTGGGCCGAGTTATATGGAACGAAGCCCAATAATTTTGCATTTCAGATTGACATAGAAGTGACTGCCGACTGGCGCATTAGCTTGCAATTAAACTGGCTGATTTTTGGGCATTAATTACAGAAGCACGATAAACATTATAATTATCAATTATTTCATTACTTTCAAACTCCGTGACTCTTCAGATTTCTCGCATATTAACATTACTAAATTAATTAATAGGCAATACCATTGACTTAATTAGGCAGCCTTCTTCTTAATTTCCTTGTTTGATGTTCTATCTGATATCAAATCAACCTGAACTTGTTTGTACTTGCTCTTTCCTCATGGCTTCCTTTGTGAAATTATTGGAGGGAGGAAGAAAGAGAGAGAGAGAGAGGGAGGTGCGCATAAGATCGAGCACGTGGAAGAAATGGATGCCTGGGATGCGCATGTGGGGCACATGCATCAAGAACAGGAAATGGGAGACATTTAACAAAGTTTAATTAATTAGGTGGGTAGGTAGATCTTGGCCGAAATGTAGACCAATTATTCATTACTTCATATCATTTCTAACAATTGGAATTAATTTATCACATGTAATCTTATAACCTTGTCCCCTTATGCTATAATCAAGGGGCAGAAATTATTTTCTAACTTAATTTAGTCTCACATAATTTTGGGTTAAACAATTAATTGCACATACAATTTTCAATTTTTGAGGGTAACAACAATTAATTAGTCTGTAAAGATACAAATGTTAGACTGTTTTTTACTATGAAATTTTCCATGAATGGAAACTAAATATATTATTTTTCGATATTATAGGTAGCGCGCGATGGGAACTTATCATGCATGAATATGATTAAATAAAAAGGTCGGGGTACCACTTTACTTTTTTTTTATATTAATTAATAGCTCGTGGTAGATGTAGAGCTTTACTGAAACACGGATATGCATGACTTAACTTTAGAAAGGTTAGTAGCATGAAGCATGTGCGCACACAGCAAAGGGTGAACAGAGCATGGTATATAAAGCTATATAAATTTTCTTTCTATGAAGAGAAGTAGCTAGCATTGTGGGTTCCATTTACAAATTTTCTTTCTCTCTCCTTCTATCACTATATAAAGCTCAAAAACCTCACCTCCTCTCTTTACTCAATAATTATCATCTAGAAAGCCATTAGAAAATCAAACACACAAATTTCCCAATGGGTTCATGGGTGAATACCATAACTTCTCCTTTCAAAAAGGCTCGCACAATTATTAAATCGCCAAGAGATAGCAAGGATACCCAGAAAGGTACTTTTTTTTTTTAATCTTAATTCTTAATTGCTTGAACATTTTTAATTTTACTCGAATGTAGTGTAGGACCTCTAATTAATGCTCTTCTTTGTCAATGCAGTACTTCCGGCTCTCAAAACTTTGCAATCAAATATTTCTTTTCTTTTTTGGTTTGTTGAGCATTTTTGGAAATAATAGGATTTCCATAAAAGAAAACCCAAAATCGATTGAGGAGCTGCTAATATTTCTTAAGAAATTTTTTTGTGTAAACTTAGAAACAAGGCCTTAATTTATATTCTGTTTAATTAATTAATAAATGTGAGAGTAGCAAGTAATTGAAGAATTGAAATGAATTGCAGGGAATGGAAAGGATGAGAGAAGAGGAATGGCACTGGAAGAGGAAGTGATGGCATGTGGATATGAAGATGTGCGAGTAATGTGGTCCATTCTTGACAAATCCAAAAATAACACACATAACAATAGGGAGTAGATTTCATTTTTCTTTTTATTTTATTTTTCTTTTTGTTGGATCAGTTTTGAATTGAGAATTGGGCTCCACTGTGCATGCGCAGTTAAATTGAGTCCTCTCATTTCCTGATAGCAATCAATCCCCATGGATGTAGGTTGTAGGATATGAATTCCATGGTGTGATTTAGTCAATTGCAGAGCTTCTTCTATTGTCTGAATATATATATATTTTATCTTTCCGGATGGATCGGTTGATAACTAAATATATTATTTGTTTTTTCGGCAATGGGTTAGATAATGTTTAGAATATATTTTTTTTTCAAATCTATTAGAAACCTAAACAAAATTTGGTATGCTGTAGATTTCCAGGATCGTAAATATATAGGTCAAGGTTTCAAATATAATGTAATTTTGAATTTTTAGTTATAATTAAAGTAACAGTTATTCTATAATAGAAAATTTTATATCATTTAATGACTGATAAAAAAAATTATGTCAAATTTATTAGTTTTTATATTTATGACATATATTACGTAGCGACATTTTTATAAAAAAAAAAATTGTTTCTTTTGTGTGCTAGCCGGCAACTATCAGCCAATAATATATTAATCAAATAAAACTTTACAAAATTCGTAATAACTTTTAAAATTTTCAAATAATAGTTGTCAAAATATGTTACTTTGTTTTTCAATATAGTTTAATATTAAGCGTAGTATGTCTAATGGAAGACATGGAGTTTGACTAATGGCGCATTATTAATTGTTATACTTACAAATAAAATGAAGCTCACATTTTGCAACTTAAAGGTGTGACCAAGAACTTTATTTTGATTTAAGAAGAAAGTTATATCATAGGCATCTTAATTCTCTTACGGTGTTACTCTATTTTACCTTTATTTTTAAATTATAATAACTTTCAAAAACTAAAACATTATAATAAGTCCATAAATATGATCTTATCATCTTTTCTACGCCCGAAAATTTTATGGTATTTAATTTGAATTTATTTTTAGTCAGCATCAAGAACATGTAAATGTAAATATAAATTGATGTGGACAATCTTTTGATAAAAATTTATCAAGTTTGGATTCGCATCAAAACAAAATATCATGATTTTTGCGTGCTAATAGAAAAACTGAAAAACTAATATATATGGTATATAGCAATTTTATTTTGAAAAATATACTTTAGAAGTTTTGTCATAAAACATCTCAAATGTCATAACAAATGGTGATGTGGTAATTACAACATTAATTGCAATTGCCATTTGCGGAGGTGTAAAATAAAAATCATTTATAAAGTTGGAAAAAGAGAAGGAAGGTATTGTTAAGATGTTTAATGAAGATGATTTAAAATTGAGCTGTTGATGAGGACCCCAACCGAAGTTTCTTACAGGTGGGGCCAAACCGCAGTGAGATCGATAAAGCATACAGGATATATATATATGTGATTAAAAAATATCTCAAGTCCTTGGAACCAACTCCGCTGTTCTCCAAATTGGAGAACAGGACCCTGTTATTCCGATCTGAACCGTTCAAAGTTTTTTATACCCGAATCTCGATAAAGGTGAATGACTGAGATCGGAATAACAGAGTCCTGTTCTCCCTTTGGAGAACAGCGGAGTCGGATCCCAAGTCCTTGGTCCAAGGCTCCAAGGCTCCAAGCATATGGTTGAGATTCATAATTTCAAAATAAAATATCTTCTTCAATACGTGTCAAAAGTTGTGGCCCGCAGAGCACCGTACTATGTGACGAGGCTTCCTTTCAAACAACTATTAGCTAGTAACTGCTAGTCTGTCAGACAAATAGACAATTATATCCATATACCACCGACATTTTTATTAATATCCAAAGTTAATTACAAATTAATAAATATACCCAAAGTTGTTGGGAATTTATAAAAATATCCATACCAGCTATTTTCTGGCCGGTTTTAATTTTTTTTTTTTTAGAGGCAAATAGCAAAAATGCTGAAATCTAACACTAAAAATTCGAATTTTTTTAAATATTTGTTAGATTACTTTTTTTGATATATAATTAGTATATTTATACTAAAAAACACTAAATTACTTGAAATTATGTTAAATTACGCTGAATTACACTAAATTACGCTAAATTACAATAATTATGTTAAATTATTCTAAAATACGCTAAATTACTTGAAATTATGTTAAATTACGTTGAATTACGCTAAATTACGCTAAATTAGGCCAATTTTGTGCCATCCTTCATAAATCACAAAAAATAGTAAAAAAATTTCAAAAATAATAAAAATTGATATTTTACAAGTTTATTATATAACTAATTTACTGAGCTACGTAGATTGAACAATAGAAATGAAAATCTTAATCGGAAACTTCAACTCAAGTTTTGAGGCTCTTCCCTTTATTTTTTCGCAATTATGAATTTCGCAATGGGGGCAAAGCTGACACTGACGCATGCGTATTTTTGCAAGCTTTCCAAAAAGTGGTCATTTGCTGAAATCAGACACTCGAGCGCCGTTTTATGACCGTTTGAAGTTTCGTCATCGTTTTTCGCCTTCTCAGTGAAGATATCATCCCTATTCATATTCATATGTAATGTAGCGTAATTTACCGTATTTTAGTATAATTTAACATAATTATTGTAATTTAGCGTAATTTAGTGTAATTCAGCGTAATTTAACATAATTTTAAGTAATTTAGCGAATTTTAGTATAAATATGCTAATTATATATAAAAAAAATCTAACAAATATTAAAAAAAAAATTGAATTTTTAGTGTTAGATTTCAGCATTTTTGCTATTTGTCTCTAAAAAAAAAAAAAATTAGTACCGGTCATTTTCTGGCCGATACCGAAAAAAATAAAAACCGGCCAGAAAATGGCCGGTATGGATATTTTTATAAATTCCCAACAACTTTGGGTATATTTATTAATTTGTAATTAACTTTGGATATTCATATAAATGTCGGCATATACCACATGCGTTTTATTAGATTATTATTATTATTATATATTAAAGACAAATAATTTTTACCTCCTTGTCTTCACTGAATTAATGAGTGTTCATATATAAATATACAATTTGTTTAAAAAATTCCTTTTTATAGTAATCATAAGAAAGTCCAAATTAAATACAAAAAAATTGTATTTCTTGTAACAAACATTTTCTTTATCGAGGATAAATATTTTTCGGAAAAAAAAAATCAACATATTTGGAGTATAAATATAGGAGTAGAACTAGAGTGTTCTTAAGCTCACCAGTTCTTTGATGAGTATAACTCTAAAATTTATCAAAATGACTTTAAATAGTGAATTTGAATTGTTAAAAGCTGATCTATTCCACAATTGATGCGTCTACATGTCAAATTTATAAATATTTCAAATTAATTTAGTATAAAGTGAAGTAGTAAAAAAGAAAGTTTAAAGTTAATTTTAATACATTTATTTTTTAATCAATTTTTTACAATTTGACTTCATACTAAATTAGCTCGAAAATTATAAATTTGACACATATACTTCACGAGTAGAGTATATCGGTTTCAATAATTAAGATTGATCGTTTGAAGTCAATATGATAAATTTTAAAATTAAGCTCACTAAAATTTAGTGAGATTAAAAACACTCTAGTTATACTCAAATAAGAGATGCATACAAGACCGAAATTTTTATTTATACCATATTCCAAAAAAAACATAATTTTGGGAGATTTCTAAAAACACCCATGCCGCCAAGCCAATTTGCGGCCCCAAAAACGGAAGGCCGCCAAATGCCCCTGCGGACTCCGACAAAACAAAAAAATTAACTCAAAATTTGATGAGATTCCTTTGATTTTATAATAATTGTTTAATAATTTTTAGAAATAGAAAGAATAATCAATAGTTTAAATATGTTAGAAAGAAAATTAAATTAAATAAATAAAACATCTTATAATTTAGATGCACTAGAAATACTCCGAAACATTTTTCAGGCAGGATTTTTTCCAGTTGTAAAAAAAATTAAACTATTTCTTGGTGTGTTACTGGAAAAAAATAAAAATACTTTGTATCTGAATTATTGATCACGGTTCAAAAGTCACTTCAAGTAAATATAGAAATTATTGTGTTCTTTCTATTTTTGAAAATTATGAAACAATTATTATAAAATCAAACGAATCAATCAAAGTTTGGAGTTTAATTAGTTTTGGCAGGGGCCGCAGGGGCATTTGGCGGCCCCTTATTTTTGGAACCAGTATCTTCTGTGTTACTCGAGAAAATAAAATGAGCTCTCAGCCGGTGGATATTCGGGTGATTGGAGGGGGCAGTATTATTTGTGCTTTGAGATTCGTGTAAATTTAAATCCACCGGCTGAGACTCACTTTATTTTCTCGAGTAACACAGAGGATCTGAATTCTTATTTTTGGAGCCGCAGATTGGCTTGGCGGCCTGGGTGGTTTTGGAAATCCCAAAATCAAAGTGTTTCGGTTTATTTATTTTTTATTATGGTATAAATAAAAATTTATGCATACAAGACGTACAGTTGTCACCTCTTTAGAGCATCTCCATTTCAGCAAATGTTTAGCAATTAATTTGGACCACGTCACTGAGTTTAGCAATTAAAGAGATTCATAATTTCTAAATCACTCCATTCCAAAAATTTAGAGTTGCTTTTAAAGCAAACTTACTAATTTAAAAACTGTGGTACATCCCAGCAATTATATTAGCATCAGATTAGCAATTTAAAAGAAATCATGCTTTACTATATAATAAAAAAATAAAAAAAATCATGTGTACGCTGGATAAGCTCAACATTCCATGTCCACCTTGTTGCAAGAATATAACCGTACAATAACTAATATTTACTTGCTGATCTTCATCACTCCATCTCTTGTTACTAGAACCTTTTGTTTTTAGACGTCGTCCTAAAATATAAGATATTTATTAAAAAAATTAAATTTTACACTGATAATTTCTGTCGGAATAATTTTCATACTGTAAATTTGAAAACACATTTTTTTTCCATAACGCTAACATTCTGTATGAGTAGACTTTCAAGTTTGATCATTATTTTCATTTTTTCTCAATTTCAGTTCTCAAATGCTAATATTATTTTATTTTTCTTTTAAACAAACATTTTTCAAAATGCGATCCATGTTGAAAAATTGAAAGTTAAATAACCCTCATTCATTTTCAAATTTATATATTTTTTCCTCAATTTTTTTTATATATTTATAAATAATTTTAGAGTAAAATGTTATATATACTGTAAAATTGATCTCATACTCACATGAAAATTTATAAAATTGATCTCCATTATGTGTTTGACCTTCATTGCTTCAATGTCTGACATTGTCCCTGATCCAAATCGTAAATACTTGATCAGGAGGTTATACATGATTTTATATATAATTTAGAGTAAAATAATATGTGTCCTGTAAAATTGATTACTTACTCACATGAAATTTTATATGATTGATTTCTAATATGTGTTTAATTTCGTAATTTAAAATTCTAGCTCCATTTCCACTCCAATCATAGAGTTGATCATGAGGTTATATATAATTTTATATATAGTTTAGAGTAAGATGTTACGTACGTGTACTGTAAAATTAATTTCATATTCACATAACAATTTTATATGATCACTCTCAACATGTATTTGGCTCAAATAATTTAGAAAGTCTAGACTCCCCTTGAATCCTATCATGGAGTTGATCATGATGAGATCGTTGGTAACCCTGCTGTCACAAGCTTAACCGACCATCACACATGCACAGTCAAACAGCACCAATCAATTATATATATAGGGTTGCGCCAATTTGAAGTTATAAACAATTGTTTGTCTATCTAGTATCTACGAACAACTTGGCGTCACGTAACTAGAATTTGAATTTGAATTTGAGAAGCTAAACATTACATGTTGTGAAACTAAAATGAATACATTATGATATTTGTGTTGGACTTTAAGATTAAAATAAACTAAAATGTATACAGTTGTCTTTCTACGAACAATTTGGCCCTTTGAAACTTTGTAAAAAATTAGAAAGACCTCTTTGTAAAAAATTATATATAGAACATGTCTACCAAAAAACATTTACTTTCATGGCTAGGACATTGTTTTCGCCTTATAAAATCAATATAAAAAATATTTTTACAAAATATCTGACTGCAGAAAAACACATCTTGTAAAAGGCGAAAATATTATTCTCTAGAAAAACACATCTAACTCCCCACTCATATTACAGATGATGTTTAAAAAAAAACAAAAACAATGTTCTCGTAGGTATTATATATTCCTCCAGATCAAATTTGTAAAAAGGTCCTTTTTCGTAAGTATCTTGAAGGATAAGAAGAGTAATTTTGTCTTTTTTTAGACTGGAATACAAGTTCAATCCTTCAAATTCAATCATAGATAATATTTTCTAGTAGGTCCAATTATTTATTAAAATTCCCTTCTATCCCTCACCGCTGACCTTTACCTCAATTCTAAGCTGCAAGTTTCTGACACTGGGGCTCCATTTCGTTCCCTCTCAATGCATGTATCATACGCTATCTCCTAATATAATTCCCATTGGTGCGTGCATTATTTCATTCCATCCGGTTTATTTGGTATTTAAACGAATTGACAAATTTAGATTAAATGCTTCAGTTTTTTGGTTTAAATGGTTAGATTGGGTTGAATTTTTGAATTGCTTCAGTTTTTCAGATTTGATTCGATTTAATCTCATTTATTTCAATTTAACTAGTGTATATCTTGATATTTATTTATATAAGTATTAAATGTATTTGTGCATGCATTGAGCTTTGACTTTTGAAATTTAATCAATCTTATTTCAATTCAACCAAACAAATCAATATTTACTTTGTTTTTTATTCGAATGTTATTCAGTTGACCAATTTAATTCGACTAGTTCGATTAGATTTTTGAAACCGAATAAATTTTTATTCGACTATTTTTAACCAAACTGAGAGTTCAAACACCCCTTGACATTGTTATTGCTTCACAAATGAGTCCTTGGTCGAATCAGGTTCGGGCACGGGCAACTGTTGCCTGTATGCAATATTGGTCAGAGTAAAGCTCTCCAAAGAAAAAAGAAAGAACAAAATGAAAAAAAAAAACTCTTTACATTTAAAATTAACACAAAATTCCCTCAAGAAATTTACAATTTACTTTGAGCAATACTCTCGAGCTTATTCTCATTCACATTTCGGTTCTTTGTTGCCCAGATGCTCTCATCTTCAAAATTTTATTACGCGGTTTGTGCAGCCTCCTTGTCTTTTAATTCCTTTTTTCTGGATTTCTTATCATCCTCTTGCTTCTTCACCATTAATGGTTGGAACTACAAATATATTTAAGTACAATAAATTTAATCCATAGTTTTCATGTTTTATGATCTCAATTTGGACTAACTATAATTTTAAGTTTTTAACCATTGCACGTACATGTAAGGTGCTGTTCTTGTACCATTCATACACCAAGGATGAATCACAAGCATTACCAAACCACTCCCCACAGGTCCATTTCAGTACCGATTACCATACCATTTGTCACAGATAGATTTCTGTACCAGTTGGTATTCAGTATTTCAACATTGCAATTGAACCCCACAACTCGAAAAAAAAAGGTAATGTTTGAGCCCAAATCAGGTATACTAACAGAGACATATCCCTTGTATTAAACATTTGTACCATATAGTACCAGTACTATATATTTCTGAGAACAGGGAAAAGATGCTTGCATCAAATAATACCTGATAAACAGCGTAAATAACATTTCTCCGTATCTGTGCCATCATATCCAGAAATAGATTATACCCTTCAAGCTTGTACTCAATAAGTGGGTCCCGCTGTGCATAGCCTCTCAAACCCACAGCTTGTTGCACGAATTTCAGAGCTTGTAAATGTTCTTTCCACAATTTATCAATATTGCTCAAGATCAGGAATCTCTCAGCCTCTCTCATCAAACCAGGTGCCTGCTTCTCAATTATCTCCTGAAAATAAAAATTATACATACCTTTTCAGAATGGCAAGGAAAAAGTATTTCCAAAAAAACCCTTGAACTGTTGTAAGGACTTACAGTTTTCTGAAAGTATGCTTCACGACCCCTGAGACGAAGGTACTGTTGTAATTCCTCGTATGTTGAGCACTTAGATGCGATCAACTCAGGCGTCAGATCATTTAATAGATAGCAATACCTTAATACAAAAATGTTCAATTCATCTCAAGACAGTCCACGATAATAAACTGAATGAATATTATTAGTCTTTTCTTGGAGGTAAGACTTGCTATTAAAATTATGGAATTGGTAAGGTTTTCAATTTTCTTTTACAGCAATACTAAGAACAGGATCGACTAGCAATCAGGTCCTTTTTAGAACTTCAAACAGAACCATTGCTAAATGTTTGGGGTTGATTTAAGTCTTACCTTCATTTAAATTAAGCTAGCATATATGTTATAGAGGAAAAAGTCTGAAAGATTGCAATACCATTCGACTCTTTTTCGATCTTCTGTGGATGCTAACTAAAGACACAAATCAATCCCAAATGTTAGCAATGATTCCTTTCAGGTTTCAACAATGACCCCAAAAGTTAGCAATGACTCAATTCTGCTACTTTCTCTAAATAAATTGAAATCCTTACCAGTTTTCTAATTTTGATATTTAGACTTGCCAAAATAAGAAAAAAACTGATTTGTCGTGTAATAAAACTTACTGTTGAAGTTTTGCAATCAGCTTCTCTAGATCCCAGTTTTCTCTAGGTGTATCAATACCAATATTTGCCTAGCTTGCAAAAAAAAAAAGTAACTTTTTAGGCAAGATATATACGTGTCGAAAAACACACACGGGAAAAAAAGAAAAAGAAAAAAACCATACAATCCTCATTACAAAACCATAATAATCCTTGATGTCCGTTTGTTTTATATTCTTAAATTAAGAAATTTCAAAATAAATAAAGCAAGTAAACAAATCCCTGACTTTAGAAAGACATTGTAGGAAAGCCCTCTCTTTCAATTATTTGCACGAAAGAAAGTCTGCTTGATTACGTACTTTTGAGACAATCTTTATGTTTTCTAAGAGTATTCAAGCATGCTTCCTACAATTTTATATTTTATACATCATTCATGACATTTTTCATACTATTTACCTCTAGAATGTCATCCATGGTAAGCTCTGCATATTCAACAATAAGAGATTGGAGGCTGTCAGAGACAAGAGCCCGCCTCCGCTCAGCATAGACACGGTCTCTCTGGCTGTTCAAAACCTCATCAAATTCAAATAGCTGCTTTCTGATGTCAAAGAAGTAATTCTCAACTTTTCTCTGGGCCTCATCCAGGGCTTTTGTCAGCATCTGTGATTCTATTGGCAGATCTTCTACTCTAAAAGCACGCATTAGACCCTACATAGTTCATAAATTCAATATTGTGTACCATTCTCTTCTCCCTGTGTGTATTTCGTGTGTGTGTGACTTTGTTCTAAGACTCATTATTACTTTCCATGATGATTGGCAGATTATATACAACTGACCATATCTACAGTGCTAGGTAGTACTGATATGCTGAAGTAGGGGTGGCAACCAGTCTGGTCAGGTTGGTAATATTTTAATAAAATCGGCCAGGTCTAATCCAGCCCATCACAAGGTAAAAGAACTGCAGCACAATCTCAACCTAAAGGGACAGGTCAGACTCAATTAATTATTGGGACAGGTCTGCTTAGTTTTCAATGGGTCCACATTGTCAATTTAACAAGCATCTGATACTCGTTAGAGATTTCTTTTTCTCATTTATTTACTGATAAATTGGGAAGAAGTTACACCAGCAGGTCAATAAGCTTCCAACCCAATCTACTAACCTAACGGACAGCTTTAACCAACCAGGTGAAGTTATTGAGGCTTAATTTAGATCGATTGCACACATGTAAACAAATACATAGAGGAGAGGGAAACAAACCTGAATGCGGTCTCCACCGAAGATACGGAAGATGTTATCCTCAAGGCTAAGGAAAAAACGAGAGCTTCCAGGGTCTCCTTGCCTACCGCTTCTACCTCGAAGCTTTGCACAACAACCAAAAAGCAAACTATTAATGGAATATTTCTAGAAATTAGTTTTTAATTGAATATATCTGCCTCAAATTCTCTAAATTACTACCTGATTATCAATCCGACGTGACTCATGCCGCTCTGTTCCAACCACATGGAGACCACCTGCTTCAATTACCTTGCAAAAATAAAAAGAGTCAAAATTTAACTTTTACTCTAAATGAAAACATATTAACTTTAGAAGGAGATCAAATGGAATGGTTACCTTCTTTTTCTCCTCTTCAGTGTATACTTTGTATTCTTCCACAATTTTTGTAAAGGCATCCCTCAGCTTGGCAATCACCTCATCTCGTGTGGGCCCCTTACATATGAAATAGACTCATCAAACCTACTCTTACTTCTAATATCTCTTCTTAGTATTTCCGTGCTTTGTAAGGTATGTGCGACGAGTCCTATGTTTTGTAGGGGACTGTACAATTGTTTTGCATATTTACTTTTGCGCTTTCCAGGCACAGAGCAATGGTCGTAATAGAGTGTGATATATACCTTTTCACAAGAATACGAGAGGCGGTCTTCTGCTTCAAGCTCAGTCAAAGACGCCTTACCCCATGATTTCGCCGCCTTTTCTACTGCATCTTTGGCTATCAACAAAGTATCTTTAGATAGATCACATGGGAACAAGCTTTCATTCACCTAAAAAAAATGACATGTGGAATATGTAACGTATGAGCTTTGGTCTTTACAAAAAGTTCTTATTATGACAAGCTTGATCTAAGGTACGCATACCTTCCAAGACTTTTTTTCCAAAAGTTTCTTCGGGGACACATCTGCTGTATCAAAAGGTTTCACCACTCTGTATCAAATTTGTTTGAAATTCAGTTTTGTGCTAATATAAATTTGGGAGGAAAATATGCAAAAGCAAACTTCCTAAACGTCGTCAGATTTCAGCTGTTAATTCAAGGTTACCAATATAAAGACAACAATGGCAAAAGTAATAGGAATTTAAAGTTACTAAAATGGTGCATTTGAAAATTACAAGAAAAGTCCTTCAATTTTGTACGGTCCATGAACTAATTTATCATATTGAAGATCCAATTTAACAGTCACGGGCTATTTTTTACCCCTTTGCAAATAATGGTGAGACTTATAATTTCTTAAAATGTAAGGATGCTTTTGTAAATAGTTTTAACTAAAAAGAAGACTGCACCTAGGCATTAAAATCTCTCGAAGCTTTAGCCTCGCCATGAACTCAGCATTGCCACCAAGTATAATATCTGTACCACGGCCTGCCATATTTGTTGCTATTGTCACTGCACCCACACGCCCACTTTGTGCCACTATTTCTGCCTCCCTCTCCACATTCTCAGGTTTTGCATTTAGCACCTTCATTTTTTTTAAACATTTTGATAAGCTATTGAAAGCCAAAAGGCACCAATAAATCAAGTAAACAAAGAAGAAAAGAAAAGAACAGATGGTAACTCACCTTATGATAAAAAAAACAAGAGAGAGAAAAAGACGGTAAATTGGTAACTTGCCTCATGCAGAATTCCAGCTTCAAGCAATTGTTCTGACAGGACTTCACTCTGTTCAACGCTTGTCGTGCCAACAAGCACTGGTCGACCTGCCTTGTTCATTCTAGCAATTTCCACAACTGCTGCACGCCATTTACCAATTGTTGCTCTAAAAACCACATCCGACTCATCCTGTCAAGTAAAAAAAATACTAACCAATATTACCTAAAAATCCTGCAAAGGACTGTAAATATTTGCACAAGATGAAATGTATGCGTCAATTAATCTGAAAATAACCCCACATAAAATATGAAATTCAGCCT